>NW_010729132.1:1286853-1402546 GCF_000365185.1 Nelumbo nucifera | reverse complement strand
TTGAAAATATGATTTTCTAAATAGGGAATACGATTCCCAGTTGAAGGGAGAGAAAAATTTTTGAAATTCACCCCTTATTCCGCAATCTTTGGGCGTCCATAGGATGGATCTCTCGGTCCCTTCATACCCTACCTGTTGCCATTCCTAATTGGGTTACAGGCAAATTCGTTCCCAGGATACAACAGAACCTTGGGCAAAGAAATCTTCTGTGAGACTGTAGCAGACCTAGGGATGGCAATTTCCCCTGTAAAACCGGGGCCCTGCCCCGTTTTCCTCGACCCTAAACAAGGACGGGATGGGGAGGGGGAAAATAATTTTTCCCCGAACCGGGTACAGGGCGGGGATGGGTTTTGTATATAATTCCCCGAACCCACCCCGAACCCGAAGGTAGATTAGTAAAAGATCTCTAGGTTTAAAATCATAGGATCCCATAATTTTATTTTTGAATTACCCCTAAAGTATTATAATTCAATTCTAAAATACCCCCAAATTCCTATATCCTATGTATAAATTGTCCATAAAATAGACAATTTTTAAGTAATTGCCTTGGAGCGGGGAAAATTTGGGGATTCCCCGTCCTCGATGGGGAATGGATGCCCTGCCCCAAACCCGCCCTACCACCAGAGACGGGGCGGGTACGGGGCAAGGTATCGTGACTTCGGGGCAGGGATGGGGAGAGGGTGCCCCGCCCCGTTGCCATTCCTAAGCAGACCGGACTGAGAGAGAGGCAAAGTGATTTTCGAAAATTGTGTGTGCAAATACTTAATTCACGCTCCTTAAATAGTTTCTGAAGAGTTATGGAGCAAAGGAATGTGTTGGTTCAGAGTAAGGCACATTGATTGTGACTGTTTAAAAGGTAGTTAATAATTAATGACTGTTAACTTTGAATTGTACCTCTTCATCACACTCGATCAAATCGTGGCCATTGATCACATCAACGGTCAGCCTCGCACTAAAAACCAAAACCACACTTTGCGAGCCACGCGGGTGCGAGCAAAGTGCGCCTCATTGCGCTGCACACACGCGTGTATGCACGTTGCACGGTAGCAAGCCTCCATACTCTTCTCTTTTATATCTAAGGAATGTAAATCAACTCCGATTAAAAAACCCAAAACAATTCTTGTAATTTTTCAATGTGGGACAAGTTAAAACTGGTTTTAGTAAGAGAAAAACTATTTTTCCAATATGTATAGGTGTGCTTTTTCATGTAATTGACCAATCAAACCCATTGATTTTAATATATAACGAGATTAAAATCAAACATCTACTTCAAGATATTTATGCTCTCAAGGATATAAATCTTAGGTTTAGTTTTATTGACTGAACTGTACAGCCCATGAGTCGGCGAGAAAAGGTAAAGCAGGTGTCCAAGCTGAATGGACAATCATTCCAGATTGGCTAGCCCCATTTCTGGAATTCACTTATTCTGGTGCTTCTCCGGTGGTTGGGAAGCCCCTTTAGTTTGGTTTTGTGTGTAAATGCTTTTCGACCTTGCATCTGTAACCACGGCACCATGCATACAACCTAATTTCACCCATAAATCGTCCTCAGTCCTTTGATCTTCTCAGTCTCTTAATCTTCTACAATCTGTTTCCACCACAGTTCCCAACCTGCCAACTTAGCATTAGAGTCCTTCGACACGCTCTACCATCTACTTACTGCCTCAGTAAAGAGCTCATACATACTAACAGGTAGCTGCAATTTCAACTTCAACGTCAAGGGTTTTAAAGATTGATGGCGTCCAAGTTCGAAGGGTAAGGAGGTGATTTTGCAGGCCCCGCATATGGAAGGTAATCAATGCATGCATGAATATTCTGGGATTATGGATAATGAGTTTTCCTCCTTTGAACCAGTGGAAGAAGATCTTCGAATCTCACAGTTAATAAAGGGGAGAATATTCCCTTGGCAACAGGTCTCCCAAGATATACTGGAAGGACATGTTAAAAACCTATGGAATATTAAATCCTCATTAACTGTGAGATTTATTAAAGGGGTAACTTGGAGTTTATCTTCGAAAGTTTAGAAGACAAAAAAAAAAAAAAAAAAAGGTTCTCGAAGAGGGACCTTGTTCTAAGATCTAACTGGTTACTACTAGACGAATGGTCTGACTCCTTTACAGGGAGAATTGAGAAAATATAGACACAACGTGTGTATGGTTGCACATGATACCCAAAGGTATGGTGGAAGATGCTTGCATTTGTTTCCTATCCCAATATGCAGGAACGGTGATACCAAACCAAGAGAAGATAAAAAAAAGGGCATCTGGAGTGTGGGCTTTATGTCAAGAAAAAAATAATCATAGACCTTTGGCAACCTCTATATATAGGGAGATTTATCATCTACAGTGGTAAACCGGTATGGCTTTGGTTCTGTTATGAATAACTACCAAGAACTTGTGCTAACTACGGTCTTGTGGGTCATGTATGGACGAACTGCAAACAGCTTGACGCCTCAGTGCAAGACTACAAATTGTATTTGGAAGGCCATCCCATCAACAACCTTGGAAAATGGCTGAGAGCAAACCACTGACCAGATAAGCCATACAGTATACCTGGCTTCAGCCCAATGCTTCAACCAACTAGTACCTGTAAAATTTTCCACAATGACCAGGGCTCCGATGAAGACTCCGAAGATGGAACGGGTGGCTGGAAACAACGCTGCATTGAACATCCAGCTCCCCCGCAACCGGCGATTCACAACTCGTTAACTCAGTGCCAGGCAATAGAGTTGACTCAGTCTCAGAGAGAGAACATCCACCACTGAGCACGTGGGAAACCCTCAGCTCCACGTAAAGCAAATGCAAAAGGGAATTAAGGTATCCCCATGCAATGCCAACACGTGGTAGACAACCCAAATACTTCTCTCATGGCACGTAACCAACATGCATTAGCCTCTCCCATAGCTCATTTTTATCGGGCTCCAAAAAACAATACCCTAGTTAACCTCAATAACCTACAATTAACTATGTCAGCTCACGCGCAACCCTCTGGCCAATTCTTGCATGATGGCTACAAGAGGTATTACATTACAAAAACTAGAGGAATAGGAGTCATTGACCTGCACACCATGAAGCGTAAAAGAGGCAGACCTTTTGGTATCACCATAAATGAGAGCCAACGAAACTTAATTACAGTTCATAAATTCTTTTCAACTGGTGGACCTCAACTTTGTGGGACCCCATTCACTTGGACAAATGGGCAACAAGGGTCCCGTAAAATATTAAAAAGACTTGATAGGACTCTAGTTACACCCTCCTACTTATAGATTTATCCATAAACAACCCTCTTTCACTTACCCATAATCTCCTCTGATCATGGTCCCATCAAAATATCCACTCTCCCAGAAAAAACTCCAAGAAAACCACAGTTCCACTACCAACCTTTTTGGACAGACCATCCAGACTGTAAATCCATAATTGCAGAAGCTTGGAATGTCTAGAATTGTCATACAGTTCAAAGGCAACTGCAATCTTGCAAACAAGCATTGCAAGCATGGAACAAATCCTCTTTTGGGTATATACAGCATCACCTCCAAACTCTTGCTCTCCAAATTGCTGAAATGCAACTCAAACTTCTATCAGCCAGGGAAGAAAAATAACTGCAAAATCTAAAAAGACAATATCAATATTGGTTACAGAAGGAAGAACAACTCTGGAAGTTAAAATCCAAAGAACAAAGAACTCTGGCTACAAGAAGGAGACAGGAACACAATTTTTTTCCACCACATGCAAAACTATAAAAATACCAAGAATGATATTGCCTGGATGATTAAGAAACCAAATGGAGAGTGGACATCAAACAAACAACAAATAGCCAAAGTTTTCAAACACTCTATGAGGGCAATCAATGGAGTAAAGGAAGACTTTAACCCAAGCTTAATCTCCAACATCCCCCTACCTTGTATCTCACAGGAGTAATCGCAAATTCTCTTAATCTCTTGCACCCACCTACAATGGAAGAGATTGCTGCAGTAGTGCAGCAGATGAACCCACATAAACCCCAGGGCAAGACGGGTTTACAACTCACTTCTATCAACACCACTAGGATATTCACCAAATGGTTACAAATTTCTACAACACAGGGAAGTTTCCAGAAGGAATCAATGATACCAACTTAGTGTTTGTCCCAAAAAACAAATCACCAGTGGATGTCACTTGCTATAGACCCATCAATCTGTGTAATGTCAGTTATAAGATCATCTCCAAGTGGTTAGTCATGAGAAGGCAACCGATTCTATAGGACATCATCTCCCCATACCAATCAGGTTTCCTCAAGAACCGACAATATTTTATTAACAAAAGAGATCCTTTATCAAATGAAATCATGGAAAAAAGGGAAGGGTGCAATAGCTTTGAAACTGACACGTTGAAAGCTTTTGACAAAATGGGGAGGAATTTCATCATAGAGGTACTAAGATACATGAAATTTCCCGAAAAGTGGTGCAACCTACTATATCAATATATATCTACTCCAAAGTTCTCAATGAAGTTRGGAGGAGAAACATATGAATCTTTTCAGCTCAATAGGGGGTTACGACAAAGAGATCCACTCTCTCCGTACCTTTTCATAATAAGTATGGAGGTCCCTTCTCAGCTACTACATAAAGCTGCAGCTCTCAACCAACTATAGGGAATTTCACTAACCAAGGATAGTACCCCCATCACACATCTTCTATTTGCAGATGATTGTATCTTCTTTTGTAGAGCTGAACTCAAACAAATAAAAGAGCTCAATAAAACCCTCCAACATTTTGAATTTCTCTCAGGACAAAACTCCAATCTGGGTAAGTCCTCAGTAACATTCAATACAAATGTGCCAAGGCATCATAGGAAAATCATCAGCCATGTACTCAAAGTGAAGCAGCCATTACTTGGGACCAAATACCTGGTGTGCGATTGTTGTCACATGACAGAGAAGCCAACACACAAAAGGAGCTCCAGAAAAAAAAATATATATATATATATATTATCAAAATTCAAAACTTGGAGCTCAAACCTGCCATCCCAACAGGCAAAACCACCCTTGTAAAATCAGTACTCCAACCCATCCCATAGTATCAAATGACATCAACATTACTCCCCCCAAAATTCCACAAATCCTTGGACAAATTGGTCCATGATTTCTGGTGGAACCCTCAGTCGAGACACACCATCTCTTGGAGCAAACTGTGCCTCCCTAAAATTTACGGTGGACTTTGGCTTCAGACAAAGTGCTCTAATGAACAAAGCCTTGTTTAGCAAACAGATATGACGAATAATTGCTTTCCCAAACAGCTTGTGGAGGTCACAGATTAAACAGAAATACTACCCCAAAACACAGCAAGAAAATAAAAAACGAATAGCTCCACTTGGTGGTGGCATACTCAGAAGCTCCTGCCAACCCTCAAACCAAATATTATGTGGATGATTAAGGGTGGGTCTAATATATTGGCTTTTGAGGACTCTTGGATCCCCACAACAAATGGAGGGCTACCAAAGCCAGGTCAAAATGCCCAACATGTCCCACATGTCAGGGTGTGCGACTTGTTAAGGCCAAGTGGAGAATGCAACCAGTCATCATTGCAACAGTATGCAGATCAACATTCAATACCCCATATATTAAGCATCTCTCCCAACAATGAGTTCGAGAAAGACACCCATCTGGAATTAACAAAATCAGGGAAATACACAATCAGTTCAGTGTATCATGTCCTCTCCACAGAGGAGAGTTCATCATCATCATCTTTCTTCGAATGGAAACTACTGTGGAAGTTGAAAATCCCATACAGGTTCCAATTGTTTATATGGAAAATGTTATGGGAAGGGATACCAACAAAAGACAAAAGTCACCACCGGTTAACTCCATCGGATTTAACATGTGTGCTGTGCTCAAGTGAGACTAAGTCTTTTCATCACCTTTTCTTTCACTACCACTTCACCCGAGCAATATGGTGCTCAGCCCAGGTTAGGCTAAACCCATATATGATAACCAATCAGCCAGCCCATACAATTCTTCTGCATTGGTACCAGAAGCTCAAGATCACACATTCAAAACAGAAGCCGTGGAAGTCTTTGGGAGAGGGTGCATCCTATTCTAGAAACAAAAAACACTTCGATAATATCACATACACCCCCCAGGAAATATTAAAAAAGTGGAAAACTTACCAAGCACAAGATGGGCAACAGTATTTAGGTAGTTCCGCAGATGTTCAGTCCTCAGAAAACCCCCCTAACGGAGTGGCTACACTACAAATTGATGGTTCATATGATCCTGTAACAGGAGGTGCAGGACGAACTTTCATCCTCAAACAATCGTCCAGAGATAAAGCCATCTTTGAAGGTAAACCATGCTGGCAATCAGCCCTTATGATGCAAAACTAAAGGCTTTAATTGCAGGTTTAGAGGCAGCTCAAGCACAAGAAGTAACTACAATAGCAGTTTAGAGTGACTCCATGCAGCTTATGTCTTTTTTGCAAAATGTATCAAAACCCAACCTCTGGATCGAAAAGTTACATCAACCACAGATGGCAAAACTTCTGAAGGCTTTTACTAAACTTTTTTTGGTATATGTAAATAGAACTAACAATCAAGCTGCTCATACTTTAGCATACACAGCATGTAAAAGAGCAATTTCCATAGTATCTACTCCAAACAGCAATCTGTATATATATTCTAGCCCTACCAATGAATGAAAGCTGCCTCTTTTAAAAAAAAATTGGTTTTAAGTTTTAGTAGTTCTTCTGTTTCTGTGCTCAGTTTGTATCTGTTCTCTGTTTGTTATCTGTTTTAACAAAAAAAAAAAAAAAACCGCCATGAAATTTGATGAAAACGCAAAGAAAACCCACTTTTCTTTCTTCCATCGTTGCTTAATCCTGCACGGTATCTGATCTTCTTTACAGGGGAAGTTTTATTCATTTTTGTAAAGAGAAAGGAGGTCTTAGTATTTAATATAAATCCTAGGGAAGGTTCAAGTCTTTTACCTTATGAGTTATGACACGGGTTGATTGGTCGAAAGTTTTTGTTGTATCATTTATTTCCGGCACCATGGTCCAACCCTTTGGAATAATAGTCCACACGTATCTATATGAATTGATGAAAGAGAAAGACATGATAGGAGAATAGGTCTGACCAATCAAAGCTCGTGAAATTTGTTGAATACCACCTTGAATCTGTATCAAAGGTCATAAAAATTCATGGATACATTTATATACGCAAAGTTTGGATTTTGGAATGATAGAAGACAACCTCTTGTACTCAATAAATTATCAATAGGCACCGATACCCAATTTTTAGTACCAGACGTCAATATTTTGATCCTTGCCTGAATGATTACCACTCTTATGATGTTTTTAATTTCTTTTTCATTATGACGTTTTATGATTAGTTAAGACGAAGGAATGAGACCCCCTAATCCTTTTAAATCCTAATCCTGATTTCAGTGGATTCAACGTTGCAATATTTTGAACCTTGCTTTGTCAACAATAGTCACACCCTTTTCAAGAGAGAGAGAGAGCAATAGGAGAGGGAGAGTTCAAAACAACAGCAACTCTAAGAATATCAATGTTTTTGTGAGTGCCGCATGGAACAGAGAGCGCTGGGTTGGTGTAATATAGAGGATAAGTGGAGTAAAGTTGCAAAAAAAAAAAAAGAAAGAAAGCAAGCAAGCAAGCTTGGGAATTTAATAGGAGAGTTTAGTGAGCCATAAAGCATGAAATAAAAATGACAGATAATAAAAGAACTCAAAACCAACAATTGGTCATCTATTTTGATTTGCAGTATTGCTAGTTTTCAGAGGTCAACGTTGGCATTACCTTGTTATTGTTCACCTTGGGCAAGGTTACAAACCGAATTTACTGAGATGGGACTAGGCAGCGAACTCTGTATCGGGACCTAAACCCCTAGAACAGGAGCGAGGAATGGTAGATGGTTAATGGGTCACTTCAATTATCAACACTACTCATCACAGAATAACAGTAGAACATGGGGTTAGTCTCAAGCTTGCATTTTTTGCATTGACGTAGCATATGCAGTGTCCCATTATTTTCAACTTCTTGGTGGAAACGGAAAACGGTTTAATGGAAAAGAAGGGTAATATATAATGATGCCCTGTTCATTACACAGATTCTGAAAGGGGAAAATCGGTTCATAAGATTATGGTTCCCAATTTCCCATTGACCGATTCATGTAGGATTCCCAGAAAAATTACCCCGGTATCCCTCAAGTGGATAAACAGCTTTTCCACCACCTGCGAGGAAATTTGCCAGTACATGATGATGGGTCAATATTGTCCTTTAAGACTAAAATGGACATTTTCTCACTTGGAAAACAAAATACCACAGGTGACTTGACTGGGTAAATGGCCAAAAGGAAAACAAACGAGGCCGAAGAAAAAACAAACGTTAAGCTCAAAAGCTAGGGTCCACCCCATGAGCGAACAATTTTGCCAATTCCATTACATAATAAAATCTAAGAAACGGAGAAAGTTGATAGAAATCTGATAAATCGTTTGGCTTAAGTTTAATTATGACGACATTGAATAGAACCACTGAGCATCCAATCCAACCACCGTACAAAAAGATTTGTATAATTTACAAATGCAATGCATGCACTGTTTCGGGCTGTAAGCCTGTAACTAGACGAGGGCTTGATTTGATACCCCCGCAATCTCGAAGGTGAAAAGCACGTATATGTTACAAACATGATTGCCTAACTGGGCTCAACCGCAACCCCTTCTCCCTGGTAAAAAGAGAACTTTCGTCATCGATTCAGTGGAGCTGCTGAATTCTGGGATGGTGGTGTTAAGCCAGGTCCGACCACATCCTGAGATTGAATGGGTATATCCTGTTAGAGGTAAAACAAAAAGGTGACTCCAGCTCAAGATATGTGAATAGAAATATAGTGGTAAATCCATGAAAAATGCAACCAACTTGTAATTCACAAATATGACTGAAGATTTCCTGATGGAAGGGGGGGGTGGTTGAAACATTAGTCCAGCTCTCTTTGTTAAATAAAAGTCATTTTCTATTTTCATTCTTAAACAAAGCAAACGTGTCAATAGCTGCAAACTTAAGGTATTCCATGACCTGTAATCTATTTTATTTCAGCAATTTAGACTCCGTTTGGTTCACAGAAATAGGGGTCTCCATACCAAGTTGGAATAGTATGGGCTATTCCGATTCCAACTGTTTTGTTGGGCAGAGTCGGAATCCCATTCCCATTCCTGCTGTAATGGCATTCCCCCATTTGAGGAAATGACCATTCCCTGCCTCTCCCTTGGGAATTAAATCCCATTCCTGCTGATTCCGATTCCGATTCCAACTGTGAACCACACAGACCCTTGGAATGCTGATAGCCACTATATAAAGCTAAAGTAGTAAATGGTAGAGGCAAACCAAAAGCCATTTTCAGAGCTAGAAAAGCAGCTATTGATGAAATGGAAAGGGAGACGGCACCTGGCCAGGATGGGATAGCCATCTAGTTTTATGAGAAACATTGGGGTTTAATCAAGACAGATTTGCTCAAGGTCCTAGAAGAATTTCATAGTTCAGCAACTCTAGAGAGGAGCTTGAAATTCTTCCTTCATCAAGGCTACGTGTAGTGATAGATTCTCTCATCTCTGGTTATTAAGGGGCTTTTGTCCACAATAAACATATTTATGATGGAGTCCTCATTGCAGATGAAATCATTGATTCAAGAAGCGGGAAGAGAGGTTTGGTTTGCAAAATTGAATTGGAAAAGGCTTATGACCATGTGAATTGGGCCTTTCTAGACTACACGCTGGCAAGGATGCACTTCGAATCCAAATGGAATTGGATAAAAATATGTATGCACTACCACACCCAGCCTTTCAATTCTGACTAATGGTTCAGTGAAAGGACAACTCAAAATCTCAAGAGGATTGAGACAGGGAGACCCTATGAGCAGGACGGTTGAAAAAGCCTTGGTTTCAGGATATCTAGAGGGTTTTGAGGTCAGTAACAATGGTTTGAAGGTGCCTCTTGCAGTTCACAGATGATACACTCTTTTTCTGTGATGTCGAGGTGGAACAGGTACGTAACTTTAAATATTTACTTTTCTGGTTTGAGGTGGTATCAGGACTGGAGGTAAAAACCAAGACTAGTGACCAAGAAACATCACAAAGCAATCATGAGGTTGCTGCTGGGCAAAGCTCAGCTTGTTCACAACCAGGAGTATTTATAAGTGGCAGACAGTTAGATTGCAAAGCATTAAAGGGGGTTAGAAATTGGGGGCAAGTTTAGACTCCAGGGCCATTGCACCTGCCACCTGGGTGGGTTTGCTTCTGAGGTAAAAGTCATACAATGCATTCTTGTAACCCTGTTAATCACTATAATCAACTCAACATTTAGAACAGAAAACCAGACTTTATCCCCAGAAACTTGCATGTGACAAGAAGCATACCTGTGCATGTACTAATTGATGTGGCTGCTGATCTTGGGACCATGCATATGCCTGTGGTTGGGACATACGATAGTATGGCTCTTTGAGATCAAGTTTGCATGATGAAGTCTGTAGAATTCCCCCTTGTTCAGCACCAGCTCCCCACATTTTAGCTGGTATAAGAAACTTGCAACATGTTAGGAACTAATGCAGCCTTTCATCAATACCAATGCAATTCAAACAAATGGAAACAAATAGGCCAACCTGACATAGTTAGATACATTGTATAACTCTGAGCATTGTGGGCAACCATGTGGAGTCGTCCTGTAATTTCTTGGCCAGCCATGACATACATAGGCTGAGAGAGAACACAACGTAGTTGATACCAATGAGTTGTAGGTGCACCAGGAGCGGTGGTTAGCCACCTCTGTACCGTACTGAAGATAAAACCAATTTGATAATTAGATGCAGATAGTACTTGCAATGCAAGAAGAAAAGCATGCTACTATATGGAAAAGAAAGGCACAAGAAAGCTGTAAAATTACACAATTACAAAGTAAGACCTCACGATTACCTCCCATTGAACAAAACATCAAACCAGCATGCCAGCCCATGCACTCTAGTGCCCACAGAGGCAATAAAACTAAGTGGGATATCAATTTCATATAGATCTTCTTCCTACAAAATTTCAAAAGATGAACACAATTACTTTTACCTTCAGAAGCAACAATCTTACTCCTTGAATGTGCACTAAGAGAAGAAAATTGTATTCAAGGGATATAAAAATGAGAAACTGGAACCATTCCGAAGAAGCATTTTCACATGAGCCGATTCATACCTTAATCGAAGTGAAGTCTATTGTGTGGAAGGTGGCTGGTGCTACCAATAACCTTGGATCAAACGCATCCACCACAGGCTTTATAAAAGTCAAAGGAAACCCCAGAATGGAATTGGGGGGGGGACCACAAACATTAAACATTAATTATGAAGACAAAAAATACAGCATATGCATCATAATAAACAAAATGAACATCAAAACTATTATGGCAAGCATGAATTGAAAAGGGGACTCCCCAAGGGCTGAAACCGCCTCTTTTGCCACAGGATTAGAACAGGAGAGGAAGTGGGGAGGGAGTTGCTGTATTAGGAGGCAGGAGCAAACAACCAACCAGCTAATGTGGAAAGCTTCTTCAAGTCATCTTTCTTCACATTACAAAAGAAAAGGAGGAGAATAATGTGGAGATACACAAGGCAGCAGCAATATGATTGATTTGGAAGAGAGAAACATAAGCATGTTTAAGGTCTAAGGAAGACATTGGAAACTATCACAATAAAAGCACATTGAATAAATCCTCCAGATCTCCTTGGCAATTCCTCTACAGGAGATATCATTAGAAACTGGCAGAATGTAGCATCCTCCATCACAAGATCTACTCTGTGTTGGAGCCCCTTTTAAATGTCCAAACCAAATTCAACTTTGATGGGTGCAATCTTCAGAATCCTGGACCATTAGGTGTGGGTGGTGTGCTTAGAAACAGCAATGGGTCAATGCTAACCATATACTTGGGGTTGATAGAATGGGGATTGGGGAGTCTACATGAGTTGAAGAACTAGATTGAGCAAAACACTCAAGGCCCATGGCATCATAGACATGCTATGAGAGAAAGAGATTGAGCAAAACACTTAATATAAGGGAGTGGTGGAAGAAGCCTCCAGCAAAACACTTGTAGAGAAGATGGGCCGAATGGTCCATAGGCTGTTTATCTTTTTTTATCTTGTATGTTCTTTGCTGTAATGGGCCTTAATCTGGGCTCTTATTCTTTCTTATGTTATCTTTTTTAATTTTCTGCCCAACCAAGCGCCTTTCTGTAAATTACTAAAGTTTAACTTAATGAAATGGAATTAGGAGTGTAAGAGGGGATTATGTTCGAAAATCTCTCTCTGAACCCTAGTTGCCGCCACCTTCTTCCTCTTCTCTCTTCTTGAAACCTGATTTCTGCTACTTTCTTTTGATTTTCTGCAACTTTTTAAACAGTCATTTCTTTTCAAAAAGCTGTTTTTCTTCTTGGTATCAGAGCAGGCTTGACTTCTTTTTCTCACTTCTTTTTTCCCATACACAGTGTATATGGAGAACTAAATCGGATGAATAGTTAAAGAAACCTATTTCAGCCCAGTTGTTAGTGGTTTTTTGGAGAGAAGGGGACTGGTTTTGTCGTTCTCCTAACAGATTCAAGTATGTTGCCCAAAACCCTATTGGAGAAATCTGATTATGGGCCCCACAAGGAGTTTGACCTGGGTGCTCAGTGACCGAAAGTCTTCTCATCCTTCATCTTGAAGATCAATTCAAGTTGATTGGTGCTTTGTGAAGTCTACAAGGAGCGGCTGAGATTTCTCTGTTTCTCCCAAGTTCCAAGTATGACGCAGGTAGTAAGTACGGCTGCATAGAGGTTGACTCACAACGCAATTTTTCTTCTGTCTTCATTTATTACTATTCGAAGTTGCAAAAAAATTCCGAAGCATTTTAAGAAGATGAACCCTTTAGAAGTTGAAAACAAGCATGTTGCTGAATCCGGATAGGTTCCGGGAGCCTCTGTAGACTCTC
This sequence comes from Nelumbo nucifera, assembly GCF_000365185.1. The sequence continues at coordinate 1,389,569 of NW_010729132.1, read as the reverse complement.
TACTGGTTGTGACCACAGTCAAGCTAGATGGAACTAATTATCTAGCTTGGTCACAATCAGTAAAAATTCATATCCGCAATAGAGTCAAATGGGGTTTTATCTCCGGGAGAAAAAAGGCTCCCTCGGAAGATGATCCATCATATGAAAAATGGATGCAAGAAAATTATACTGTTATTGGATGGCTTGTGAACTCAATGCAACMWYAGATTAGTCAACACTATTTGTGGATGAATTCAGCAAAGGAAATTTGAGACAATGTTGCTGAAACCTATTCCCATAAATTAAATGTAGCCAGGGCTTACAAGCTAAGGAGTGATGTGAAGAATTTGAGACAGGGGGAGAGACCTTTAGTTGTTTATTTCTCAATACTGAAGTCTCTATGGAAGGAAATTGATTTGATAGAAGTTGTAGCTTGGGACACCACTAATGATGCTAAGACCTACAGGAAACTTGTTGAGAGAAACAAGGTGTTGAGTTTTTGACAGGGCTCAATCTAGAGTATGACATCACAAAGTAAAATATCTTATCCAATGATAGTGTTTCATTGTCTCAAGCCTATACCTTGGTAAGTAGTGAAGAAAGCAAGAGACTTGTCCAGGTTCAAGGGGCTGGTCTAAATGATCACTTTGCTAATATGGGAGTGAAACCCAAGGGAGTTACAGGGACTCCAAGTAGCTCAAGGAAAAAAGAAATTATTTGTGAGTATTGTAAGAAACCAAAGCACACTAAAGACAAGTGTTGGAAATTGCATCCTGAGCTTCTTCCTCTTCGGTTTCAAAAGAAGTTTGATAATATGAAGGCAGGGAGTGCCAATATTGCTGCTGGTCCAGATAGTGAAAGATGCCTAACTGGAGAGATGACTGCTAGTGAGCAGTCACCTAGAGGGTGTGGCCTCTTCTTCCAACCCTCTAGGAAATTCAACCTCTTCTACATTTGCTCATTCAGGTATACGGGCTTCTGCCAATCATGCAACTATTTCAGGTAATCGTAGGATCCCTTGGATTATTGATTATGGTGCTTCTGACCATATGACCAGCCTTTCTACTTTGTTTGTTTCTTATAATTTACTTCCTGGCCGTGACAAAATCACCCTAGCCGATGGCTCTCTTGCCCCTATTTCCGGCAAGGGAACTATCAAGGCTACAGATTCCTTGATACTTCCTTCTTCTCTTCATGTACCCAAGCTAAATACAAATTTGTTATCTATAAGTAGCCTAACTAAGTCCTTGAACTGTTGTGTAACCTTCTTTCCTTCCTACTGTGTTTTTCAGGATCTTGAGGTTCAGAAAGTGATTGGGAGTGGCCATGAGACGAATGGAATATATCTACTGGACACTCCTAGACAGAGCCATGGACAACCTGGAAAAGCTGCTTTTGGGTCTACATCTACAAAGTCCATCAGTCGAGTCATGTTATGTCATTTTCGTTTGGGTCATCTTTCTTTTTCAGCATTAAGTCATTTATTCCCAGAACTGTTTAAGGGAATTAGTCTGTCCAGTCTTCATTGTGAGCCGTGTGAGTTGTCAAGACATTGTAGAAGCAGTTATCCTTTGAGTAATAAAATATCTTCTTCTCCATTCCATATTGTGCACTCGGATGTGTGGGGGCCTTACCACTTACCTTCTATGGGTGGCTACAAATATTTTATCTTGTTCATTAATGATTTTTCACGATTTACTTGGATATTTTTTATGAAGTCCTGTGATGAAATTCCCAGACTTGTGAGGCAATTCCATGAATTTGTTCTAAYCCKGTTTGATACCAGAATTAAAATTTTCAGATCCGACAATGCAAAAGAATATTTTGAGAAAAACCCAACCTGTTATTTCACTGATTTGGGGGTTATTCACCAAAGCTCATGTGTTAGGACCTAAAACAGAATGGAGTTGCTGAAAGAAAAAATCGACATATTGTTGGAAGTTGCAAGAAGTATCCTATTTGCTTTACACCCCTACAAATTTTTGGGGTGAAGCTGTTAAATCGACATATTGTTGAAGTTGCAAGAAGTATCCTATTTGCTTCACATGTCCCTACAAATCCTTGGCTGCACTTGTTATGTACATATTCCAAATGTCCAGAGACATAAATTTGAATCAAAAGCCCACAAGTGTATCTTCCTTAGTTATTCCCCCACACAAAAGGGTTATTGTTGTTTTGATCTGAAGACTGGAACTCAGTATGTCTCAATGGATCACCTTTGATGAGCTCTCTTCCTTTTATGATTCTTCTCAGGAGAGGCATTGTCCAAAGGGGGAGAATTTGTCACAGTTGTTTGCTCTCCCCCTTCCTGTCCCAGTTGAGTCTTTTGTTGACTCTTCCTCCTTCAAATGAGTCAAGGGAGAATCAATCATTTCATTCTCATTTCAGTGTTCCTATCCCTCCTCCTTTACCTCCTCACCCTCTTTTTAATCCCAGGTTGTACCAACGGCAGAGAACCAAAAGTGAGTAGATTGTTTCCCCTACAACATATGAGCCTCCTGCACTTCCAGTCACGGAAGAGACAACAGGTACTGATACGGCCCCTTTAGAGTCGTCCTTTCTAGGGCTTGATATCCCTATTGCTATTAGGAAAGAAAAAAGGAAATGTACTGCACATTGCATTTCCAAACACCTTTCTTATAGTTTGCTCTCTCCATATTTTGGCCACATTTCTTCTGTTGCTTTTAACCCAATTCCAAGGTCTGTGTCAGAAGCTCTTACTATTTTTTTTATCAATAACAGAATGTTTTATTAGATTATAAAAATTGCGAACTTTGAGTACAAGAGAGGGGAGGTAAAACATCTTCACTCCCCCACAACAGAGAACAAGAAGGAAAGCTAAAAAGTGGCCCAAAACAAAGAATCCTTAAGCACCACTTGCTTGGCTAACCCATCAGCCATGGAATTAGCACTTCTCTTCACCCAACTGTACTTCACCTCAATATCCCTACTCAGCCATTTAAATTTTTTCTTTTCATTGCTATAGCTCCACAAACCATTGTTGTCTTCCTTCAACCACCTAATTACCACCTCCGAGTCCTCTTCAATGACCAAGCACCGAATGTTTAATTCTCTTGCTCTTTTGATTCCTTCCAAAGCTGCTAAAATCTCTGCCCTAAGAGAGTCACCCTCACCAATAGGGCCAGAGAATATGGCAAAAATAATCCAAGCCTCATTTCTGAAAACTCCCCCAATCCCAGAAGGCCCAAGATTCCTTAAACTACAACCATCAAAACTCAGTTTCATGAATCCTGAAGGAGGAACGGACCAAGGTCTAGAGGTCCTTTTGCATTGAACCGAGGTAGCAACTTCTTTCCATTTTCTCAAAAGATCAGCCATGGAGAACTCTGAAAAAAGCTCCAAAGATTTCAGCCAATGACTGACCCTTAAGTGTATCAATTCAGTTAAATTCTCCATAGATCTTTCCTTGTTTGAAAAAAGTCGAGAATTCATCTCTTTCCATACGGACCAGCACACAGCTGCTCTAATGCTTCTCCACATGATCTTCCCTCTTTTCTTAGGCCATCTAGAGAACAAGGGAGAGAACAAGCTTTGCAAACTCACGAGGGGATTCCAAGTGCATCCAAACAAGGATGAAGCCCATTCCCAAATAGTCTTAGTAACCGGACAAGTAACCATAAGATGGTAAGCCGTTTCCCCATTAGGTTTACATAGAACACACCTATTGGGAAGTAAGCAAGAATTAGGTCTCTTTCTTTGAAGCAAGTCGGTTGTGTTTATTCTTTCCAGGAAAGTTTCCCAGCAAAAACTACCAACAAGAGGAGGAATGGGTTTACTCCAAATCTCATTAACAGGGAAGGAAAGGCCAGAGGGAGCAGAAGGATGGACCAAGGTCTCAAAAAACGACGCACAGGAGGAGCCATTGGAGGATGGGGTCCAAATTCTAGACTCATCCTTACTCGGGTCCAAGAAAACATTTTCAAGGGTGATTAGTGGAGACGACAGGCAACCCAAATCCGTATCCCTTATTGTTCTCCTCAACCCTAGAATCAATCCAAAACCGGAATTAGAATTAGAAGGAACTAAGAAAGAAGAAATGGGTTCATTCTTCAAGTCTGACAACGCATATAAGGAGGGAAATTGGTCCATCAGAGATGAGTCCCCAACCCAAGGCTGCTCCCAGAATTTTGCGAGATTACCAGAGTTCAGATCATACCTTATCCAAGGGGAGAAAACCGGAAGCAAATCATGAATGACTTTCAAAGGAGAAGCAGTTGTAGTCCTTTCCAAGATTCCTGGATCCCAGTCATTGTCTTCCAACCCATGTATACTAGCCACAATCTTCGTCCAAGGTTTGTCCCTTTCCATTGGAAACCTCCATAACCATTTCCCCAACAATGCCATGTTTCTTTTCCTGATATTCCCAATCCCAAGCCCTCCTAACTGCTTGCTTCTAGTTACCACCTCCCAACTCACCCTATGGTCTTTCTTCTCCTCTCTTGGTTCCCACAAGAAATCCCTCATTAACTTTCCCACTATACTTGAGACCTTTGCGGGAATCTTAAACACCGACAGAAAGTAAACAGGAAGGTTAGCTAGGGTAGAGCTAATTAAAGTGATTCTCCCCCTTAGAGAAAGATAATTTTTCCTCCATGAGGCAAGCCTTTTCTCAAGTCTTTCTAGAACCGGGTTCCAAAAGCTCTTACTATTCCAGAATGGAGGGATGCTATGAGAACAGAAATTGATGCCCTGCACAAGAATGACACATAGAAAGTGGTTGATTTACCTGAAAGGAAGGATCCAATAGGCTGTAAGTGGGTTTTTACCATCAAATATCATGTTGATGGCACCATTGAAAGGTACAAGGCTAAGTTGGTTGCAAAAGGTTATACACAGACATATGGGATTGATTATCTAGAGACCTTTGCTCCTGTTGCCAAGATGACTTATGTGATAGTTCTGCTATCTCTAGCTACACACTCAGACTGGCCACTTTATCAGCTGGATGTAAAGAATGCATTTCTGAATGGAGAGTTACATGAGGAGGTCTATATGTCTCTTCCTCCAAGGATGAATGAAACATACATAAAAGGGAAGGTCTGCAGGCTGAAGAAATCTCTTTATGAACTTAAACAGTCCCCTAGGGCATGGTTTGAAAAGTTTAGGGCTGCCCTTGTTAGCTTTGGCTATGTACAGGCTCAGTCTGATCATACCCTCTTTGTGGAAAGGAAAAGATCCTTGCCAGTTTACCTGATTGTGTATGTTGATGATATTCTTGTGAATGGTAATGATGTATCAGGGATTAATGATCTCAAATCTTTCCTTCATACAAAGTTTGAGATCAAAAATCTGAGGGAATTGAGATACTTTCTTGGCATAGAAGTTGCTAGATCCAAAGATGGGATCCTTATCTCTCAGAGAAATTATGTACTTGACTTGCTCTCTGAAACAGGGAAGATGGGTGCTAGACCAGTTGCTACTCCTATTGATATGAGTCATAAACTCTCTGCTTCAGATGGAATATTGTTGAAAGATAAGGGAGTATTCTAGAGGCTACTTGGAAAACTTCTCTGTCTATGCATGACTCGACCAAACATTGCATATGTTGTCAGTTGCATTAGTCAGTTCATGCATGCTCCCAAGGACACTCACATGGCAACAACAGAGTAGATTCTGTGTTATTTGAAGGGTTCCCCTGGAAAGGGAATTCTATTTGCTAAGCATGGTCATATGAAACTTGAAACCTACACAAATGCTGATTGGGTCGGAAATATTGATGACAGAAAATCCACCTCTGGATACTGTAGCTTGGTGGCAGGTAATATTGTCTCTTGGAGAAGCAAGAAACAATAATTTGTTGCCCAATCTTCAGTCGAAGCCGAATACAGAGCCATGGCTCATGGAGTTTCTGAACTACTGTGGCTTAGATCTTTGATGGAGGAACTAGGTATTGAGCATGATAAGCCATTGATGTTATACTTTGATAATCAGGCTACTATCAACATTGCTTACAATCCAGTGCAACATGACAGAACCAACACTTCATTCGAGAAAGAGTGGCTTCTGGAGAAGTGTGTCTACCTTTCATCACTTCTAAAGAACAATTAGTTGATTTCCTCACCAAGGGCATTCCCAAGGCTAAACTGCAGCATGATACTGGCAAGCTTGGCATGATTGACATCTATGCTCAACTTGAGGGGGAGTGTAGAGAAGATGGGCCGAATGGCCCATAGGTTAATTATCTTTTTTATCTTTTATGTTCTTTGTTGTAAAGGGCCTTAATTTGGGCTCTTATTCTTTCTTATGTTATGTTTTTTAATTTTCTGCCCAACCAAGGGCCTCTCTGTAAATTACTAAAGTTTAACTTAATGAAATGGAATTAGGGGTGTAACAGGAGATTATGTTCGAAAATCTCTCTTTAAACCCTAGTTGCCGCCACCTTCTTCTTCCTCTTCTCTTCTTGAAACCTGATTTCTGCTACTTTTTTTTTTATTTTCTGCAACTTTTTAAACAGTCCCTTCTTTTCAAAAGGTTGTTTTTCTTCTACACTAAAGGCCCATGGCATCATAGACATGCTATGAGAGATAAGATGCTGGAAAGCATAGTTGTCAAGGCGCCCTTGGAGGCTCGCCTCACCCAATCGCCTAGCATTTTTGTATATTGTCTTATAAAATACTTTTATATTGTTATATTTTTGAGATTATAATTATAAAATAGACATTATTAAACAAAAATATTCATTTTTTGTGTTTATAAACTAATTTCCTTTTATTATTTTCTTATTTGTTAGGGTTTAATCAACATAAACATTGCTAACTGCTGTATTGAACCCTCAAAGACTTCAGAATTTGAACCAATAAGTAAGGGAAAAACTTAAAGTTTTGTCTAATCAACACATTTCTTCCTCCACTTCTTCTTCTTCCTCTTCTTCTTCTTCTTCTTCTTTTCTTCTTTTCCTATAACAAAAATAGGGTTCAGTCCCCGTATTTATAGAATTTTCTTTTCTTTCTTATTTTTCTTCTCATAAATATGTTGATTTTCTAGACATAAACATGAAGTTTATAATTTTCTTATGAAAATTATGGATAGTTATTAAGGAACGATGGTTATGGAACCTAGGGAACTACTTAGGATATGTATTTTTCACTTAAAAAAATCCATTGCCTAGGCGACAAGGCGCCCCCCTGTCACCTAGCCTCGCCTTGGCACCTTGAAAACTATGCTGGAAAGGTAACCAATAGTTAGCTATTCATGGGCTTAAGGATCAGCAAATTCAGTGGCCAGTGCAATGGCCAGGCAAGGGGTTAATAGGGCTCAAATGTTGGGGGAAATTTTGTAAGTTAAACATCTATACCAATGAATAGGGAAGGTTTCTCAAATATTCCCGAAATGCAGATCCATAGAATTATAATAACAGAAGTCTTCCATGGAGCCTAGTTATTATGGAGCAAAAGCACAAAAAAAAGGCCTAAACTTTTAGTTTCCTCACTATACTGGGATAGTCATATACCTGAGAGAAATAACCCTGAAATGCAGGTCCATATAAGGGAGTGAGGTCAACACCATAGTAATTATGTTGCTGCCAAAAGAGAGCCTACACAAACAACAATATCAACCCCCCCCACCACCACCAAATGAAAAAAGAAGAGGGAGAGAGTATCAAGAATTAGAGCAAGAAATAGCGGCACAAATAGAACAAAACCGACAGTACTGCATACAGGAACAAGAAAATTTCAAATAAATGAACGCATTCATAGACTCATGGAACTAAACAAATAGCTGCAAAGAAAGGAGCTCCCATAGGAAACTCACGCCCATGAAGAGCTTCCTTATCATTCTACATTAGGTCTGCTAATGCACATAGCCATGGAGATAATTAAAAGTGATTAAAACCTATAAAGTCATTGCAAACAGAAATCTCCTAGTTTCTCATCACAGTCGGGTTTACTGCAATTATTAGAAGGGAAATTTTGTTTTCTAAATTTTAGATCCAGAGAACCTTTCTATATTTTTTTCCACTCTAAAAAGTGCTTTTCAGAACCATATAATCACCAATTTCCAACCAGAATAAATCAAATATCAGAAACATGCCAAAGCACACCACAAGTTGTTAATTACAAATAAGAACCATCAATTCATAAACAATCAATAAAATAAACAGGAAAAAACAAGGCAAATATAATTGCCATTGGCATTTTTTCATATTTCAAGAAAAAAACTTGTCTTTTGATGGGTTTGGTAAACCATTTATTTTTTCAGACACCATTAAAACCAAAACTTTCTCAGGCATGGTTATAACAGTTGGTGGCAATAAAATTAGACTATCAAAGGGTGAGGCTTGTGAATCTGTTGTTGTTTGCTTTTGATCCACGGGCTTAGTGTTGTGTGCTCATGCGGTTGTTACAAATTCTGGGTTTCAGTTTTGTTGTGTTTCTTTCAGGATAGTTGGTTTTGTTAGTTTTTGACGGTATTGTAATGGGATTAGGGTGAATAAGTATGCATAGGAAGTGTTTGGGAGAATGTTGCTTCCTTAGCTTTGTTTGGAGGTGTTTGGGAGAATGTTGCTTCCCACCTCTTACAGGGAAAAAGAAGGTTTCTGGGAAGAACTAGCAGCCGTTAGGGATTTGTGGGATGGCCCTTGGTGTTTGAGTGGGGATTTCAACGTAATAAGATTCTTGAACGAGTCCAATAACCCCAATCATAGGATTACATCTACCATGAGGAATTTTAATCTTTGCGGAGAATTTTGAATTGTGGGACCTCCCTCTTCAGCAAGCAAATTTTACCTGGTCAAACTTCCAAGAAAGCCCTACCTGTTGTCATTTAGATAGGTTCCTCTTTACAGTGGATTGGGAAGTTGAATGGGGAATTTTAGGTGTTACACAGCATTGCCAAGACCTATTTTAGATCATTGCCCAATCAGGTTGTCTCAAGAAAGAGTGGATGGAGGCCCATGCCCTTTTAGGTTTGAAAACATGTGGTTACTTCATCTAGAGTTTCTAGCTAAGGTAAAAGAATGGTGGGAAGTGGACCAAACGGAATTCCGATGGAAGGGGTATAGGTTTTAAAAGAAACTACAACTCTTGAAAGCTAGACTCAAGATTTGGAACAAAGAGGTTTTGGTAGAATAGAGCAAAGGAAAGTGGAAATCAATCAGAGAGTGCAGGAGTTAGATGGACTAGAAGCTGAAAGAAAATTGGGGGAAGAGAGTTGGGTGGAAAGATGGAATTTGAAACAGGAACAGGAAGATCTTCTTAGGAATGAGGAGATAAGTTGGAGGATATAGCTCAAGCTTTGGTTAATCACTTCAAATTAGTGTATGACAACCCCGGGAGACCTAGTGAGAGCTTAGAGGACTTGGAGTGGAGGGTGGAAGATAGTGTCTTATTGGAATCTTTGGAAAAAAAGATTTGAGGCCCAAGATGTGAGAAATGCAATCTTCTCCATGGATCTCTAAAGCGCCTGGGCCTGATGGTTTTTCGATGGCCTTCTATCAAGATTGTTGGGAGATAATTAGAGAGGATTTGTTGGAGGTTTTTGAAGAGTTCTATGAGAGGCAAATTCAACTCAGGAGCAAATGCAACTTTTATTGCCTTGGTTCCTAAGAAGAAGGACACTCTCCAACCAAAGGATTTCAAACATATAAGCCTAGTGGGAAGCATGTATAAGATCATCTCTAAGGTCCTAGCGCTAAGATTAAAAAAGATCCTCCCATCTCTAATCTCACTGTATCAATGGGCCTTTGTAGAAGGAAGACAAATTGTAGATCAATTACTTATTGCCAATGAATGTGTTGAGGTGAAGAGGAGAAAGGAAAAGGGGTTGGCTTCCAAATTGAATCTTGAAAAGGCATATGACATGGTGGACTGGGATTTTTTACTAGAGGTTCTCAAGCGGAGAAGGTTTGGGGAGAGATGGTGCAAATGGGTAAAGGGATGCATTTCCTCATGTCATTTCTCAATACTAGTGAATGGTGTAGCTAGTGGTTTCTTTCCTACAAAGAGGGGTATTAGGCAAGGAGATCTGTTGTCCCCATTCCTCTTTACCCTAGTAGTTGATGTTTTGAGTGCCATGATTTCGAGGGCTGATGCTAACAATTTGATAAGAGGCTGGAGGATTGGTAGGGAGGAGGTGGTGGTCACACACTTACAATTTGCGGATGACATCATCTTGTTTTGTGGCGGGGAGGAAGGGGAATTACGGAACATAAAGAGTCTAGTGCTTCAATTTAAAAGGAAGTCCAATCTTAAAGTGAACTGGGGAAAAGTTGTGTGGTAGGGCTCAATTTAGGGGGAGAGGAGGTGGATTCCCTAGCTAGGATTTTGGGGTGTGAAGTGGGGGGCTAGCCTTTACAATATCTGGGGCTACCACTAGGAGGGAACCCGATGGTTGAGAGTTTTTGGTACCCTGTGATTGAAAGATTCTCCAAGAGGTTAGCAAATTGGAAGATGAATTACATCTCTTTAGGGGGTACGATAACCTTAATCAAGTCAACCTTGACCAACCTGCCAGTTTATTTCCTGTCTACCTTTAGAGTACCAATGAAAGTAGCTAACCAGTTAGAGAAGATAACAAGGGATTTCTTATGGGAACTAGGGGATACTATGAAGGTTCACTTAGTGAAGTGGGAGGTGGTTTCTAGGAGTAGGGATGATGGAGGCCTTGGGTTAAGAAATATGAGATTAAGAAACACAGCTCTACTAGGGAAATGGATCTGGAGACTACCGATGGAACAGGACAGACTTTGGTCTAGAGTAATTGTTAGTATTCATGGATTGGCAGATAACAACTGGGATGCAGGACTCGACCTTGAGGCTTCTAAGTGTTCTCCTTGGAAAGCTATTCAAGCTATTTTGCCTCTTATGCTCCCTTATTTCAAATATGATGTCTGCGCTAGAAATAAAGTCTTGTTTTGGGAAGATGTTTGGGTTGGTGAAAACTCCCTTAGAGATAGATTTCCTTCTATTTACTCCTTGTTTGATAACAAAAGAAAAGTGATATCTTCAGTGTTTGTTGATAACTCCTAGGATTTGGGCTTGAGAAGAGGTCTAAAGGATTTTGAAATGGGGATGGTTGATGATTCGATCACTTAGTTAGGGGAAGTCTTTCTTGATCAATCTTGTAGAGATAACAGAATTTCGAAACCTTCCCCTTTTGGTTTTTTCAATTGCTCTTCTTTCTATAACATTTTGCTTCAGACCTCTAACCTTGTAGGGAACTTTCCTTCAAAGGAGGTGTGGGGTAGCCCTATACCCCCAAAAATTCAGGCCTTTTGCTAGGAAGTGGCACTCCAAAAAATCAACACTTTGGATTTGTTACAGAAAAAGAGGCCAAATATGTGCCTCTCCCCCCATGTTTGTTGTCTCTGTTTGGGTTCTGGTGAGACAATTTCACATTTACTAATCTCATGTCCCTTTGTGTTCTTTATTTGGTCTTGGTTCTCTTCTCTCTTTGGCTGCAGTTGGACTCCCTCCTCAAGCATGGTGAACCTCTTTGATCCAGCTTTTTGCAGGCAACCAACAGTTCATGGAAGGATTATGTGGAGAGCCATTAGAGTTTTTGTATTGTGGTCAGTGTGGGCGGAAAGAAACAATAGGATCTTCAAAGGTAGTTGTAGATCCAAGGAAGAGGTTGTGGAAGGAGTAACTACTAAGATTATCCATTGGTTGAAATCCTATGATCTTTTTAAGGACTTCTCAGCTGAAGACATTTATAGAAGTTGGGGTATTGTGGCATCTACTACTACTTCCAAAGCTATGATACAGGAAGTTTGGTCGCCACCAGCACAACAAAGGGTGAAACTGAACTTTGATGGAAGCTCTATAGGTAATCCGGGCCCATCTGGTATAGGTGTTTTCAGAGATAATGGCTCTGTATTTAAGTCCAGTAGGAGTTGGAGATTCCTTAAGAGCGGAAATCTTGGCACTACATCAAGGTGTAAAACTRGCCAAACARTTRGRGYTACAGYAGATTGAGATAGAGGGAGACTCCAAGTTGGTAATTGGGTGGATGCAATCAGGGCAGCTAGGAATTTGGCAATGTAGACAGCTGATAAGGGAAATTGTTAGCATAACAACGGAGGTGGGTGTTTGCTTCAAGTGGGTAAGGAGATCAGCAAATGGTTTTGCTGACGCCCTAGCAAAACAAGGGACTGTAAGGACTATTGGGCAGTGCTGTAAGGTTTGATGCTTATTGGATCAACCTTTTCTAGTAAGGATTGACTTCTGTATTTCAGTTTAATTTATCTCTAATGAAAGTTAGCTTTTCTGATAAAAAAAATGATACAGATACCATCCCTTCTCAGAATCTCCTTTCTAGGCTCTTACAAGTTAGAGGTAGAGTTATATTAGCCCTGTCTATTATAGGCTTCTATACCACCTAACCAATTTGCCAAGACCTTTGGAAATGCAGAGTAGTGCCTCACCATCAAACACCACCAAGTTGACAAACCCAGGGATACATCCTAAATCTTAAGCCACCATCAGAGGAAGTGTTCTGAAAGGTAATCCAGATCTGCAAGGTATAGGATATGTTGTTGGGTAAGTGGGGGAATTTGGCAATGAGCAAACAAGCAAAGGTGGAGCACAATTCATCCAAGGCATAAAAAATAGGATGGGGTACGGAAAGAAATATTGTTTTCATGGCACCAAGGCAAGGCTAATAGACAGGGTGGTGCCTTGTCTCCTGGGTGCCTAAACACCTGCCTAGGGGTCACCTAGGCAACAGGTCTTTTTAAATAAAATCCCTAAATCCTAGGGTAATTCCTTGGGTTTCACTGCAACCAGAAATCATCTTTCACTAATAATTATCATTAATCTTTCTTCATCAAATAAGTATAATGTTCATATTATAGAAAATAAACATATGAATAAGAAGAAAAGAAAGGAAATAAGAATCAGAAAAATAACTATTGTCTTGTTACAAACCAGCCCAAAACGACTATTGTCTTGTTACACCCTATTTAGCCAGATAGTCAGCAAACCCATTCGCACTCCTTCTGACCCACTTAAACTCAGCCCCTATGTCTTTTACAATCCCAGCCACTTCCCTCATCACATGTCTCAAAATCCAAGGGATATGTCTGCTGGTGTTTGCCCATCAAATGATTACTTTTAAATCCCCCTCAGTCTCAATTAACCTGTAGCCCAGTTGTTTGGCTAATCCGAGGCCTTGCAAAAGAGACATCAATTCAGCCTTTACTGTGTTCCTCAAACCAATCGGTCCTGAAAATAATGCCAGAATCCTTCACTTAGAATTTCTTATTACCCCACCTATTCTTGCCATTCCCAGATTTCCAATGGAATTCCCATCAAAGTTCAGCTTAACCTTGTTGCCTCATTCCACATTTCCACTCACTCTATCTAAACTTCTTGAAGATGAACTACTTCAGTCCAAGCTCTTAAGATGTCAGTGATAGAAAAAGTTTGAATGCAATTCAAGGTCTTTACCCATAAAGTTAGCATAATTTTTATGCTATCTACCACACCCTCCAACTAGTTAGGCAATACCCATGATGCAGTTGTTTGGGACAACTAATCAAACATAAAGTTATTTTAAAGCATTACTTGTTTATGCATGCAATTATTCAAAACAGTATAGCATATTCTTTTATTTGGGAAACGGTCTTGTTTATATGCTTTTATTAGGTAAATTCATGGCATGCTAGTTGATTTAAGCATTTGTGATTGTATACAACTGGTTGACAACAAATAATGAAAAAAACAATAATAATGGAAGGGTTCTTTTAAGTTTCCATCCAATCAGTGGTATGCTGGTATGGAGTTGCCATAGAGAAAGAGGCAATCAAATAGTCAATATTGCATTCATTTCTTTGATTTTTTTTATCAGCATTCATTTCTCTGAAAATCAAATACCATGACTCCCTTCCCTATCTAAGCCTACCTGGTCATCCTTCTCTATATGTTCTAGAAAAAGATTGCAAACTAAATGTTCTATATCTTATATTTAGAACATAACCTTTATGTGATCGAAGTCAGCTCCAAGTCACCACCACACCAACTAGTATTTCATCAATTCATCAACTAGGGAATCCAAAATGTCACCACCACACCAACTAGTATTTCACCAATTCATCAACTAGGGAATCCAAAATGTCACCACCACACCAACTAATCATTTCATCACATTTTCACTGTGTGGAACAAGAAGTAAAACCTAACCTTAAATGATTAGAGGGCATCTTTTTGTAGATGATGTTCCTTGATCTACAAACTTGTGGGGGGGGAGGGGGTCAGAAAGGTGATGATGGCCTGAGAAACCATGTCACTGGAAACTACATCCACTGACTTTACCATTTGAGCCAGGTGGAATCTTTTGCTATTACTCAAACATGAAAAATGGAGGAAAGTATCCAAAGATGGCTCACATCTCTAGAAAGGTTAATTCCAAGCCTTGAAAAATTACACATATGCCACTTAGATCATTATGAACAGCACAAATCTGTGCAAGCCATCAAACCAATCTACTACAAAATAGAGTATTATGTTTCTTACAAATACCTTGTTTGCAACTTCAACATACAAGTATTCATCACTGAATGGTGCCATGTGTATCCTACAGTAGTAAACAACTTAACAAATCAGAACCATAAAGCAATGAATATCACAAGTCTGACATTGTATACCAGAAAGGCTATAAAAAATGTAAAAGAGAGTTCTCTTTCGTAATATACATTATATTAATCAAATGCATTTGTATGAGTTTTAGAAAGCTGCAAAACAAGTCACAACTCACAAGCCTACAGTAACCATAGCATCAGCTAATTTAAGAAGTTCATTACAATGATGAACAGTTAAAAGTTAAAACTACTCTCTAAATTACTCTGATGATTATTGGGACTACTTTAACTCCTTTTTTCCTTTTTGATAGCAGGTAATAAAAGATTATTATACCACTTTGGCTAAAAGAGAATTTCTATAAAACAGTTGTAAGGCCAACTATGTTGTATGGAGCAAAGTGTTGGGCAGTTAAGAAATATGTCCAAAAAATGAGTGTGGCAGAAACGCAAATGCTTAGATGGCTGAGTAGTAAAACTAGAAAGGGCAGGATTAGAAATGAAGTCATATGAAGGAACTACAAGTAGCTCCAATAGGTGATAAAATGAGAGAAAGTAGATTGTGATGGTTTGGTCAGAAGACTATCTACAGCACCTTTCAGAAAAAGTGATCTGCAACAAGTTCAAAGGGCTAGAAGAGCTAGGGGCAAGCCAAAAAGGACTTGATTAAAGTAAATAAGAAATTATTTAAGCGCCCATAGTTTAATGATGGATATAGAACTCAACAGAATGGAATTACAAACAAGGACTAATGTAGCTGACCCCATATAGTTGGGGCAAGGCTTAGATAATGATGATGAAATAATAAAAAATCATTAAAAAGAAGAAAAGGAAAAGTATACAAGGAGAGCAGGAGTTTTGCAGCCCAAGCACTCTAAAGACAGTCACCAAGATATCTGGCCACAAAGAATTACACGGTCAATTCAAAACCTCCTACAGCCTATCCCGCAATCAAAATATCAAAATACCCTGCCTTCTAAATGCTTTCAACAATATCAAGCCCTCAAAAATTTCCTTTTCTTTTTTTACCACACATCCTTACCTTACCAAAACTCTGACAACCTATCCCAAAATCATCAAAATACTCCAATAAGACTCTGGACGGATGCAACACAGATAGCACTTGAAAGAGAAAATAAAACATAAACTATGATGGTTTCTATCTTTGCAATACAGTGATAAAGGCATCAAAGCAAGCAAATAATGCATGGAGAAGGACATCAGTTTTCTCCCAGTTCCTCATTCAATGGCAAATTTGTAATATATGGATGTTTTGGATTTGCATATTATTTTAGTTCTTTTAAATTATTTTTTAGCTTGTTAGTGTCATGGGAATATGGTCCGTTTTTATTATAGAATTCTTTAAATTTTGAAAAGTTACGCAATCACATCATTGTTCTCAAATCCTATTTTTCTGAGGTCAAACCTTGGCCATTTAGCATGAATTTTGAGTGATTAGATAGATGATTGGGTTGAATGGGAAAACTATAAAATAGTATACAATGAATTTAACCTGAGAATAGCTCCAATAGGTGACAAAATGATGAAAAGTAGATTACGAAAGTTTGGACATGKGCAGAGAAGACCATCTACACAACCAGTAAAAAGAAGTGATTTATTACAAGTTGAAGGAGCTAGAAATGCTAGGATCAGAAATGATTCAAGTCCCGCAACTTGACAATTGAGATAATACTGAACAGGATAGAATGCCAAAGCAGGATTCATGTAGCCAGCCCCATATATTTGGGACAAAGGCTTCAATGGGGTATCTGCAATGGGGAAATGGATCTATCTATTTCTCTGCATCACTCTTGGTATTGTTTTTGGTTTGTTTAATTGTAGTAGCTAGTAGGGTTAGTATCTAGTAAGTGGTATGAGTGATAGTAGGAGTTAGAGTCCTTATTTGATTTCCCTTATGGCCTTGGTTCCAAAGTAGTTAGAATATATGTTAACCAAGCCCATATGCATATTATATAAATAGAGTCTGTAAACAGAGATCTCATCCCTTATGCTTATTATATAAAGAGAGTCTATGTAGTAGAAATTTCAGATTTGATTTAATGGAATAAAATATTAAACAAAAACATTCAAGTTTAGATAGCCATAATAATTTCAAAAAAAAAAAAGAGTGAACACATGCTTAATTCAAAGGGTCCACTAACTGATGAACAGTTCAGATTGGCTACAAGATAAACACACACACACACACACACACACACAAACACAAGAGAGAGAGAGAGAGGAAGAAGAAGAAGAAGAAGAAGAAGAAGAAGAAGAAGAAGAAGAAGAAATTCCAATGGTTCAAGCTTAGATGGCCATAATAATTTCAAAAAAAAATGAGTGAACACATGGCTAATTCAAAGGGTCCACAACCTGATGAACAGTTCAGATTGGCTACAGAATACACACATGATAGGGAGAGAGAGGAGAGAAACTCCAATGGTTGCAATTAACTTAAGTACCATTTAGTGAGCTGGGAGCAAATTTGTAAACCCCAGTCACAGGGTGGGCTAGGAATAAGAAACCTTAAGCTTTTCAACCTTGCCCTATTGGGAAGCTGGCTGTGGAGGTTTAGATCTGAACCAAACAAACCCTGGAGGAAGGTGATTGAGGAGAAATATGGCTTAAGGAACACTGGATGGGATGGTGTTATTCCCTCTGGTACTTATGGTTGTGGGGTGTGGAAAGGAATTTGTAAGGCTTACAGGCAGTTCAGCAGTGGTATTAAATTTAAAGAGGGAAATGGAAGAAAAACCAGGTTCTGGTTAGATCAGTGGGTAGGTGACAACACTCTAAACGAGCTGTTCCCAGCCTTGATGCCTTATACAATGTGGCTGTAGATAAGGAAGCCTTAGTGGCTGATTCTATGTGTCACCAGGAAGGCAGTCTTTGCTGGGTTCCTCCCTTTAGGAGAAGCTTCAATGACTAGGAAATTCAGCAGATGGCAGATTTTCTTAATCTGTTACAAGACCAACAGATAAATTTTCAGAAGCAAGACTCAACAGTTTGGACATGGTCAAAATCTGGAGAGTTCACAGTTAAATCCTTCTATAATTTTCTTGTGGGAAGGTCTGAAGCCCCTTTTCCCAGTCAGGCCATTTGGGGGAATTTGACTTCTCCAAAAATCAATTTTTTTGCATGGGTGGCAGCTCTGGAGAGGTGTTTGTCCAAAGAAATGCTGCTGAAAAAAGGTCTTAATCTGCCAGACTGGAGGTGCTGTTTTTGCAATATACAAGTAGAACCTTCAGGGCATCTCTTCATTCATTGCAAGTTTAGTTCTGCAGTTTGGCCACACTTCTTCAAATCCCTGAATCTAAGCTGGTGCATGTCAGCCTCAGTTAGAGCTCTGCTAGAGGAGTGGCATATTCAGGGGCTGTCGAAGAAAGGAAAGTTATGCTGGACTTCCATTCCTCCGGCAGTGCTGTGAGCTGTGTGGTCAGAAAGGAACAATAGGATTTTTGAGAAAAAATCTACTACTGAAGCCGAGGTCATTAACTTGGCAATAGAGATTTTGAGAAGTTGGATGTCTATACATACTGTTTTTAGAGATAGCATATCTGATTATACTTTTTTGAGTATGGCCTTTTTTTGAGGTCCTTCATTTTGTACAGATTCTCATTGTACACAGGGCCTTATATTAATACAAGCATACTTTACCTTTTTCAAAAAAATTAAAAAAAAAATCCTATTGTCCACGAAAGGAAAAGCAAATAAGAAGGTAATTACAAAAGGTAGTTATCTTTTCTCAAAAAATACCTTCCCATTGTTGGAAACATTTTCCCCTTGGGGACAAGGAATCTATCTCTTGCAATCACATAGGATTCCAGCATTCTCTCATTAACCAATAGGGTACCTGGTTATAAAAACCAAAGAAAGAAAAACAAAAAGAAACAAACATTAGCTATTGGAACTAACCTTTTCAACTGAACTGTAATGTTCTATGTTCCAATAAAAACCTTTAAGGCTTCAAAACAAGAAATTATGCTTAAGGTTGCTAATAACATTTAGGAACAAATAAAGATTAGCATTTCTTTTTTCATTTCTCTAGAGACCTGGGGTTGAGAGTTATGCAGTGACATGTTCATCAACACAGAGAATCAGAAAAATATCATCAGATAATGAAAAATAAAGAACAAATATAAATGTATTAAAGTAATCAGAGAAGTGCAGTTTGGTGGCTACCTTCACATGTTTTTTTTTTATCAATAGCTACCTTCACATGTTTTGCTATTATGCAAACAAGCAAAACGAACTGGTACCAAATTACATGTCCATTGATTGTCTTGTAGCTACTAAGAATTTGATACAAATTTGTGGAGTGATTTGGGATGCATTGAATGGTCAAGGAAGATAACATTGATTTCATCTAAGCCTTGTCCCAACTATATGGGGTTGACTACATGAATCTTGTTTCTCCATTCCACTATATTCAGTGTCATATCCATCATAAAATTTTGAGCCCATAAATCATTTCTTACTACTTCAACCCCATGTCCATTTTGATCCGTCTCATATACAGGAGAAAGGAAATTCAAAGGTTTGCCATAATTATTTCAACTCTACCCAATCATCACAAATATGATCATTACTCTAGTTGCACACTGGACTCATGGACATTCTGAATGATATCACATCTATTCTGCAGGATTAGTTAGGTAATTTTGTCTACTATTGGATCAGGCCCCTTATCTTGTTAGTCTACTTAAGGTTTAGTTATAAATTGAGTTTCAAATTTCTTAGCCTGTTCAGCTTTCTTGTTGCCTCATTGATATTTTATTATTTTCTCTCTCTAAATTGTCCATCCCTACCTAGATGTGTAAAATTCAAATTCGTTTCAGCTGTCCTCTTTGATTTTCCCTCGTAAGCTTCCCTTTCATACAGCTCCCTCAAATTACAATCCTGCTTTTCAAAACTGCCTAACGTCTTGAAATTTTGTCCTTCTGTGCCTAAATTTCTCAAAATCTCGTCAAATTCATCTATCCACCACCATTTTTTATGAGTCATCTATCCACCATCATTCTCCATCAAAATTAATGCTATCAAGTTTAAACCCAAAAATTCTTACCTATATTGCATCATTTTCAGGCTTTCTTCATCAAAGTCACTTTCTCTTTTTGTGCAAAAGCTGCCCAAAACCCCAAAATACGACCAACAGTTACAATCTTCCATCTTAAACCTGTACACAATGTGATAGAAAGTTTATGTCCCTAGACTTGGTTAAATTTCACAAACTTTAGCCTCACGAGAATTTGGCAAATTGCTTATATTTCAAGTAGCACATCACAGACAACTCTCCTAAACCTCCCTATGTCTCTAATTTATAAGTTAAGTCATTCCCCTAGGTCCTAAGCCCACATATCTCCCATAAGACCTATCCATCCTACATTAAATCCCCAATACAAAGTCTTGCTTTGTACTATTACACTAGCTAGACTATCTGTTAGATATTTAAAGGGGCATCACCAATTGATAATATAGTCTCAACAGTCAGTTCAGGGGCCAACAACTTAGGCTAAGACAACTATTGAACATTGGACCCCTCATGAGCTGGGCATGATAAAGCTCTAATAGGGGCTCCTCCAGGAACCCAGGTTGTCTGTCTGGTATTGGAGGGGCATGAATAGATTGCTTTGGTGTTTTCCAAAGCTACCTGGTGACAGTAAACTTCCAAGAGCTTACTTGCCTTCCATCAGGAACTAGGTTTATTCAGAACCTCTTGGCTCTGAGAGACTGAGTATACAAGCTAACTCATATGACCAAAAGGTGGCCCCTACAGATGTCAACATTTCTTTTCTTTTTTTCCTCTTTTTTTCTTCCTATGCAGATATAACATTTTTCCAAAGAAAATTGTATTCTAGATTCTAAATTAAACACCTTATTCCATGAGATGCTGGTAAGTTCAGCTTACATCTGGAGTCTCTCAGAGGGAGACTCTACCTCCTGAAATGGAAGAAAGGGGTAACAGGAGATGGGGAGAGAGAGAGGAGGAGGGGAGAAGCTCGGTAAAGATTTTTCATTAATGATTTCCTTAGCCAGCAGACTCATATATAGATGGGCTGATTACATGCATCAAATCCTAACTTATCACTAACTGTCTCAACCAAGGTTCAAAGTATCGATACGCCCCTGTGTATCGGTAGAGGCATACCGGTACTAAAAACCTTGCACTTGTATATTTTTTAGTTTGTTTTCAAAAATTGGTTTTTGGGTAGTATGTTACATATATTTTTCATTAAAAAAAGAGGGTTCCCGAAACACCTGTAAACATGTATTTCGGAACCCAAAAGATACAATACGATACAAATTTTCATCCTTGGTCTCAATTGCAGGAGTGCAGAGCATATCATATCGCCCGATACAAAGTAGCTTAGCTCTTGGGGGCCGCCTACTTTCTCTGGGAGGACAGGGAAGAAGATTGTTCAACTTGGCACCTGATGGGAACACTGGCCCAACTCAGGCCCATGGATCTAGGCCACTGACCACCCATCACTTGGATCTACCTCAGGAAGAATAAGAAGAGAGAAGCTCTGGCTCGACCTGCACCTGAGTCAAGAGGTTAACAATTTATGCAGAAGTACATTGTAGTCTCCTCTCTTTTTTGGTCCGTTTTGGGTTTTTTTCCAGATTTTAGTTTTTTATCTCTTTTCCCCCTTGCATCATAAAATTTCCTTGTTACCAATAATAATAATAATAGCATTTCTCTGATCATAATCAATCAAAATATAACATTGCAATTCGTAATATATTAAGCAAGGAACACAAGAAAGTCTCATTGTTTTACTCTTCATTTGCACAGAAATTTATGACTATTTCCAATATTACTGGTGGGGAAAAATGAGTATTCCATTTCTGATTCTGGTTGGCAAAACAAATTGGATCCTACAAGTCAAGTTCATTCCACAAATAGTGGGGCTTATGACATCCATTTTCTTATCATTTTTCATATCTTATAACTTATTTTTTATTAGAAAGACAAAGGTAGATCATTAATCTTTTTTCCTCACATGAATCCAAGTATTCTTCTTGTGAATGTAAGATGAAATAGTACTCATGAAAGTGTTTCAGTTACTCCAGAAAACCCAAAGGGAGAAGAGTATCTTTTTTTTCACTTAAATCTTATGCATATAAGATAGTATGATGTCATGTAATAGCACTGCAGATTGCTCATAATATCCATAAACGCCAGCTTTATTATTCCACAACCTAGCAGTTGGTTCAATCAATTAAGACTAAAGAAAATTTACCAACATTTTTGCAGGCTATTATAAGGCATTTTTTCCAGATAGAATACCATCTTCTCCATGTCAGTGACAAGCAAATCACAAGGCAGTATGCTTACCCATTGGCTCAGAGATCAAAATGTCTGCTTTCTCAGGCAACTCAACTTCTTCAACTTTACCTTTGACCACCTGCAATAGATAACAAAATGCCCCCAAGAAATAAAAGAATAGCCCAAAGAAGGCATTACCTCTAGACCTGTTCATGGGCCGGGTCAGGGCGGGCTCGGGCTGGGCTTTCACTTGTTACTAATGAAAATATACTAGGCCCGAGCCCGAGCCCGAGCCCGAGCTCGGCCCGACCAACGGGCCTATAACTTGGGCCTGAGCCCGGCCCTGATAAAAAGCCCGAAGCCCGACCTAATTGAAAAAAAAAAACAATTTTTCCTATTCAAATTAGAATTAAAAATTCAGATAGTATTTTTTTTTCTATTTAAATGAACAATGGGCCTACAAGATGGTATTTTTTCCCTTTGTTTTATATTTTAAAACACAATTTTACATTATTAAATCAAAAAAATATTCAAATGGACATAATCACATAACTCATTTTAAGTTTAATATTAGGTCGGGCCAGGCCGGGCCGGGCTCGAGCCGGGCTATTTTGACAAAACCCGAACCCGGCTCGAATTTATTGCAGGCCGGGCTTTTTGGCCCGAATTTAAGCCCGCGGGCCTATAAGCATGTTCAAGCCTGTCCGGGGGCCGGGCTGGGC
The DNA here is from genome assembly GCF_000365185.1 of Nelumbo nucifera. Next base: position 1,367,062 of record NW_010729132.1, on the reverse strand, counting down.
CGGCCCGTCGGGCCACCCGGCCCATGAATAGGTCTAATTACCTCAAAGCTTGAATTTTGATTTTGATGCCAAATGGCAAATTAAATCTCACCGTAATTCGCTGAGCCAGAGATGGATTCCCTGCAATAAGTCTGCGTGCATACTCTGCCATTTCAGATGCTTCCACAGCATAAACATGTTTTGCGCCAGCCTAATACAAAAAATATAACTGAAGATAAATTTAATCGTTTCAGCAGAAAACATATAGATGCACAAACAGAGGAAAATAAAAAGAAAAGAGAAAAGGAATGCACTGTTACACAGGGTCATGCACTTTACCTGAGCAGCAAATAGTGACAGAATACCACTACCAGCACCTACATCAACTACAACCCGACCAATAAAGTCTGCACGGTTCTCAATGACTGCAGCACAATATGTTCCTGAAGCCATAGCAACATTCCTTACATCAATGAAAGGTTTTTCCATATTGTTAACAAATGGTAACTAAAAACCTAACGACACCTGTGCTTCAAAGTTGGAGCACAATAAGGATCAATGTGGTTTCATTGAGATAGAATATCTCTGAGAAACCAAACAAGAAGGGAGTTTGATGATCAAAATAGGAATTCCAACAGCCAAGTCAAGGGCTGATTATACAACATAAATCTTGAAGGGAACAACAAATTACAGTCTCATAGTATAACCTGTCCTCACATAATCCTGTAACATATTTTGCTGATGCAGAAGTTGTCCATAGTAATGGAAGTACATTTTAGCAGAAGCTGCCTCTATTTTATTATCAAACTTGCTTCTAGAAGTTAAGAGACTTCCATTTTCTAAGCATTCTCCTGAAAGGGGGGAAGTAAACAATAAATAGTCAAAATGAGCTAGATTCAATAGCAATTCCATAATAAGAAATGCACTCAACCAACACATTATCTCATTAACAATGGAAAGTTGAACAGACAAAACCAAATTCGATTTGAAAATGCAGAAAACTAATATTTTTGCCATACAAGCCAAATGAATTCTGAAGTATTGATTTTCGGTAACAATACTAGCAATACTTAAAGTGTGTTATGAGTTCTTCAAATCAATGTAACCTACTACAAAATTATCTGTCTGTTTATTGTAAATACGTCTTTGTAAAGGATGATACACTAAAAGCAATGATAAAAAAAATCAGTTATCACTGATTTAACCTATGTTCTTTTTGCTTGCCTCCACCCCAGATTTTCTTGGCTCTTCAACTTGCAACAGGTTACTTCTTATTACTGCTGTTGTCAACGGATCTTTTGTCCTTATCTCCTAATAATAATTTAAATTAATTACCTGGTTCTCTCTATTTGCTTCTAACACATGAATTTAACAGGGTTTATGCCAGTTACCATATACTCTTCTCATGAATAGGAAAAGTTAAATGTTATATGCTTCTAATCAGTTCATACCACCCCGGATATAAAAACACTTGGACCCATTAGTTAGTATGTATTAGCATACAAAGATAGGCCTGCAAATGACCATTTACTTTATCTAGAAATTGCACTTCACCCATTTAAAGAGATGCAGGTTAACCAAGAATTTAAAGTTGTTTCCAAAAGTAGACTGAATATTCAAATTTCCATCATTAAATACATGAAGGAGGAGTCCGTCATTGCTTGGGACCCTAGGTAAAATCCTGGGATGACAAGCATGAGAACATAGGTTTGAGTCCAAGAATAGCCACCTTGGGACCAAAAGAAATGTCAAATTTTAGGCCCGCATCCAGTTTAACCCTCCTAAGGTGTGGATAACCAGAGGAAGCAAATGATAACCAAAAGAAATGTCAAAACAGTAACAATTTTCCCTAGTTCTTAATGGAATATAAATAGACAAAGGAGGGAAAGGGAACAAATGGTGGAAAGGAAAAAAAAGCATCAAAGCAAAGTTTCAAGCAGTTTCAGACTATATTTAACAAAATACAGGGGCAGCTGTGATACCAGCACTTCCACCAATAACTTCATTCTTCCATTGCTCAAATGCACAATGAAAAGCTTTGCTTTCATCTTCTGTTCTAAATCGAATGGTAATTCCCCTTGAGTAAGACTTCTGACTCAAAAGGAAAGATGTTGTAAGACAGACGTCAGAAAGCACTTCACTGAAATTCCAATCACAAAACTGACAACAATAAAAGAGTATGTAAACAAGCAGTAGTTTAGACAGAATAATTTGAATATCACGCGTTTCATAATGAATGTTACACCAAACGAGTACAGTACAACCAAAACGAATAAATGATTAACTGTAAGTATTTGGCCTACCTCCTTCTTACTGCTGGTTTCGGAATCTACGGTTATACATACTGACTCGACGGGGCCTAACTTGAAAAGCTGAAAAACAACGGACCAAGTCGTAATGTATACATTAACGTCATTGCTGAAAAGAAAAAACTATCGTTGTGATCGAAAGCAATTCATAATGATTTCTGGGAGGGAAAAAAAGAAAAAAAAAATGAAATTTTCGGGTACATAACAGATTTAAAGAAATCCGTGTTAACGTAATCTAAATCTAGATTCAACAAGGAAAAAAAGGTAAAAATCCAACCTGGGTGGTACCAATGTCGACGTTGATAACCTCGGTAGATTCTGGTTCGTGGAGGAACTGAAGCTGAGCAGTTCCGGAATCGATGCCGAAACGAGCGATTGCTGGCGAACAAGGAGAAGAAGATGAGGAGGAGGTGAGCTGAGACATGGAAACCAACGCGAACTCATGTTGCTTCTGCTTTTGCCCTAGAGAAACTTCCATTGGTGTCTTTCTGAGCTTGGGCACTGTGGTCTGTGCGAAGAGAAATTAGGGTTTTTGAGACCCTGTAGACAACAAGAGCGCGAAGCTGACAATTCAGAACCGAAGCTAGAAAAAAAAAAAAAAGTGGAAAAGAAAAAAATTGAGGGAAAAGAGTCTCATTCTTACCGTAAGACTTATATAGTGGGACAAAAATAACACAGAGAAGAGGGCAAACTGCTTAGAGAGACAGAGGCCCTTCTGCTCTCTTCTAATTCTAAGTTTAAATTCTAATTTTGATTTTTTTTCTTTTTATGGGTAGCCCTACCTAGTGGTGTAATGTACATTTTCGTACCGTCTGCACTGTAACGGGCCGCATCGGCCCGGCGAGGCTACTGTAGCAGACCGTGCCGGTATGGCACGTGCAGGTTGGGGTGGGGCCCATCACGAGTCAGGGCCTATAGCCCACGGGCCTTGGATTGTTTTTTTTTTCACAACAAAAAATAAAAAATTCAAAAAAATAATCAAAATTTAAAGGAAAAAATGGAAAATTTGATGATTGCAACAACAATTAAAAAACATCTTGAAGTTTTATTCCATAATGAATAATTAATTCCTACAATAAAAATATAAAATGGTTAAATGAAATTGGAAAAATTACAATGAAATTAAAAAATGATATAATAAAATTGAAAATAAAAGATTATGATGCAATGAAAAAAACTTACAAATAACTTACAAGCTATAAATAAAATTGAAAATCTCAAAATTTACAATAATTTCAAATTTTAATCATTTTTTGCACCATCACTATAACTAGCACGTCTAGCCTGTTTTACACCTCTAGGTAGCCCATCCCCCAACCCAAAGCACCTACGAGATTCGGTCCAAGTCAAGGTTCAAAATATCATTACGTACGGGCCGATATGTATCGTATTGAGGCCTTCCTGATACGCCCCTACAGGAGGGGGTGTATTAGGTCAGGCCATGGTTCAGAGGGTAGCCAAGACTTAAATCGACCCCTCCGAACTAGTTTTTGAAAAAAAAATAAAAAAAAAACATAAAAAAAGCACCGATACAGGCCATCACGTCGGTATCAGTCAATAGGATGTACCGGCCTATATCAATATTTAGAACCTTGATCCAAATATCTGTTACAACCAACAAGAGACCTTACCAACTAGCCAATTGAGACCTTGGACTCTTCTAAATTTGTTGAATTAGCTCATCAAATCATTTATTTTTAGGGCAAAGGGCATATGGTTGCCTTGTAATTTCAAGTAGTCTCACTTTAGTGACTTCAAAATGTGCCATTTTAGTAACTTAGGCTATGTTTGGTTCAATTCTCATTCTTACCCGAAATGGAATTCTAAAATGGACAAGAATGGGTAAAAATAGACATAATGAGAAAATATTGCTATGAACCAAACAATTTTTTCCTAAAAATGAATTCTTTTCAAACTAACAAGTGTCCTATGTAAAAGTACATTTGTAAAAGTGCTTTTGTGATTTCATAAAAATACTTTTGATAAAAGTGTTTTCATAAAAGTACTTTTGTAAAAGTTATTTTGTAAAAGTGCTTTCTTGTAAAAGCGCTTTTATAAAAGTACTTTCGTAAAAGTGCTTTTACAAAAATGCTATCGTAAAAGTACTTTTTATAAAAGCAAGGTTCAAAATACTATTACGTATCAGCCGATACGTAGGGGGTGTATCGAGTCAGGCCATGGTTCAGAGGGTAGCCGGGACTTAAACCGACTCCTCTGAACCGATTTTGAAAAGAAAATTAAAACATAAAAAAAAAGCACCGATACAGACCAATAGGCTTGTATCAATATTTAGAACCGTGTGTAAAAGTGCTTTCGTAAAAGTACTTCCACGGTAGTCCGCTAATAAACATCTATGGTAGCATTTTTACGGGCAGAGTTTCCTCAAATAATGAAAATGAGCAAGATGGGGCATGATTATTTTTCATGTTGCAAGCTACCTCAATTTTTGTGTTGTGGGCTGATTTTTCATTCTAAAAAGAATGTGGCACATGGCAAAAATTTTGTAACCAAACACTTTAATGTTATTCATTCTTGCCCAAAGTGAGCAACAATTAAAAGAATGAGGCCCAGAGCAGTGAACCAAAAAATGGCCTTAACTTCTAGAAAATACATTCAGGCTATGTTTGATTTGAAGGGGAAGGTAGGGAAACCTATATGAAGTTTGTATCCCTACCTTTCCTTTCCCTACCTTTTCGTTCAAACCAAACACAACCTAAGTCCAATTCCATTAAACTATGGATGTGGAGGATAAAATTATAAAAATGTCCATATTATGATTATAGAGGAACTCAATATAAGGGATAGAATGCTAATGGGTGGACTTTGATTATATATTTCCAAAAGTTCATGATACTTGATTGTCACCCTTGAAAGTCTAGTCCCTTAAGTATCACTACACCCAAAGTACAAGGTGTCCATCTGTAATTTACTCTTAAAATTTTGGAGAGATATATTTCTATTCCTTTTTTTGGTAGAGAAGCACTTTTATCAAATGTAGAGAGAGAGAGATAGAGGGCAAAATTAATACTTAAATTATTAATGATACTTTAGTGAAATATTAACTTCATCCTTACTTTTGTCTCCTCTATAGACAAATCCCTCAATGGTTTTCTAGTCAAAGTGCATAGATACATGTTGTTATTAAGCAAAGGGGTGGTTCCCAAGGGAAGCAGAAATTATTTACTCCAAGGAATATGAGGTGAGAACAGGGTCCCTTTTTATTGCCAAAAGAAAAGTCAGAAAACTACCATTGATCAAGGATCATCAGTACAAGAGGAGTTTGGGTTGCTCTCATTACATACTACTATATTATATTTACAAGCCTTATAGGCCTGTCCATGAGCAACCATGTTCATATCTATATTTACATGGTTTACACATATTATATCAAAAAAGGATAACAGGCATAGAACATGTTCCTTTATAGGTTGGACAAACCAGTCATTTTCATCATTCTTGTAAAAGTTGTTGACTAAGCTTTATGAGTAAAAAAATATAGATAGAGATTTTAGTCCCAGTCGGTGGGCATATTGTATGCCATGAAGGAGTGCCCACCATTCAGCTTGGAGGGAGTTGATTACTGTAACTCTGTTGCTTTCTGTAAATACTATAACATCATCTGCTGAGAAAATTGCAACTCCTGTTTCTTCCAACACAGTTATAGATATGAAGGACCCATCAATAAACATTTTATATTTTGTTGAGGAGTTGATATGGGATTGAATAAAGCTCGGGTGTGTGTTTTGCATTGCTTTGTTTAAAGGTAATAACTACTTTCCATTAGTTGTAATGGGTTCCAAATAGGCTTACTGTGCAAGGATGCATTATTCCTCATATCCCATATGAGTCTAAAGAGGATAAAGAACTTGACAATAAAAGATTGTTTCGCATATCTATTTAAGTCATTTAGTTTGAACTCAATCCACTGAGACAGGAATTCATGAAGGACTTTATTATGAATTCTATTTGGATTTATGCCCAGGTGGGCTAAGATACAAACAACTCGAGAATAAGCACATTCAAAGAAGACATGCTGCCATGTTTCAGTGGTTGTATGGCACAAAGAGCACTTCTTCTCTTCTTCATTTAGAAAGTGTGCTTTTATCTTTGGTCTTGGTGTCATTCCACTAGGCCTTCCACATAAAGACTTGAAATCTCATTAGAACTTTGCACTTCCATATGAGATTCCAATTTATTTGGTGTCCAAAAGAGGACGGTTGGGCATCTGTGAAGAATTTGTAACCCGCTTTAACACCATAATCTCCAGATTTTGATTTCTTCAAATGAAGCTTGTCCAACAAGAGGTGGTGAGAGTTTAATGTTTGCAGAATATGCAATATACCATGTCTTGTGAATAAGGATACAAGTTTCTAATGGTCCCATGTACCAGAAGAAGAAATGAGATCCTTTGCAGTAAGGCCTATGCTTTGGATCTAGGATTCTGTTTAGATTTTGGGTATTCCGTTTGGAAGAGATGGAATCCACAAAATTAAAAGTCGCAAGTCCAAAATTCCAGATTTTCATATGGTGTAACATACATAACATCCTTCGTACTTGGTCTCATTTGAAAAGAATCTAAAAACATATTGATACACGTTGACCCTTTTGGAATGAGGCTGAGGAAATACCTAAGCATATATTCCTTTACCGTTCGACAATAGTGCTTGTTTGGTTCAAATCTGACCTATGCATTCGAACTAATAATGATTATCCTAATCGAGCCTTGCCTAATTGGCTAATACATTGGTGTTGATGGTGATACCCACAATACCAATGTTTGCTTGAGTCTTTCCAACAATTGCTTCCCTGACATTAACCATTAAAGCCTTGGCTCTACTTGGAAGCATTAAGTATGCCTTGCAACTTGGTCTACACTCGATTATCTTTGAAGGTGTGATACTAAGCTGATTGTTGACTATTTTTTGGGATCATCCCAAATCCTCCATGGAGTGTGTTTTATGCTCATTTTTTCTTGCAAGAGGTTTCTCTATCACCTTCAAAAACTCCACAGTTATCTTTACCCCTAGATCTTGTAATAAGGCAATTCACCAACTAGCAAGATTTGCTTTCAATTGTAATTCCCCTAAGACCTGGTCCAACCCTTCCGACTTTCTTTGGGCTGCCCTGAACTTTGATGTAATTGTGGATTGTAGTTGAATGGATGAGCCTTCGGGCATTTTCAAAAGAAAAAAAATCCTAGGTATATGGGATCGGCTACATGAATCCTATTTCACGATTCTATTATGTTTAATGCATGGTTTTCAAAATCGGATCGGACCGGAAAAACCGGTAACCGGTCAGCCACCCGGGTCCGGTTTTACTAGAAACCAGAAATTTGAAAAAAAAAACGTTGAAAAGTAAAAAAACCGCTAACCCGAGTAGTTGGACCGCTAAACCGTTCGACCCGGGCAGCGGTTCATGGGTTAATTATTTTTAATGTTTTAAATAAAAAAACAAAAAATAAAATACCAATTATATCCCAACCAGTTCGATTTTCGAATCCTAGTCCCTTATTCGGTTTAGCCTTTAGGGTTATTTCCCGAGTTCCCTCCTCACTCCTCAATCCTCTCAAGTCTCAACCCTCACACCCTACCACCTGCGGCGGCCATCAACTCCGGCATCTGACGTACCGACGAACTTGTAGCAGCGAAAAGAGTCACCCTCACCCAAGCACTTGCAACGGCGTTCGACGGCAAAAAGATTCACCAGACACCAGCACTTGCAGCGGCAGACGACGAGCTTGCAGCGGCATTCGGCACTTGGCGAGCTTGCTAACTCAATACACAAGATGTATGCAGTCTTATACCCTCAAAGGCTTCAAAACCTGAAATGATAAGCAAGGAATATCTTAAATTTTATCAAATCAACACATTCTTCTTCTTCTATCCTTCTTATTCTTCATTTCTTATGAAAAAGCAGGGCCTCATCCTATATTTTTTCTGAAATTTCTTTCTTTTTTTCTTCTCAAAATATGCTTTGATATGAAATTTATGCTTTCTTCTCAAAATATGTTCAGATAATTTTTCTGAACTGATATGCTTTTTTCTTCTAAAAAGAAAGGTTATCATTACATATTCTTGCTTACATATTTTTTCTATATTTTTTGGACAATTTTCTATATTTTCTATATTTTTTGGATTTTTTTGTATTTTATTATTTTTATGTTTTTCATATGTTGTTATTTTTCCTGTGTTTTTTTTTTAATTTCAATGGTATTTTTTATCATATATAAGTATTTTTTGTTTTTTATTTATTTATGATGTCACGAGTCAAACCGCTTGACCTAGATAGTTGAACCGCCAAACCGAAAAACGGTGCCCTGACTGATTCGGTTTTAAAAACCATGGTTTAATGCCATATTATTTGTTAAATTTTGTGTTCTTAAATCATTAATTACTACTTTGGTCAATGTCCTTTACCTCTATTTCTTACCCGTACAGTCCCTTCAAATAAAAGATGTGTTATAAAGACTTCCTATAGTGTGGTTTCTATTCTTTTAGATGAAATAGGTTATCGATTACAAACCTGATTTAACTTTTATAAATTAAATAATGAACTCAAATTAAAATAAAGTTGGTTATTATTTACAAATAAAATATGATTTAATCTCTTAAATCAAATAAAAAATAAAACAATATAGTATATGTACGTACATATATGAATAAAATCAAATAAAAAACTAAGATAAATTGATAATGACTTTGAAGCAAAGTAGGTTAGAATATTGGCCCCATAATTAATACAAGGCGGTCATTATCTAGTGGAACAAAAAAACTCATTTTTAGTTCATGGCACGTCATTCGTGATCTACTAACCCCTCCGATGTCTATAGGCTACAATTCCATTGGAGTCTTGTTTAATTGTTTTAATGCAAGACCTGCAGGTACAACTGTACCAGGGTTGGCCGAATGCAGTCATGATGCAGAATATAGATTACAACTTTACAATTACAAGACAAAGGAAGGCATGATACTACTACATACAATGGATATTTCACTTGAAGCAGATGATGAAAGTATGAATGCTTTCATCCTAATGTATATGTAAATTTTGTTTAAATTGTAAATTTTAACAAATAACCCCAATTTTTTTTTCAAATTATTATAAATTTTGTTTTAATTTTATTTAATTTATTTGCTATTAATGTAATTTTATATTTTCAATTTGTAACTATATTGTATTTTTTATATTTTATTAGTTTATTCCATTTTTATATTTCACTCATCCAAGTATGAAGTATGAAGTATCCAACCATTGTATATTTCAATATTTGTATGCTTTGTAATTTGTATCATTATTCATTCAAATTTAAATGAAATAGAATTCTTATTTGAATTGTTTTATACTTTTATTTATTTATTTTTGGGTAATCGTAAATTCGTAATCCATAACCATATCCATATTCATTTAGTCTAGCTCGATTTGGCCCAGGCCGAAGGCCCGCCCTATGGCCCAGCCTGGCACAACCTAAGCCCACGGTACAACCTACAGCCCGGCTCAGCCCAGGCCCACAAGGGCTGGGCCATGGGCCATGCCGGGCTGACCCCTAGAATTTTCACTGGGGAGGGTGACATGGCACGACCCACTTTACACCTCTAGGGGAAAAAAGGGGATAGAGTGATGGTCGCTGCCATACCAGAAATGGAACTCACCTATTAGAGAAAGAGAGAGAGAGAGATATATAGTGATGGTCTCGATGAAATATGAAACAAAGGGCATGTGTTGCAACCAGAGACTAAAGGAAAATGAAAGAAAATGATATTTGAAACAAAGGAAACGTCTAAAAATAAGAGATCATGGGTTAATGTTTTGTTAATCATGTTTTAAAATTGCAATTATTTAAGGACCCGAATGGTTTCATGAAACCAGCATCGATTCACTGGTTTTTCAGTTAAACTGACCAATCAATCAGTTTTCAATGAATTTTTAACAAATATGGTTATTGGGGTGTGATCGGACCAACTAAGGTCCTGGGTCACGGTTCAATCGGTCTGACCGATAAGCTAGAAATATGGAAGGCATAAATGGTGAATGAAAGAAGGGTCCTTGTGGAGGTAGAGGTGGAATGCCAAAGATAATGATTAACTCTATTCTAGGGTTTTGTTAGGTTGAGAAGAAGACTTTTCTTTACAAGTTGGGAAGAAGACCATTAGAGACCGGAAAGAGAACGAATAGGAATTATATTCCATCTCTATTAATTAGAAATTGTCCTTCATTTAATGGGATAAATTTGCTAATTTGGAACGATATAGAGGCACAAAAGGATGTGTTCATATATCATTGAAGGAGTCAAGAAGAACCCACCAAAATGGTGGGATTCCATAATATAATCCCACCTTTACACACGAGGGACACAGGTGAGATTCATTATTGATTTAATGTTGAGATGATGGCTCTCCATCCCTTATTGCAGGTGGGGTACGATCATTTAGAATGAGCACCTCATATCAAAATGCAATGACTACCATAGAAAGATAGGTATTATTTTGTTTTAAGACAGGCGATATAGGTATCCATAGAATAGTGAGCCCCAATTTTCCCCAAGCTCTCCAACTTAAAAATTCGATCATGTGATTATAATATGATTTTATTGCTTAACAACTCCTCTCGAGCAACACTACAATAAAAAAAAAACTCCTTACATTTATTTTTAATTTTTAATTTTTTATGGGGTTACACCATGGTTTGCGAGTCGTCGTTGATTTGGACGACTGGACCATTCGGCTTGGGAATCGTCCAGGCAATCGATTCCGTTTTACTTCAAACTCGGTCTTTGGTTAAAAACTATCGAAAAAGTTAACAATCTGTTGACCTGAGCGGTCAAACATATTGACTTGTTCAATGGTTTTGACAATTTTTTTATTTTTTTTTAATTTGTTTGTCAGAACGGGTTGTCCATTCTAACCTGACAATCGGACCGTCAACCCGAAAACTAATGGCCAAAATGGTTCCATTTCTGGGCCGTTTTTTAAAACCATGGGTTACACAATGGGAAGTAACCCATCCCTCACACCCATAACCCCCAACCTTGGGAATTCACATTGGCACCCCATAGAAATAGCCCCACAGGTGCCCCATCACATCCCAACCATGTATTAGAAACATCTCTCAATAACAAGTATGGGAGATGTTTCCAATGCACATTGAGATGTGCATGTAAGGCACCTGTGGGGCATGCTTTGTGGGTTAATAATGTGAATTCCAACCCTGGTGGCAGTGGGATTTGATCCGACATCTCTGCTACAAACAACTAGAAAACCTATTGGTAAAAAAATTTTCATAATACTTTTGATAGGCAAACATTTGGATTAGATTTCATGACCAAACTACTTAATACATATCCATTGTATCAACTAGTCTACACAGGCTAGTTTGATTACGAAGGCACCTTGTCTTTGAGCTGGGGAAAGGCCAAAACACTAGGAGAGCTCTGACAAACTGATTATCTTGTCTCTGACCCAACTTGCAATTATTATTAGTTCCCTAGTGGTCAAGGGTTCTCAACCTCTCAATTCTCATAAGCGGAGTCCACTGTTTGGAATGTGATATCATTTGCCCATAGAGTCTAGACTAAGTCGGTCGTTCGAAGAGGGCATTCATTTATGTAGTAAAATTGAGAGATTTCATAGCAATCAATCCTTTTTGGCCTTAATCCAATCAATCTATTTAAAAATGGCAATGGGGCAGGTTTGGGGCGGGGTATTTCCTCCCCGTCTCCACCCCGAAGTCACGATACCTTGCCTTGTACCTGCTCCGTCCCCGGTGGCGGGGCATCTATTCCCCATCGAGGACGGAGAATCCCTAAATTTTCCTCAATCTAAGGCAATTACTTAAAAATTATCTATTTTATGGACAATTTATACATAGGATATAGGAATTTGGGGGCATTTTAGAATTGAACTATAATACTTTAGGGGTAATTCAAAAATAAAATTATGGATCTTAGGATTTTAAAAATTTAGGGAAAACTTAGAGATATTTTAAATATTAATATTAAACCTAAAAATATTTTACTAATTTACCTTCGGATTCGGGGAATTATATACAAAACCCGTTCCCGCCCAGTACCCAGTTTGGGGAAAAATTATTTTCCCTGTCCCTGCCCCGTCATTGTTTAGGGTCGGGGAAAACCCTCCCGATCGGGGCGGGGCCCCAGTTTTACGGAGGAAATTGCCATCCCTAAATCTATCTATCGTGTTCATTGATGCAATAATGCATGTGGATCAGTCATTGAATAGTGAATACCACAAAAATAGGGGTGTAAGCGAGCCGAGCCAACTCACGAGTTACTCAAGCTCGGCTTGCAAAATATTCGACCTCGGCTTGAAGATCATTGAGTTGAGTTGAGTTTGACTTAGTCAAGTTTGAGCATTGTAATACTCAGTTCGAGTAGCTTGCGAACCTTCTAAAAAATTATTATTTTTAATATTTTTTTTTATAATATAAATAAATATTATTTTTTATTAATTTATTTATAATACAAATAAATAAATTTATAGTCAAGTTTCATCATATAATTTTATTCATAACATTTCATAATATTGATTTATATAAATTTTAATATAGAATCACATTTTTAATATCTTTTTAAATATTAATTAATTTATAATTTTTTTTCATAAAAAATTATTTATAATTGGCTCGAGGTGAGTCGAATCAAGTTCGAATATGAAACCCAAAACTTGACTTGACTCGACTCGATTACATCCCTACAGCCTCTCCTGTATAATGATAGTAATTATACTGAACCAACCTCCTCTGTTTTTACTATTGAAATTTAATGGAGAAGAACCAAATTTTGCTTTGCATAGTGGCCAAAGCCAAATTTAGGGTTTTCCCAGTTTTGCTTTTGTATACCCTCTAGTTGATAAATCATAATACGAATGGGTTCTAGTTGCACAAAACACTTTATGAAAGCTTTTCCCACAGGCAGACAAACATGCCCGAGATTTTCCATTGTTTTCTTAAATGTGTTTTAAAAAAGTCAATCAACTTGGATCATAGTGAATTAGTAAGTTATTAAAACTCCTCACACATTGATTGTTCCTTTTCCCTAACCCTCTCTTTTTTTTTTTTTTTTTTCTATTTTCATTCTCAATATCATTTAGGGGTTGGGGATCAGATTATTATGCAATGTAAGGAAACAACTTTGTATACAACGGCTTGAGTGGGCTGCATACATGGGAGCAAGGTCAATCAACTTGACGCAATTGAATCTCCAACACCCAACAACATGATCTCCAAAAAAACATGAATCTCGTTTGTCAGTCCTTTTCTTGCTGAGAGATAATAAAGAATTTGAGTAGGAATACCAATTTAGCCATTACCTGCTTTTTTTTTTTCATTAACCAAAATAATACCAACTTGAGTAGGATAAAAGTTTAGTTATATTCCTCTTCTAATATAATAGGTTTACGACCCAATTAATTAGAGGCAAAGTTAAAAATATGGATACACCGCACCCACCTTTTTGTAATATATATTTCACTAATACAAATGCATGGGAGTGCAAATGAAAAAATGCAAATTCTCATTTAATTTTGTTTTATATTTTATTTTATTTTGCTTCATGTCTTAATTTACTTCATTTTCATTGCAATGAAACAAAATAAGCTAAAATTTAAAACAAAAATAGATCAAAATTTACACTTGAATCATTTGCACTGCCATAGTTTTGTATCAGTGCAAATTTATTTGCATTGCAACAAAACACAGCCTAAAAGATTTCTGATTTAAGTATCAGTGATGCATTGATACAATGAGCATCATTTGACACGGGCTGATATGTGATGGAATTTGAACCTTTATTTAGAGGCATGCTAAGATTGTGCAAACTATGTCTATCCTTCTTAAAAACAGTTGCATCATAATAGGAAAATCAAGAGTCAGATGGTCACCATATGAAGTTCGGAGAAGTCCCTTTCTTGTGAGTTTAGATGGTGTTTGGATAAACTTTTGCTTTCAAACATCCATTTTGTCTGAAAGTCTGAAAGCACAAAAATGGCTTTCTTTACTTGAAAGCACCAACTTTGGGAAGTTGAATCCCAGAAATCCAAATCCCTTTAGGCTCAGTTTAGAATGAGTACAAATACAAATATATACAAAACACAAGGTTTTGCACTCTAAATATTTGTATTTGTACTCCTTCCAAACTGAATCTTATGGGTCAAAAATAGAAATTCCAAAAATTAGTCTTTGGACTTTTGGCTTTAGGGGTGTCTCAATATGCCGTCACTCTCTCAACCCTCTCATTCTATCGGAACTCTTAGCCCTCTTTGCTCTCACTACCATCTAAGCCTAACCAAAACCAGGTAAACCCTAACTCATTTCGTCTTCAATCTTCTTCTTCATTTCTTGTTTTTATTCCTTTATATTATTCCTCATCTCTCTCTCTCTCTTTTTCATTTCTACTCATTAACTAACCAACTTTGACAATCCCCAATTTTTTAAGATTCTATATATTTCAATCTGTTATTTGTTTGGTTTGTGAACCATTTCAAATGGGATTAAAGCCCCTTTCATTGTAAATGTTAATTTGATCTACTCATTATTTGATTTGTGTAACCCCTTCGAATGTATATATAATCCCTTTTATCATGAATGAGATATGCATGTAAATATTGAACACTCAACTATTATATATTTGATATGTTGAACGAGAAATGTCTTTTAAGTCTAATATATTTTTCATGACCTGATTTTTTTTCATAACAATAATTATGATGGTGTTTGGTATGGCTTCCATTAATTTGAAAAACAGTGCCAGCTCAACGCCCATGTAGACGCTTGTCGCAAAATGGTATCTGGTAAGCCTGTTTATCAAATAAACGTTTATCTTGGCTTATGTGTAAGCCAACCATTGGGAGAAGCTTCATTTTACCGTTTCCTCCTACACTAAGGTGCAAAAGTTTTGCACCTACATGGCGAAAGTGATATTTTCCTCCTACACTTAATGGTGCTTAGTTGTCAAACAATGGTAGAACAACATTTATCAACCACTTTTTTCTTGGTTTTAAAGGTAAATCAAGTGCAAAAGTTTTTCAAATAAATGGAAGCTATACCAAACGTCACCTATATGCCTCACATTCATAATTTTTGGTTATTGGTGGCTGATATATTTTGCATAGCTTGAATGTGTTTTTTGGTTGCTTTTTTTTAACAACTGTATGCCTTCATTTTTCTATTTGTATGCTTTTGTGCATTTTCTCTAATACATTCCTCTCTTTTTGGATAGTTAAGCAGTGCATGAATTGCATAGCTCAATACCCAGTTGTATCTTGGACTTTTACCTACCGCTAAAATGGATATATATCTTGCTTGAATGTGACACAAACATAGTACTTGAATGGGGCCTGGATTGTTTTTTTGCTACCTTTCTTAATGGGACATTCTTTTTTTTTTTTGATTTTGAGAGGGGGGAAGTTGGTCAATGAGATTTTGGTTCCCATTGACCAAAAATCCCATGTTCTTTTTTCATATTTATGTGGGGACAAGGAAAAGTTTATTTTCCTGGGTACCATTTATCCGGGTAAATGATACCCATCTCTTAGGTGGGTAAATAACTTTCCCACCTAGGGGGAAAGTTGCCAACACTAGAATTACCCCGGTAACCACATTTACCCGGGTAAGTAATTTAACGAAAAGTGAACATGGCCTAAACAATGGATTATTATTCTTTTGATGGTTTTGGACTATTTTTTTCCATATACTTAAAGCTTAGACTGTTAATTTTTTATGGTAGTAGACTATTTTTTTCCATATACTTAGACCTTGGACTGTTATTTCTTGATGGTAATGGACTGTTTTTTCTATGCTTAAACCTTGAATTATTATTAATTGTTTTTTTCCATGCTTAAAATTTTGAACAATTATTTCTTGTTGGAATTGAACTGTTCTTTCCATGCTTAAATCTTGGACAGTTATTTATTGTTGGAATTGGACTATTTTTTAATGCTTAATTAAACATTGGACTGTTATTTCTTACTAGGTTTAGATGGTTTTTTATTGTTTGTTTCACTGAAAATGCATGCCTTATTCAATAGGCATAATAATAATAGCTTCTTTTGGATAGATGGTGATAGAGCAAGATACATAGGCCTATTCAGTCACCAAGAAGTGACACTTAAAGACGGCTAACAATTTATTGATCAAATCATGGATGATATGGGCTTATTGTGATTGCAACACTCTTATGTTGCATTGTTGTTGGGTTATTAATTTGCATGGTGTTCTTGTTGTTTGTTACAATGATTATGTATTGTGGTGCATCCATTATTTTTTTTGTTATTTATGGATTTAAATATTTAATATTAACTACACGGGTACAATGTGATTTTTATTATGATAATAGGTGTGGATTAATAAGCTGCAAAACTACATTTTAATTCTATCACATATGGTGGGGTTACAAGTATGTAAAAGTCAGAAATTAGCATGGTTTTTGAACCACTATTGACCCAGATGATCGGACCATTTGGCTCGGGAACTGTCCAGACAACTGGTTCCGTTTTACCCCAAACCTGGTCCTTGGCCAAAAACCATTGAATTGGTCAATGATTCATTGACCCAAATGGTCAAACCATCAACCTGTTCAACGATTTTTGGCCATTTTAAATTTTAATTATTTAATTATTTTTAATTTATTTTGTCAGAACAGGCCATCCGTTCAGATCGGATGGTCAAACCATCAACCTAAAAACCGGTGGCCAGAACAGTTCTGGTTCGGGGTCGTTTTTTTAAAACATTGGAAATTAGTTTTGAGGTTGCTAAACACCCATTTTGGGTATTTACTTCGAAAAGCATGTTTCCCAAGCAAATGAAAGTTCCTGGCTATGGAATGATGCCTCGTAGCAAACAAGAGAACATTGGTCAAAGACCAGTTTACCGAATGAAAGTTCCTGGCTCTGCCCTGGTTGTACTGAGTTCTCACTTCTCACACACCTTACATTTTCCTCACTAAGCCTTGTCTCGCCTTTCTTTCTTTCTTTGTTTTTGTGTTCGATTTTGTCTTCTCCTTTATGTTTGTGCAAATCATGGACAAGCCTAAAGATAAAAGAGTGCATACAAGCACAACGTAAAGACTACGATGAATTTGAGCTTTCTGGAACTTACCGGTACCCCCTGTAGGGTCCCAACTTCTAGAACCGCTTCAAGTTCTAATTTCTCTACTCCCTCCCAATCTGGTCACCAATGAAGCTGTTCAACGGGAACCCCATGAACTATTACGATTACTTAATGGTGTTTATGGAATTTATTTATTGTTGCCTTCAATTACAGTCTAGCACTTACGCAATAGTTGACAATTTTATATTTCTAAATAATAGCTTATTTAGAAACATTTAGAGCTAGAAGGAACACATAGACACGTTATCAAACTCTCTTAGAGCTTATTAAATTAATAGGCAGAGCAGAATCAGATTGAAATTTGAGAAGATAGTGTTGGCTACTGCATGACTTCATCTACATATTCTACAAGGATTACGTACAATGATTACTACTTTCCATCTACCTCCCCCAGTATATGGATGAGTGTCTTGAGAGTAAAATACACCCTTCTCCTTGTGGGGGGTGCTAGATTGAAAATAAGTGTTCCAGCAAACAACTCTGTTTCGTGTGGTTGTGCCATGGGAAATGCAGAGGTTAGCTACTTACTTGCAAACTTGCAATTTTACATACAAGAAAGATATACAATGCAACAGAATTTCGCCATGGCGACTGTATATGTAAAATGGGTTTTGTTTCCTTTGGAAATCAATTTAATTTAAAAGCTTGATTTTGATATCACCACAGAGCAAAAATAAGAAAGAAAAATCACAGAACCTACCATAACATAAATAAGAACAACATACACAACAGAAATCGCATCTATTAAGATTTAACAACGAACAAAAATCAGATAGGGAGCATCCCAATTCTAATCTGGTTGTCAAGAAGATGATACCTTTACAGCTTTGAATGCAGGGTGAAGCAACCCAAGCTCATCCTTTACCTCTAGAGGATTGCTGGTCTCATTCCGAATCCTCTTGACCCTCCTGCTGGCTAACGACTTGTGGGTGAATCCATAAATCTGTAGTATCTGATTATCACCAAAATTAAAAGCTCTGTCCATCTGCTTCAGGCATCTCTCGACAGGATAATCCCCAAACTTCCCACAAGGCTTGCAACCCACGAAGTGGGTAACGAGAGGCCATCGGTGATCACCCAGCCCCGGGTGGTAGTTCTCGATCATCTCCTCATACCTATCGACCAGAATCCCCCAGTATCCGTGTAAGTAGTATGCGCTCTCCAGGTATACCTTGTCGCCCCACTTATCTCTCTGTGTGGCTAGAAGGTAAACCATGGCGGACTGATCATCAGCCTCGAAAACAGGTCGGTCCTTGAGCTCCCTTGTGAGGATCTTCCCTGCTTCAGTCCTAATCTTTCCCTTGGGTCCCATCGGAGCCCAAGCATCCAGAATATCAAGCGACCATTGACAGTTCCTGAGCAGGAAACTTCCCGTGTTCAGTCCAATCCAGTTCTTCTGATCGTATATCATCTCATTCCACCCGTGCATCACGAAATTGTGATCCTTGTAACGTTCCCAGGGGACCTCAAAAGCCATATCAGTAAACATAGCGTCACTGTCCATCCACCACAAGAACTCGACCTCCGGGTGGGAGAGGAGGAGCTTCCGAATAAGCGGAAGCTTTGCCCAAAATCCAGCCATCTCTGCATCGAGGAGCGCCATGTTGTAGAAGATCTCGATCCCATGGAGCCGGCAGTAATCGATCTTGTTCTTGATCGACTTCAAGAGGTAATGGTCGCCGACCGGATTCTCACAAGGCTTCGGCGAAGACCCAGTGACCAATAGAACCCTAGGTTTGTTGGGCCCAATGAAATTCGGGAAATTAGGGTTCTCTTGGAGCCATCTAGCTCGCTGCTCGTCCCAATCTGAGATCTTTGGTCCAAGACTGTAAGGTTTGTTGGGGTCAGGCTTTTCGTCTTCTTCCTCATCTACCATCAGTTTGGATGGATCAAATGTGGCGTGGTTGTTGCTTGTGGTTGTGGTTGTGGCACCTTCCGTGGTCTGGGCTTCTTCGAGGACACGGTGAGGCTCGGCCCGCTTGCGAAAGTAGAAATGGTCTCGGATCTCGTTGAAATCCTGCTCGGGCGTGCCGAATTTGCCAGCACCGATGGTTCCGCGAAGAACGATGACAGTCAAGAACAGGCAAAGAAGGGTGACCTTAGCGTGGCGAATACCTCTCTGGATCTGTCGAACACGGCGAACTCCCAAGCACCGCTCCAGCAGTCTCATTTTCCTTCAGATTTCCTTCTCCGATCAGATGAGAAACCCTTACCCTAACCCTAACCCTAACCACAGATGGGTCGTGGATTGAGATCAGTATCTGAAAATGAAGGAATGTAGGGTTTCCTACATTGGAAGGACAGCAGATTCCTCTGCGATAAAATCATAAACGTTAATCCTGAAAAAAGATCTGAGACTTGAAGTTCCCTTAGGCGGCTCTCTGTGTTCTCTGCGTGTGAGTGTCTCTTTCTCTTTCACTTGCACAGATGGGCAAAAGGTCGGTCGGTGGAGAAGGAAAGATTTACAGACATGGACTAAGAACAGAGGGACCATTCATTTGGACAAATTCTATTACAAAACCCTTTTTCTTTTTCCTTTTATTTTTCCTTCCATATATATACAATTGAACAGACAGACAACAGAGCGCGCGAGAGAGAGAGAGAGATTTTGGGTAGTAACCAGTAACTAGTAAAGTTCTCCCGTATCCTGTATACAGAACCAAACGATTATTGCGATGTACCACGTCATCCAAACAAATGGGACCCATGTGTACGGACATGACGAGGTGTATTTTAATTGGGCAAACGTTACGAGTGGAGCTCCAGACGATGACCATTAGATTAGACGATTTGGCCTTTCATGGGTCCCGCCATTATCTGAAGGGCGAGGTAAGAGGAGTATAGAAGAGTTGCGTCAGATGGGCCTTTATTTTTGGATAAAATAGTGGAAGGGGTAAGATGGGCTTGGGCTGTTTTAAGTAAAGTAATCGAATAAAATATTTGAAGAATTGCAACATTTTACTAGTTTATTATTTTATTTAGGATCTTATGAAGAAAAGATTCCCATCAAAGGGTTATGCTTGTATCACAACCCTATTAAAGCTTGTCTTATTGTTATTGCGGAGGGGAACCTTAGCTTCCGGCTTCCAGACTCTTTCTCAGAAACCCCGCCCAAGCATATGCTGAGTTTGATCATTCAAAGACTAAAAAGTAAACAAGGACTCACAGGTCAGGGATACGTTAACAATTATAAATTAATAATAAATACATCGTATTTTAGCGAATTATAACATTATAAATAATACTATAATGATATCATCACTTCATAAGATTTTATAGAAAAAAATGATTCATTACTTAATAGCATTTTTTTTTTGGTAGAAAAAAACATTAATACATAAATGAGTTTTGGATTGTCAAGGAGAAAAATAAATTAAACAGATAAAGTGAATCAAATATTTAATAAACTTACCATATCGTTAAATTCATTTTGCTTTTTTTTAACGAAAATTTCAGTTAAATTTAAAAGCTAATAACAAGCAATTAAATACAAGTTCATGGGCAAATATTGAGTTAATGTCAATAATGGAAAGAGATAGATGCTGAATCAAGGGTTAGAGAAGACAACTCGAGCAATTGGCTATTGCATTGCAGGGCCTCAATTAAGAGAAAAGTTTTCAATCTTTTAAGTTTAACTGGAGGGAGAGGTCGAAGTCGTACTGGGTTAGGTAAGGCTGGGTCCAACTCAAATTTGTCCAATTTTGACCCTAAACCTATTTACCAAATTTGTCCCTGGGGTAATTGGGCAAGACAAACTTTATCCGAACTGGCATTGCCAAATCAGATTTATATAATAGAGATCATTTCCGGCCCGGCCCACAATTTATATAAATTATATTTATATGTCGTATAATGTAACTATTATGTATATTAAATATAGTGTACCCAAAGGCCAAAGCCCACCCGGGCCCAGGCTATAAACCTTATCATAGTGCTGCCTAGCCCGGCCCATGGTCATCCAACTTAGCATGTTCCGAGAGGGTGTAATTAAGTATATTAAATATAGTGAATTAATTGGCAGGCTCAAAGATAAGCCTGGCCCGGGCCATGATCATCCAACTTAGCATGTTCCGAGCGGGTGTAAATTGTTTAATTATTATATATATTAAATATAGTGAATTAATTGGCAGGCCCAAAACCCGTCCGGGCCCGGCTATAGACCTTATCATAGTGCTAAGCCCGGTCTGGCCCAATAGCAGGTTCCACTTCCGATCGGGTCTTTGTATATCAACGTTCGAAAATCAAACTGGATTTCCTATTTCAACCGGCCCGGACCACAGTTGAAGGTTTATTTTTTATTTTTTATTTTTTACAAATATCATAAATTAGAAGTAGTAAATGGAGTAGACGAACATGACTTGTTCAATTCAGTCTTTGCAGTTCACATTTAGGTTATAGAATTCCTGGCACATTTAGCTTTCCTGGTTTTTGACTTTGAATTCCTTTAGCCGTTCAAATTTTTGATCTAGATCTGACGGCTATGATCTTCTAATCATAAGGTTGAAATAGTGGACGAGAATATTATAATACATCGAGACAAGAGAGTGTACATAAAGAACGAAGATACAGCCTACAGTATAGACTACAGACTACATAGATATTGTATTTAAAGAAGTAAATAATTTACAATCATCCTGAACGCTGCACACAGTAAACAAGGCTTAACAAGGTCCCCCGCGGTTGGATTCACCTGCCCAAAGCTCCGAGAACATCCCACAAGAACCCCAAACAACGCGATGCACACCATCAACCCTATCCGAGATAACCCTAACGCGAACACAAGAGGGTCCCAAGACAGACATAGAGCAAGCTGGGCGACGTAAAGAGGTAAGGCGGAGCGTCCACGGTGGAACCCACCATCGGCCCATACAAGCCAAGACGAGAGGCCCATTAGGAAGGTCGAAGCCAAACAGGCCAGGTGTAAGGCCCAGATGGATGGATACCAGGAGGAGGAGGAGGGCTTCTTTAAGGTACGGTATCGATCAGGACTACCGAACAAGTAGATATTTGTGATTGCGAGGGAGAGTGGAACGGCCACTGCGATGGTTAACGATCGGAGACCGCGTTTTGCCATGGCCATCTTCTTGTCTCTCCTTGTCCTGTCGCCGTTGTCGGCATCGGTGGACTCGGTGGCTTCATCTCTGATTCGTTGTCTGACGTTTTCCGATGCCATGAGAGAACACAGAACCTGATGGAGAGAGAGAGAGAGAGAGAGAGAGAGAGAGGGAGGGAGGACGTGTTGGAATAATTTCGGGTGGGCTCTTGATCTATTATAGAAGAGCTTGGGTTTCTCTCGTTGATCAGTATGGTCATGTTAGTGAAAAGGTGACACGTGCGTGGAGGCGGTGTTAAGCTGTGGACTTTGTGCTTACACGTAGAAGAGGTGGTAAGGCAAGGCTTGCCAGCAATGCATCAAGGATTTGTTCGCCATCAACATCAAATGGGTCCCAGAAAGAATTATGTGTTTATATCATTACCAAGGTTGCCAGTTGGCAACCTGCCAGGTCCGGCTGTCCAGACTCCAGAAGGCCGGTTTGATGGAGGTTCCTAATCCGGTGGTGCAGGGCCCACGTAAGTGGCAACGCATTGGAATATCATAACCAACGTGTCTATCATCTGGTTTTATTCTCAACAAAAGAGGAGATGATTTTTTTTTTATCACGCCGAGGAAAATTGTTAAAAGTTAAAAACACTCATCTTGATGGCGTTGAATTTAGACCGGGCGGTCCGTTTGGAGCGATTTGGTAGGACCAAACAATTCATTGGTGGACTGCATGGTGGGCCCCGATCCTCGTAGCCAACTAAAGAATGGAATGAGGCCCATCAATGAGGCGAGTAGAGGCTTAGAGCAGCTGACTGGCTGTTAGTTTTTAAGCCTAATCCCTCAGCACCTAAACCTTTTGGTTGGGCTCATGTTCAGCTCACCGAGGGCAGTCTGGATCAGGTAGCACACATGGTGAGTACATCGAGGGGCCGTTTGACAGTTCTTTTATTTCTGAATGTTAAAAGATGCAGTGAGCTTTTGTATTAATATCTTGATAGCCTGAACATCGTTTGGTTCAGGCATATTTTTCCATGCAAAGATGAATCAGAAAATATTGGAAAATTCCATTTGGAATTTCTTGAAAATGGCCCAAAACTGATTTTTCGTATCTTTTTTATGCATCGGCTTTTGGCGGCTAGGTCTACTACGAATCAAACGGAAAAAGATGTAAATGCAGTCTGTAGACTTGTAAATAACTGATAGGCCACACAGAAAGATACATCAAACGGGGCCTCAGTTTATCCTTGAAAAAGATTAAAAATAAATTTTGACACGGTTATTAGATTATTTATCAAGTAGTGTTCATTGAACATGTATACAATGGGCCGTGCTTGGGCTATTGGGGTCGTCTTGGCTCACTCATTTCTATCCACCTATATAAAACTAATAAGGTCCATTTGGTTCACAGTTGGAATTGAAATCGGAATCGAAATTCTTTGGAATCGGAATCGGAGTGGTCCATTTCCATAGTCTGTTTGGTTCAGACAGGAATGGGAATGAAAATGAGAGTTAGCAGGAATGAGATTTAGGGTCTATTTGATTTACAAAAATAGGGGTTTGGAATCGGAATCGGAATGGGCTATTTCGATTCCAACTATTTGGTTGGGCGGAATTGGAATCCCATTCCCATTCTTGTTGGAATGGCATTCCCCCATTTGAGGGAATGGCCATTCCTTGCCCCTCCCTTGGGAATGAAATCCCATTCTTGTTGATTTTAATTCCCATTCCCATTCTCGTCTGAACCAAACAGACTATGAGAATGGACCATTCTGATTCCGATTTCGACTACAAACCAAATGGGCCCTTAATTCCCAAGAGAGGGGTAGGGAGTGGCCATTCCCTATAGGGGAATGCCATTCCAGCAGGAATGGGAGTGAGATTCTAATTATGCTCAACCAAACAGATGGAATTGGAATAGCCCATTCAGATTTCGATTCCAAACCCCTATTCCCATGAACCAAATGGGGCCTTAGTTGTGTAAACCTAGAGGACCAGGCCCAATCCAATTCAATGAATACTTTGGACCAGTCTAATTCAATGTCTGGACTGTCCAATCTGTTCAAAATTGTTTTAATTTAGATTGGTTCTAACCCAAACCTGGTCCGTTGTTGACACCTATATTCTTATCTTCCATCAATGGACCAGAAATTTGCTTAATCCAACCTAATCCAACATAAATTCATTACGGATGGACCAGGTCCAATCCAATCTGATAAATACATTGGACCATTAAGTTTGGACTAGTCCAATTCAATATGCCTCGTTAGTCTGTCTAGTCTGTCTAGTCTGTCCAAATTGGTTTTAGTTTGGATGGGGTACAATCCAAAACTGATCCATTGACACCCCTGCCACTGGCTCCCGTGACCGAATCAAACAGGTTAACAGTTCAATCATCCGGAATAGATGGTTTTTGATCAAATCCCAGGTACGGTTCAGATAATTCGACAATCCGGGTGAATGGCGAGTTTAAAACACTGCTATGAAGCCCTTGGGTCTCAGATAACCAATGTGGTGATTGAGCAGAGCATGGTTTTCAAAACCGGACTGAAAAAACCAGGAACCAGTCAGGTGATCGGTTTCATTTTTTCCCCCAAACCGGGATTTCTCAAAAATCTGTTGATTTTGGTCAGCAAACTGCTGACCCGGGTGGTTAACCGTTTGAACCATTTGAACGGTTTTGACTGTTTTTTTATTTTTTTATCAAAATGRCCGACCGTTCAATTCGAACAGTCGAACCGTTCCACCTGGTAACCGGACCCCTGACCGGTTCGGTTTTAAAAACCATGGAGCAGAGTTTATCGTTAACTCCTTTGACCATGAAACCCGGCTGGATGGCTAACGTTGCTCTTTTTCTACTCATCTCAGTATGGTTGTTCACTTGTTCTATTAAGTACTCGCAAGTGGGATGGATATGAAAAGCGGGATTTTCAAGTCATCTTTGTCAAAATAGCGTACTATTGTATTGGTTAACTGAATGCAACTTTCATAAATAAATAAGCTCACTCACTCATTGCGCAATCCTCGCGCCAATTTGCTTAACTAGTGAGCTATTATAGAATGTTCAGTCATCGCCCCGGCTGCTGTTTTTCCCAAACAGCCAAAATCTTCCTTTCCACCGGATCAACAAGAATTACGTCCTGAAAACATTAAACGAGGCAACAGCTTCGGTCGAGGCCGAGGCCAAGCTGATGAAGATTTACATTCCCAGTTGTAATAATTTTCTCATAAACGAAACGCAACCTTGGACTTAATTTCATAATACATACCGAAGATTTACACACTGTAACCTGAAGACCAACAACTGATTAGAGTTGGGTGTTGCTTAAAAGAAGAAAAAGAAACGATAATATCACATGCAGTATTGAATTTGGAACGGGATTAGCTCTAATCAAATTCTTGTATAATGGGCTACGACATGAATCGAGAGTGAACGCATCAGTGTTAAAAAACACTGTTGCGTTCATTCTTGGTTAGTACCGTAGCCTGTTGTGTACACAACTTTGTTTATAGCCTACTGTTCTCGCAGCTATGGCCAGTAAGTCAACTACCCTTACTCACAGCAAAGTTGAGAAGAAGAATTCATCTTATAAAAGGAGATTAATTAACCAAAATTAAACCCTCCTGTCTGAAGCCCTCGTCATATTGAGAAGAAGACGAGCGACTACGGTGATTGGCTCTGCCCGTGGAAATGCCTCAGAAATGTCACCGGATTCCGCCTGTTGTTGCATTATCTTGTCTTTTTATCTACAGCGCTCAGACCTATTCTGTTTTCAGGGATGAAAACTGATACGTAATTCTCTTGAGCAATATAACCCCGGAGCGCCGCTCAAAGAGGGCTCAGGATCACAAGATCACTGAAGAAGATGAATTTGATTAAATGTGGAATCCCCTTCCTTATTGGTTTATCTTATTTATATAGGCTCATAGCCATTACAAGAAAATGATTTGCAATGGTTACAATTAGTGATCATAACGGCAAGGATTCTCCATCTTTCTCATCAACTCTAACGGTCTCCAGGAGTGCAATGGCTTTTACGTAAATACCCATACCAGTCCCATACATGTTAGTAGTAGTAAGGGTAATAAGATTTTCATCCCGAAGGTTCGTAACATTCCCTCTCCGTTAGCTACAACCTTGTCCTCAAGGATGCTGTTATGAATCTTATGGTATTTGTCTTCCCACCTCTTCCAACCACCTTTGTTGTTGAGACATCCAATCATGGTGTTTAGAGAGACATGTGCAACAACATAAACCCAACTCCTTTCTATCCTTTGTTAATGATCTCACCCTTTCTTCTGTAGTTGTAATTCTTCCACCTTTATCATAAGTTCAGTTATCACCAACCTTGTTCCATAGTAATGTCCAAATACATATGGCTCGCTGAAAGCCACATACATCCCCGGAATTAAAATCAAGTGGACATTTTCAATCCATTGCCCTGTACCAATCCAGAAACATTGATTCAATTCCTGTAACCATTGACTTTGGGGATGGGGTTATTAGTATAGTGCTACGTTATTCAAATGGCCCTTATGGGATTAAGGCATATCACAAAAATACTGAAAAAAAAAAAGAAAACTTTGGGCATTAAGCATGAGACCAGTACAATATGCTTTTCTTAGAGGGTGTTCTGCAACGTGAATTGTTTTTCTTATTTCCGGTTCCGAAAACAAATCAAAACCATTTCATTTGAAAACAGATCTTTTGTTAAAATAAAAACATGAAAAACATGTTCTTGGCTGTTTGTGTGTGTATTTTGTTTTCAAAACTGAAACTAAAAATATATTCTTGAATCTAGCTTCAAATATGCATGTTTTTCGTCTAATTATTCAACACCCAGCATGTCCCATCATATAAATATTCTAGAAAATTTGTTTTTGTTTTAAAAACTAATATTTTGTTGGCTTCAAAAGCATGCTGTCATCTGATTATTCAACACCATGCATGTTCTAGAAAATGTTTTTTTTTTTTTTTGTTTCTTTTGCTGATGTGGCGATTACAAAAACAAATAAAAACAAAAACATTCGTGTTGTATAACTGGATCTGTACCTACACATAATTACTAATATTTTAAATTATTAAAATCAATCAACTCAAAGCATTCAAATGTAATATATATTTCTTAGCATAAGTAGATGACATTATTGTGACTGGTAATGATGACATTAATAGAGTTCAGTCTCTTGTACAGAACCTCTTTTAGAGTTTTGCCATCAAAGACTTTGATGGTAATCTCTATTTCATCCTTGGCATTGAGATTTCAGAGTCACTCGTCACCTAAAACCTCTCTTTCTATCTCTCAGAGGCAATATATATAGTGATCTTTTGAAGCGGGCTGAGTTAATTGGCTCCTTGCAGTGTGTAATGCGGTCTTCACCATAAACAAAGCATGTCAACACATTGAAGTGTAGTTAAACGCATATTATGCTATCTCAAAGGGACGACCTCTCATGGCTTGCACATCTAACCTTTTCCATTCTTCCCAGTTAATAGGCATTCTCTAGTGCCGACTAGGCTGGGTGCCTAGATGATCGATGATCAGCTAGTGATTTTGCACTATCTTCGATTCCAATTTAGTTTCTTGGAGTACTAAGAAAAAACCAATTGCTATTTGTTTGAGCACAAAAACTATTTTTTGTGATATAATACAAAATCAAAGAAAAATCAAAAAAATTAAGACCGGACCACAAAAGCTAATTTGCGTGCTATTGCAGTTATATGAATGACAACAGGGCGGGGCAGGGCCTTGTTTTGCATGTCCCGACCCCGAACCCCATCAGGGCTAGAAATCCAAACTCCAATTCCGTTCTTACAAGAAACGAGGATCCCAAATTTGTGCCGTCCCACCTTAGTCATTCCTAGTTGCATATTTACAAATTTAATTTTTATTTTTTAAAATCTACCCACAGTATAATATAATATAAYACAATATAATACAATACAATATATAATATAATATAATATAGGTGGGGTGGAATAGACAAATACCATCTTCTTTCCGTCCCCGATCCTCTGAGTTTCAGGTCCGCTAGGGGATGGTCAAATTGCCATCCCTACAACTATAGTTGTCATTGAACTCATTTGGACCTAGCACATGTTGACCGACTTCGTATTTTGCCTCCCTCACTCCTATCATATGGTGTGTCATAAGGTTGTGGCTCTACATCCATTGGATTCACATGTGAGTAGTATATACACAAGAATGACCACAATATGCATGCATGTATATGAGTAATGATTTGGTATCTCCCACTAATTTCATATTGCTGATATTTTGACCAAACTGTTATATGTAATACATCTTCATGTACTTGTTCTCTCTCTCATATATATATATATATATATATATATATATCATTAATTAAAAATTCCCCTCTTTTTAACTCAATTTCTTTTTGGTTGTTTTGCCTTTCAGGATGCTGATATAATGTGGTTCTACAATCCATTTCCACGTTTTTATTTGGGTGCAGATTTTCAAATCGAATTGGTCCTTTGATTTTTCAAAAAATCCAAACCGAAACCAAACCGATTGGTTCAGTTAATTGCATTTTGCAGTTCGATTTTTCATGAACACCCCTAAATGTAAATGCCTCATGAGRCCCATAAGTCCAAGGAAGGAGTACCTAAGGCTTACTAGTCCTAGTATGTTTCCATCCCCCTTTCAGAACAATAAGCTAGCCTTACCCGATTGGCTTAGACCAGGTTATTACAAATGTTCATCGATGATATTGAGAGTGAAGATGATCACCATGTTCTCATTCTTTTGTCATATAACCCATTTGAAGTTCAAGACAATTGCTACGACTTGGTTATTACAAATATTTCTCATTGGTCGGTTGCTTATCATTCGTCAAGAGGATATTACAACAACCAGTAGTTGCATAGACCACCATCACCATGACTTATTCTTCCTTTCCTTCTCTATCTACTTCTTTGCCCACTCTTTCATATTGCATTCAATGAATAGGAGACGTGAACATAGAATTGTTAGCTATGCAACTGTAATTTGATGTTGAATATGTTAATGGTGAAAGATTGGTTCATGTTTGTGAACGTCGAAAAAATATTGATTGTTCACTTCATGGCTAATCAGATGGAGTCGCCACCCATCAGAACAACTAAATGAGAATGATGGGCCTCCTGAGATTGGATTTTGTAAAATATTTAGAAATTAATAGTGACTCTACACCATGACTAGGACAAGGTTATTTTGGGTAAGTTGAGAAAGGGAAAGGGATGTTCCCTTTAGTTGTCAGTGTGAATGCCAAATCCCTTTTCTAAAATTTCAGTCTGAATTGGAGACCCGGATCCTCCAGTAGCCTGAAAGGATGTTCCCTTCTGTACTCACGGACTAATCCCCTTTTGAATGTAGGGGCCTAAGCAAAAGGGTGGGAGATTGCTCCCTCACCCCTTTTCTATAAGAGCCCCCACCTTCGAACTTAGCTGAATGGTCTGAAGAGAGAGAAAGCACAAACCTCTTGGACTCTTGGAGAATGCGCATACTCTAGTGCTCAAACTTGAATGCAAGAATGAAAACAAAGCAAGAAAAATTTGAAATAAATTAAGAGATTACATGTTTAGCAGAACCAAGACTCAACAAGATGTGAGGTAAAAGATTTTACCTCCTATAGCCTTTMACCTAACGATGCTGTTGTGAGAATCTACAGAGTTAGCGAACTTGAATGTAAAGGTTGGAATGATTTGATGAAATCGGTCTGGTGCTGTGGAAGCTTTAGTTGGTCGGTGACAAAGGGGGCAGATCGAGGGTTCTAATAGTAGCAATATAACCCGAATAGCAAATAGGATATTTGCGGAAGGGAAGGCAGAGGTGACTAATGCATTCAGTCTATGGAAGGAAAAGAAATCTTCTCTACTCTTTTGTCTCTTTGATATCTCTCAATTCCTTTGTAACCTCTTGCTCGAGCTCTCTCATCTCGCCATTCTTCTCTCTCTCGTTTTCTCTCTCAAACCCTCTCATGCTCTCTGTAATCACCCCCTTTTCTTAAAAAATGAGAGCTCTCTCTCTCTTGCCCGATATCCTCTATCTTTTCTTCATTCTCTCTCTCCTCCTTTTCCCCCTCAAGAACTCTGAGACTCCTCTCTTTCGACGACCTCTCTCTTCGAAAACCCCTTCTCATCCAACCTCCCCCTCTTCAAACTCCTTTCATCTGACCTCCTCTCTGAATTCTTAGCTCGATAGCCTAACAAAGAGAGAGCCCCCCCTCTCATTCGACCTGAGCCTCTTCTTATAATGGGAAGAAAGGGGGGCTAATAAACTTTTAGAAAAAAGGGGGCTGATTTGGTAAGTTAGGGTTTGGAGAGGGTGATACAAGTTTAGAGGGGGTATTTAGGTAATTCGGGTTTCAAAAGGGTATTTTTGTAATTTAAGGCTTGGGAGTAAATTGGTATTTTGGGATAAAAGGGCAATCGGGTAATTTTGAGGCAATTTGGTGATTTGGGGTTTGAAGGGGTAGGTTAAGAAGGGTAATTTGGTGAATAAGGATATTTTGGTAATCTTGGTTAAGGGGGCATTTTGGAAATTTGAAGAAGGGGTATTTTGGTAATTTAAAATAGAAGGAATTTTGGTAATTTGGTCAAGGATATTTTGAGAATTTAAAAGGTGTATTTTAGGGATTTAGGGATTGAAGAGTATTTGGGAAAATCGGAATAAGTGGTATTTTGGTAATATTGTAAGGGGGCATTTTGGTAATTTAGGGGATGAGGGGTTTTTTCATGATTTGGAAGTAGGGTATTTTGGGAATGTGGAATGGAGGGTATTTTGGTCATTTGGCATGAGAGGTAGTTTTGATAACTTGAAATAGTTTTGGGTCTTTGACATGAGGGGTATTTTGGTCAAGGGCATTTTAGGAATTTGGTATGAGGGGTGATTTTGGGAGTTTGGAATGAGGGGACATTCTTAGGCTTCAAGGGTATCGGGTGAGATCATTAGAGGATTTTGTGGATATGGGGTTGAGAATTAGATTCTTTAAATTCTTTGAGTTTTGGTAGTGTTGGAATGAATTGATCGGTGTTCAAGCCTTCAACGGTGAATTAAAAGTTTAGAGAAAAGAACGAGCAAAAATCAGGTATTAACAATATTTTATAATCAATAGAATATTTCTAATTAACAGTTGAGACAAAGGGAGCTTTTTAGTGATTGTGCTCCATTTCTGAAATACAGTCATGAAGAGATTCCCGATGAGTTTTGGGTGGGTNGGGGGTGGGGGACCATTATTTTAATTCTCTTGCTCACCTTCTAGCTAAGAAAGGTATGCGGGAGCAGTGTTAGTCTGATATGAGAGGTCCTCCGTAATTGTTTCAGTCCTGTATTTTGAGGCCTATATATTATGAATATTGAAACTTTCTCTATTCTATAAAAAATATATATGTCATAAATGTGTTGGATATGCCGAGTGGGGGAATCAGGGGCAGGGCCATAATCTAGTGGGTTTCTCTCTGATGACCTCCCACGCCAAAATTCAGTTCCATAAAACCATTCTTATTCCTAACCAAAGTTTCCTTCAATTCATTATAGATCAGATCACAAGGTTTTAGGTATTCAACAGCTCGGGTTGAGTTAAGTTAGGGATTTGGGGAATATATACTCACACTTGGAAGGAGAGGTCATAATGCCAGCAATGCATTAAGACACGTTTCTCTTTGATCGACACGTGGTGCAACAATCCATCACCATCCCATTTGCATCAGCTAATGCACTATTATCATTACCAAAGTTGCCAGTTGGCAATCTGTTAAGTCCGGCTGTCCAGACTCGAGAAGGCCGGTTTGACGGAGGTTTTCTAATCCAGTAGTTTGGACAAAACAGCTGGTTGGGTTGGTTGTGAATTGTGAGTTAAGCACTTAAGCTGAAAAGCAGCCCAGGCTGCTGTTTATAGAGTTGCGTCTTTAAAACGTTTACAGACGAGGCAACCAGCTTTGAGGCCAAGCTGATGAAGAATTACATTCCCACCATGTGCCAATGTTTCAGCATCACAAGGTTTCAGTCTGTTTTAATTTCTTACAAACGTAGTTTCAAACTTTCAATAACTTAGACTACCATAGCTAGCTAGATGCACTTTATTTGACGTAATTTTTCTTATTTTTTTTTTTAATTTTAAGTAAAAAATATTGATTGCGAGAGAAGTAGTGAAATTGAGTCTAATTAAGGCAGTTTAGGAAATTTCTTAATAGCTTTTCTTAATACATGCCGAAGATTAAGATACTGTAACGTGAAGCCCACCAGAGTACTGTTGATTAAGGTTGGATGTTACGTTGCTTCAAAAGAAAAAAGCGATAATATCTCATGTTCACACGCAGTATTGAATTTGGAATGGGAGATGAGCTATAAACAAATTCATGTACAACAAGATACGAGACCGATCAAGAGTCCATTGTACGCAGCTAATAAGAAAATTAAGTCAATGACTTTCTCTGACAGAAAAGTTCAGGAGACATCCGACGATGCATAAGTTGAAAGATCGGTGTCTAAAGCTCTCAACTCTGATAGACGAAGAAATTGCCGAAAATTCTGTTATAAGCTAGCATGAATGATTCTGTGGTATTCTCGTTACTGTCTGACTGATTTAAACAGACAGAGAATGAGCATGTACGTAATTAAAACAGGAAGAAGAATTCGTACTATAAAAGGGCGAATAACCAAAACTCACCTGTCTGAATATTCAGAAGAAGACGACTGACTGCCATGGTGATTGGTTCTGCCTGTGAAAACCCCTCCGAAATGTTACCGGATTCCGGCTCTCCCGTCCGCCGGATCATTACGCTCTCGATTATCTTTGCTGCAGTTGCATTACCTTGTCTTTTTATCTACAATGCTCAGACCTACTCCTACATAGATTTGTCTCGGTCTTTCGGTTCCTTTTCTTACACTATCAATCAAGTTTTCTCCTCCTCTAAGGTTGATACATTATATCCGGTAAGCTTTTTCTTGTCCGTTCTCTTTCTCTCTCGTACATCCATATCTTTGTTAATTAAGGCGGTGTTTGTCATGGATGCTGTTGCTCAATAAAATGGTGACACACTCACTGCCACATTGCTCTAAAAAACGGTAACATGTTTGGAATCGTTTTTTTTTATAAAAAACGGTGATTTAAGTCACGTCTTAAAAATTGAGAAGGCATGGTTTCGAGCAACGCCGAATTCAACGTTTTCTCAATTTGGAGCTTGTTGCCGCTAATAAGGACATGATGTGGCAGTGATGTAGACTTCCTATGATGGGTACCCGTGCTAAAAACAGATATGGAGCACTGGTACCAAATAGAAGGTGTTGTTGTTGCCCAAGGAAATGTCCTACCTGGTACCAACGTTTCCAAAAAAAAAAAAAAAAGACCATTGCTTCCAACCCACATAGAAAACGGTCCTGTATATGCATCATTGATGCCAAATATATATTAAGTACGTGAATTGCACATTTTGAATTTTTTTCATATTAATTATTTGAATTTTAGATAAATCATAGTTAGGATAGAAATCGAAAATTAGTAAAAGTAACAATATGGTTAAAAATAAACTTAAATGCTTGTAGTAAATGTGTACATGTATTGCACATGTAAATGTTAAATTACAATTATTATTATTATTGTTAAATTTTGTGTTCCATGTAACAAAAATTACTTTTATGTAATATGATGAATATATAACATTAGAAATGTTCCAAAATATTTTTGACAAAATTCTGTATTTTTTCATTTTTTGTGTTATATATTTTTTAAATATTTATTATTCAATTATGACACCATGAATTTCATTGAAAAGTTGGACCATTGACCCACCATCTAGATAAGAAAATGAATAGTTTTAAATTATATATTTCATCTACATTATATAAACAATTTTCACTTATCACACTTAATTTTTGTTAACATAATTAATATATAATTTTTATATATTCTTTTGATTACTTATACTTTTTTATTTTTTAAAGATTTATTGTTTAACTATTATATCATCGATTAATCCATTTGAGCCAAACCACTAACCTGCCACCCAAAAAGTAATATTGTTTGATTTTTCATTAATTTTTGTATTACATTTCTAATATTGATAAATTTACTTTTTATGTATAATTCTTACTTTTGTTTAATATAATGAAAGTATAATGTTAGAGATGTACCCACTATTTTATTTTTTTATAAATATATAACATTACATATATGCCCCAAATTTTCTCTACTTTTTTTTTTATTTTTGTGATTCTTTGTATTTTATATTTTTAAAAATTTATCATTTGACTATAACATCATTTCATTTCTAGTTTGTTTTTAAATTTGATATTCCATTTTCATCATTAGTAAAAATAATTTACATTTCATACTTATTTTTGTTTAGTATAATGAACAATATTAGAGATATGTTAAATTCTTTTTACCTTTTTAATTATCATATAGTTTATTTATTTTAATTTTTATTATTTAATTATGACATCATTTATTAACTGACTTAATTCCAAATGGTTGAATTACTTACCCACCATGGAATGGAAGAAAATGGTTTTTTCTTCAAATTACTTTTCAAAATATTTTTTTATACTAATTAAAATTAATGTTGTGGATTTAATTAGTAAAATTTAATGATGAGAAAAATATATCTTAAATATAGGATTTAATGAAAGAATATACCTTAGACCTGAAATTTAATGAGAGAGAATAGAAAAATATTTTTTTTTTGCAATTGGTTTTAAATTTTATATTCCATTCTATCATTAATAAAAACATTTCTTATTTATTATACTTATTTTTTTAATATATCGAATATGTGATGTTAAAAATATTCCCATTTTTTAATGTTTATGTTTTTTTCATTTTATTGTTTTATTGTGGCAATATGGATTGACACATTTGACCCAAAATGGTTTAGTTTCTTACCATCATCTAGATGATAACTCGATTTTTTCCAGCTAGATTTTAAAATTATATGTTTTTATGTTATTATAATTATTATTTATTATGTATGAATTTAACTAATAGAATTTAATGATGAGAAAAAATAAAAATGACTTAAATATATGATTCAATAAAGGTGAATGTAAGTTAATACGTTAAATGTTGGATTTAATGAGAGGGAAATGAATGTATTGAAAATCACCCCTTTTCAACTCATTTAATATCAATAATCGATGGCCCTATTTGTCTCATTTTTTATCAACAAATTTAAATACGAAGGGATCAATTTTACCATCATAAAATTCCAGAAATATTACTGAAACTATTAGTGCTTTTTCAAGTGGTATAGATTTCATTATTTTTAGTTGGTTTGTAATATCTGTAAATCATGGAGAGCGGAACCATTCTGTATCAGTGTTTCTTGCGTGGTTATGGGATTGTGGCATATTACAGAGGCTTCGGTTAGAAAAAAATTAGTTTTACGACACCAGAAGTGTCTATCAGCTTCTGGATATTTCCTCATTTCTCAGTTGGCATTTTGAGACTTCAAGGCTCATCCTCGAGACCTAAAAAAGCCTGACCATTGAACAAGGACCGTGGATCTTTTGCTCTCAAGTCTAAATGCTATGTATATCTTGAAACGTAATTAATCATGCATTAGTAAACATTAGGGATGGCAATTGGGTGAGCTTGGGGAGGATTTTGTAAATTCTAGACCCTATCCACCTCCCTAAACCTCTAATCTATACCTGTCCCAAAACCCATATCAGGTTAGATTTTGAAAATCCAAATCCTCCCTACACATGAAAATGCAAAACCTTCTCTGACCCTATCCTCCCCGCATTCAAGGGTAGGGGTAGGCTAGGTGTAGAACCTTCATCTAATTTTTTTATTATTTATTGTCATATAAGAGTAATAAATAAGTAAAATAACACAAATTAACAATAAAATGTCTAATTGTTTGATTAAAGCACGTAAAAGATACATAAACTATCAATTATCCTTCATGTAAAATTTAAAATATTATTAAATTCAAGACCTAATACATACATTTTATTTGTTTTCCAACAAAATGCTGGTTGGAGAGGGTCGGGTCGGGTTTAGCCTAATACCATACTCTAACCGCACTCGCATGGGTTGTAGAATCCCAAAACTCATCCCTGCCCCAAAACCCCTATTCAAGCAAAACAATCCCGCCCCATTGAAAAGGATAGGGGCGGATACCCACCAGATAGGATAGAAATTGCCATCCCTAATAAACATGCTAGTGTTCACATACTGACTGTCCACGTATGTTCGATCGACTAGTTTTCTTTCTTTCTTTCTTTTTTTTTTTTTTTTACTGTCCACATTTTGCAGCTCAGCAATGATTGCCATTAGGTATTATTCAGCGGCAAATTCACACTGACCCCACTGACCTGGCCCAATAGCGGTAACCAATCAGCTGGAAATATATATTTATGTATATATATATATAAGCTTTCTTCTTTTTCAAGGTAGAACCTGCCCTGTAGGGTTGCTTCTACGTTTTTACAACTATAACTTAAGATTATATCGATGCCAAGTCTATCAAC
Organism: Nelumbo nucifera; assembly: GCF_000365185.1. The sequence continues at coordinate 1,330,133 of NW_010729132.1, read as the reverse complement.
AAGGTCTATCCCCCAACAACAACAAGGTCTATCCCCCAACAATAATAATAATAGGTTTTGATTTTCAAAACTTAAATTACTTTTATTGATTAAATTGAGCAATTTAATCGGTTGAAGATTATCATTACAATTTAAATTTTGTAGATATAACCTTTACATACTATACACATTAAATTTTAGATTGAAGAAAAATGACCAAATTACTCAAGTGAGTCAATGGTAAAGTGAGATCATGATTTTTGTAAGTTATAACCATGAGTGCTTGGATTCAAATCTCTACACCTTCAAAATATTTTGGGATTCATTCAAGGCAAGTTTAGTTCAAAGACCATCTCCACCAAGGTCAACCAAAGCCGGTCCTTTGGGTCGGTTTAGGTAGGGTAAACCCTTAGACCTTGGAATTAGTCTAAGTGGGGGTCTCTTCCATGATCAATGAATTTAGAATCAGACCCTATTTGGGTTCTAGGTAAAATGCTCCCATTTGCTCACTCCTAGGTTTAAGTGAGTATAGATATATATACAATATATAATAGTAGTAGATGGTACTTGTTTCCAATTTAATTTTTGATTTTTTTTGTTATTTATATAGGTTAATTTACATGTTATTTTGGGTGAGATAGATAAAATGGAAAATGGGGGGAGGTGTATTTGGAATCTTATTTGATAATACCACTTAAGGTCAATTATGTCGCATGGAGTGGAAAGCTGGGAAATCAAGAACTAACATGTCCAAAATATGAGTGTGGCATAAATGTGTATGCTGGGATGGATGAGTGGAAAACTAGAAGGGATAGGTCAAGAATGAAGTCATTTGAAAAAGCCCAAAATAGCTCAAAATAGGTAAGACCACTAAAAGCACTTGTAAAAAGAATTACCCTATTCAAGTTCAAGTGTTTAGAAGAGATAAGGGTAGACCAAAAAGGACAGGGATCAAAGTAGGTAGGAATGATTTAAGTTTCTATACTTTACCAATGGGTATGGAATTAAATAAAACAGAATGACATAATATGATTCATGTTGCTGACCTTGAATGATGATGATGATGATATATATAGTATGTATGGCATATATGTATATAAGTATATGTATTACCACATACATAATAATTTTATTATTTTTTAAATATACTTTGTTGTACTTTTGATTATAGAAATAAATTAAAAATTTAATTTCCTAAAATATATAAATACTATTAATTACATGGGCCAGCCCAGATGCATGTCTGGGCTGGCTTGGCCCTAGACCAGACCTTGACATGTTATATCAGACCCAGGGGTGTGGGTCGGGCTGGCCGGAAGGCCTTAAGGCCATCAATGCCCTGTAAAAACCCAAGAGAGTGTTTGCAATATGATAGAGCACTGTACAAGTATTGATTTCTTTTGATTTGGGACAATAAATTTAGGGCCCGTTTGGTTTGTGGAAATAGGGGTCTGGAACCAGAATCGGAATGGGTCATTTCAATTTCAATTGTTTGGTTGAATAGAATCGGAATCCTATTCCCATTTTTGATGGAATGGCATTTTTCCATTTGAGGGAATGACCATTATCTTTCCCTCCCTTGGTAATAAAATCCCATTCCAACTGATTTAAATTTTCATTCTAATTCTTATCTTAATCAAATAGACTATGAGAATAAATCATTCAGATTCCAATTCCTACATATTTTGATTCCAATTCTATCTGTGAACCATAATACGGACCCTTTATTACATTGATGGAATAGAAATACTAGTTTACAACTATTTTCTTGTCCTGATGAAGTTAGTTACTTTTGTAGGATACCAAGGAGTTGAGTCTGGAAAGTATATTGAAGGAATCGGCTATGGAGGATAAAACTGTTATCTTAACAACCTTAAACGAAGCTTGGGCGGCACCTGGCTCAATGATCGATCTCTTCATTGAGAGCTTCAGAATTGGAGATAATACGAGTTGGCTATTGAACCATTTGGTAATTGTTGCCTTAGACCGAAAGGCATATAGTCGTTGTTTGGCTGTGCACACCCATTGCTTCGCTCTGGTCACCGAAGGAGTGGATTTCTCTGGAGAAGCATATTTCATGACCGCAGATTATTTGAAAATGATGTGGAGAAGAACTGATTTTCTACGATCAGTTGTTGAGATGGGATACAACTTTGTTTTCACGGTACGCTTCCTCCCCCGCCCCCCCTTTTTATTTTAATTTTTAGCATTAAATGTAGGAAAATTCCAGATTAGTATCTTATACTTTGGGTCTAATGTCACTTTGGTCCCTATATTTTAAAACGAGGCAATTTAGTATCTTAACTTTCAAAATGTGCCAATCTAATATCTGCCATTAACCAGTCCGCTAACCAGTCGTTAAGTGCCATTTGAAAAGACACAAATACCCTTCAAGTGTCATTTAATTCTCTTTATCAAATATCCAAACATTGACAAAAAATGAACAGTCCCAAATCCTTGCCTCTTCTGTTCAAGAAAGTTGGGGTCATTTTTTATCAATTGAGACATAACACTAACTTTTTTGAATAGAAGAGGCAAGATTTGAGACTGTTCATTTTTTATCAATATGTGGATGGTTGATAAAGAAAATTAGATGACATTCATAGGTCATTTGTGCCTTTTCAAATGTCACTTAATGGCAGGTTAACGGACTGGTTAATGATAGGTATTGGATTGAAATATTTTGAAAGTTTGGGTATAAATTGTCGCGCTTAAAGTTTGGGAACCAAAGTGGTATTTTAAAATTCAACTAAGGATAATTTTGGAATAGAAAAATTGAATAGGTGCTTATTGTATAAGCACTTAAAAATGCTGGAAATTTGGGCTTAAAAAAGTATGCCCTTATTTTTAAAATAAGCACTTATTTTGGACTTATTTTCCAAACACCAATAAGTGTTTAATGGTGTATTCCCTACCCAAATAAGCACTTATTTTTGAATAAGCACTCCCAAATATGGCCTAAGTATTGATGACCTAAAACTGATAAATATTATAATATTCTAAAGACCAATAATTTCCTTTTGGAAATTTAATAGAAATTTTTAGGTGAAAGCTAATGGTATTTTTTTTGCATGAGTTATGTTTTGGTCTTCAACTAGTATTGCCAACCGGCTTAATTGGTAAGCTCATCAGCTGTTTGTACCTAGGGGTGGCAATGAACCGATCTCTTCTGAGCTACTCGAGCTCGGCACGAAGCTCGGTTGAAATCGAGCCGAGCCTAATAGAGCTTGGCTCGTGAGGGTCGATTAAGAAACGAGTTGAGCTCGAGCCTAATAGAGCTCGGCTCGAAGCTCGGTTGAAATCTAGTCGAGCTTAATAGAGCTTGGATCGTGAGGGTCGATTAAAAAACGAGTTGAGCTCGAACCGAGGGGTGTTAATTCACATGCTCGATTAAGAAACGACTTGAGCTCGAGCCTAATAGAGCTCGGCTCATGAGGCTCGCAAGTCGGCTCGAGTATATATATATATATATATATATATATAAAATAAAAATATTATAATTCTTAATTTTTTAAATATCAAATAAAACATATTTTTATATATAATTTTTTTATTTTTATAAAACATTTTTTTCTCAAAATTGAGCTTGAGCTCAGCTCAAGCTCAAGGTTCTAGCTCGAATTGAGCTTGAGCTTGAGCCTTATGGAACAATCTCGAGCCGAGCTCGAACCTTGTACTATTCGGCTCGATTCGGCTTGAATCCACCCCTAGTTGCACCAGAGATTTGGGATCCTTCACTAGTGTAAGGAAGTTTATGGGTTTACAACTAAGGCTTCATTTGGGAAGAGTGTAAATGCTGGATCACATGCACTCTGGTTTTGTTTTGCTGGTGTTTGGTAATTGATAAGATTGCATTTATGTATTGAAAATGACAATTTTCACAAGTTTTAAGGTATGCTTGCATCCAAAATGAGAGTGAGTTTACATTAAGGCCCCGTTCGTTTATTGGTAAATTAGAGGGGGGAAGTTGGTCAATGGGTATCTTTTTTCCATTGACTAACTTTATAGTGTTCCTTTTGCATTAAGTACCGAGCACACAATAGAGTGTGCTTCATTTACTCGAGTAAAACTTACTTGCCCATCTCTCAGGTGGGTAAGTAACTTTCCCAAACGGGTAAGTTTAACATTAGCTTTTTATGGATAAAAAGGTTATTACATTACTTGCTTGAGAATCAAAAGAACACGGGTAAGTGTTATCTAGGAAGTATTTACCTAGCTAAGTGTACTTATCTTGGTAAGTGAGAAATTTGTAAACGAACGGGGCCTAAGGGTGACCATCAAAAACTATAAAACCAAATCGAACCGATGAGATCGAACCAAAAATTCCAAATAACCAAACTAGCCGGTATGCATATATTTATATATATTATATGTATATTATTTATATTTTATATTATCTATATATTTTAAATGAATATATATATATATATATGCATTATATATATTTAATTATAATATATAATATATTATTTATTATCTATAATATAATATTTTACATGTATTTCTAGAATTTGATTATATATTTATTTATAATATATTATAAATATCAAAAACTGAAAATTTGACAAACTGAACTGGTAATTAATCGAACCAATTAACTGTTTAACCAATTGGCTTCAATTTGGCTTTCCAAAAACTAGTAACAAAAACTTTTTTGCAAAGAAATCAAATTTATCAATTCAAAACTAAACCAACTTTTGATTTACATGGACAAGAATGCACTCTACAAATGCTGTCATTTTCTTGAACTTTGCATAATCGTGTTTGCACTCTTCTCAATTGAAGCCTTAAGCCCATAAACCAATTATTTGCTAGGAGACTAAAAGGATGTTAGGAACTTTTTTATGGCCACTCATCATTTTATCTTATGCAAATGATGAAAAGTTGTAAATGATCTTCATGAATCAATAACCAGAAAGTATTGCGATTCCTGAGCCCTGAAATGAGGAACTTGAAGAGACACCATCTTTTCTTTTACACGGGTGGACCAAGGGGACTCTTCAACTCTGTTTCGATCTATTCCCAAGCTTGATGCATGGGTGGGTAGCTTTGTAAGCTGCAAAGGGATGCTTAGCAGTTTGCAACCTGCATGCCCATCAAGGTGACTGTTCGTTGCAAGATCATTAAGCTCTAAAGTACTTACAGATGATTATAACAGAACATATGAACTAGGGTTTTCTTTATCAGCCTACTTGTTGAACTTTTTCCTCTGTTTAATTCAATTTTTCTTGTTGGTTGGTCTGTCTTTCAGGATGCTGATATAATGTGGTTCCGCAATCCATTCCCACGTTTTCACTTGGATGCAGATTTTCAGATCGCATGTGATCACTTCAGAGGCAGCTCGACTGATTTAAACAACAGTCCAAATGGAGGATTCAAGTATGTCAAGTCCAATAACAGGACGATAGAATTCTACAAGTTTTGGTACTCCTCAAGGTGGACCTATCTTGGAAAGAATGAACAGGATGTGTTAAACAGGATTAAGTATGGCCCAGTCATCAAAAGCATTGGATTGAAGATTAAGTTTTTGGATACTGCTTATTTTGGTGGGTTTTGTGAACCCAGCAAAGATTTGAATAGAGTTTGTACGATGCATGCAAACTGTTGTTTTGGTCTGGGTAACAAGCTCCATGATCTTAGAGTCATGCTTGACGACTGGAAAATTTTTTTCTCTTCTCCGGCAAGTGTGAAGAGACCGGCGGGAAGGTCATTCTGGAGAGTCCCACAGAATTGCAGGTATATATATAATGAGACCTTCCATTGTCCATTCATTAATTTAATTTATGTGTTCAGTGAATCATATATCAGTGATGGATCATTGGTTATTTCTTAATTTTTTTCTGTCCAGACATTCATTCCATCCACCTAAAAAGAATATTAGTCACCAGGAAAGGAAGGATTGAAACTATAAAATCAATTTCCACGTCTCATGTTTTCTCTGGAGCCAGCTTTGTAAAGGTAGTACTTTTGCCCATTTAGTTATGCTGAGGCGCTCATCAGTTTTTGCACTGGTGTTCACGCTTCGTATTTGATTTTGTTATATTTGTTTGTGACAAGAATATGATGTAGACGCTAGACACCACAATATATGATATAGAATGGAGGTAGGAGAATGGTGGTACAAATTTTGCATTAATTTTTGGGTGCAAAATTTGCACTGCCAGTGAATGCAAATAAAACAAAAAATAAAAATTTTGTATAAGATAAATCGACATAGGAGTACAGATCATAGTTGCAAATAAACAGACGCAAAATTGATCTGGGTGCAAATTTTGTATCCGGTTCAGGTTTGCACTGCTAACAAATGGAGCATTGCTCTTGAATGCAAATTACATGTCTGTATTGTCATTGTTGGATTTGTGAAATTTAGAAAAATAATTTATTAAAGGGGTATTTTCCAATATGATATATATATATATATATATATATATATTGAATTCAAAAAACAAAGGTCCAACACCTGGTGATGAAGTGCGATCTGACTGCTCCTTGTTGGAGGTGATCTGGCTTCCAGTAAACGGCGGACTAGGTCGGTCTGCAAAAGAAGAATCAGAGAATTCGGGGTTGGTAACCCGGCGAGGTCGCTCCGATGCTTAAGTCAGTATACTTGGTTGCGAGCTGAAAAGCTTTAGAATGTAGAGAGCTAGAGAGCAGAGAAATCACGCGTACCGTGGGCCTCCAGGGGTAGAGCCTTTATATAGTGGAGTCCTCGTGGGTTTCGCAGAGCGGTTCCGGGATCCTCGTCGTGATGAGATCCTTTTCCGCGTTAATGGGGGATAACTGATAGGGCTTATCAATTCCGTCCAAACCGGGCGGGGAAGAGATAAGGCTTACCGTTACGAGGCATGATCCCACGAGGCTCGAAATTTGATGGCGAGATTTTCGGGGTTGCCATGTAGTGGTCTGTCAATATTACCTGAGCTAGTGCTCTTTAAATCCGACCTGGGGTGAACGCCAAAATGCCTTGGGACCGAGGTGATCCTGATGCGACCTTACACTGAGGTGAACTCGTCCCGAGGTGGTTTGATTAACCGCACTCGATCTATTGCGGACTTGGCATGTCGGGCTGAGCTGTCATCTTACTAATTAGATCGTATCCACGTGTCCCCTTGCCAAATCACCCTTCATCACCTGGTTTGATATATATATACATAACATTGATTATTAAAAGATAAACATAAAAACTATATTCGTCTTTACATTTAAATGCGGGTGGCGATAATATAGAAATTTTAAACCAGCAGTTAAAAAAGATTTATATATATCAGTTCACAATATTGATATATTGGTATAAAGCTTCTTTATTTATTTATTTATTTTTGCAATTCATTGTAGGTGGTGCAAATGCCTCGCCTTCAACAAAGTTGTATACCAAATCGTCACTACTTTTGTTAGTGAATCAACGTCAAGGCATCGAAAGACTGGTTGCTGTTAGAAATTTGTTGTGTGCAATTTCTCTTTAATTTCTTTTTCTTTTTTCTTATATGGCTCTAAAAATTTACAATTACTCTTACCTATTGTCCTATTGTCTGGGCCGGTGATTTTTGAGCAAATTAATCAACGGGTTTGGGATAAAACGGAATTGCCATTATCATCACTCTGGTGATGGTTCAACCGATCCAATTGCCCAAATCAATGACGGGTTTATTACATTATATGCAATGCAAGTGATCAGAAAAATCAATTTTTCCAAAACAAAAAGGAAAAATTCAATCATGTATTATTTTTCTCCATCCCTTTTCATTTTTGCGTTAAAAGCAATTGTGGATGTTAGGTTGAACACTTGAACTCCCTAGTAGGGATGTCAACAGATTGGGTTTGATATGGAATTGTCACTTCAAATTTCAAACCCAATCCAAATCAACCTCAATCCAAACCTGTGCTGAATCGGCTAAACGGAGAGGGGATATCAGACCCGATCCACCCCACCCTACAGCTATATATAACCATGCTTAATATTTACAAAGATTTTCAAGCAAAATAAATTCTTTTTCACACAATACAAAAATGTAAGAGGAGAGAGGGGGGGCTAATTTAGGTTTTGCTGAGTGGTGGATTGGAATTCATAAAGGGGACCCCCTCAAAACTCAAATTATTCTGGATAGAGCTTATAAGCTTTTCTCTGAATATTGGGATCGTACTGAGAAGCCTAATAATAACAAGTTTTAAGAAAAATGAAAAACATTTCATGGATACCCCCCAAATCTGGATACAGTTAAAAATGAACTTTGATGCTTTTTACACTTGGAATGGTGGTTGTACAGTAGCTGCCATTGCAAGAAACCATTTGAACAAGGTGTTGGACTACAAAGGATATACTTTGGGCACCTCCTCTGTTAATGTTGCGGAGGCTTGGGCGGCGTGGGAAGCTCACAATTTGGCTACCTACTTTAATGATTTTTTCAATCATAAAAGAAGGAGGCTTGAGGCTAGTCAGAAATTGTCTCAAAGGGCTAATCCCTCCTCCTTGGAATTTAAGGAATATTATTTTAGACTGTTTGCATATGAAGGAGAAGCTGGAGGGTAGAGTTAGCTACAGGCGTATCTACCAAGAGGCAAATGAAGCAGTGGATTGACTTGCAAACCAGGTTCATTCTTTACCGGATGGTGTCATCTCCCTTAATCTTTGTAATCTTCTTAGAGAGCTGGGTCTTATTTGTTTTAGCGATGTTTTCAGTCAACCTATTTCAACTTCAAGGGATCAGAATTAGCACAAGTGAGTGTGGCTTTATCACTTAGCCTGATCCACTGACATTCACTTCGAATCCAATACATTTGGACTTGAGATTCAGTTTGAAAGGAGTATAAATACAAATATGTAGAGTGTAAAAGCAAAACTTTGAATTTTGTTTGTATTTACATTATATATACATATATACATATATGTATGTATGTATTTGTACTCTTTTCAAACTGAGTCCAAAGGSATATTCATTCAAGTCCACACAAATTTAAATTTCAAGCACGTTAAAAGTGGGAAATTGGTAAACGATATTCCCAAAGTGTTTCTATAACTAAAATTCTTTAGAATTCAGATCCACTCCCAACAGAACTTGTTTCTCACTCATTGATGGTCATATTATTTGCAGGCAATTCCAACAACTTGGTTATTTTTATTACTAGTGGGGATTAGTACGAGGCACGGGCCTTATTAGAAGAATGTGAGGCAAAAGGAGTTAGGGGTGCAACTTGGGTGGGTCCAACCTGAGCCTAACCTAGCTCAACAAACACTTTTGCACAGATTGGGCTTGGATTTTTGAACTTCAACTTGGGCTTGGGCCAAAAAGCTCAAGTCTGACTTAAACTCAGGTTGGGCTTGAGTTTCGTTCTCAAGTAGCCCGAGACTGACACAATCCCATCTGAGCCCGCCAACATTTTATGATATACATATCTACATATTATCAATCTATTCTACCTAAAAATTGAGCTACAAAGATAAATACACCCAAGCCTAAACCTAGCTTGAGATGTTGGGTTGAGCTTTGGTTGCACCTGGGTTAGTAAAATTGGGCTTAACCTTGAGTTGGGCCGAGCTTGAGCTCGAAGTGAGACTTAGGGTTGGGCTTGGGTTGAATCTCAACTTGACCCAACCCACCCATGTTGCACCCCTAGAAGGGGCATTGTGACATTCCTAATTGTATTAGTTTTTTGTTTTTATTAAATTGTTTTAAATTTTACTAAATTTTTATTTTGTATTAATTTTTGTTAATCTTAAATGGATTAGGGGATTTTAAATATACAATTATTAAGTTTGAACTATTAATTTTGTTAATTTTTAATTTTATCAACAAATTTGTAGTATAATTTTATTTTTTAAATGAATATCAAAATATAAGATTTATTTTTTGAAACTAAAATTTTCTTAAATTTTGGTTGTTTTATTAATAAACATGTATTAATTTGTAGTAACTTTATTTTTAAGTAAAACGTGCATTAATAAAAAAATAAAAAAATAATTTATATTAATTCATATTATTTTTATCTATAATTTTTATTACATTATTAACTTAATTAATTAAATAATTTATTGTGTTATTAATTAATTAGTTAACTAATTATATAGTTATCTTATTATTTAATTAATATTTTTAATTTATATAATCATTCTCTAATTTAACTAAATTTGTTAAGCTAATTAATTAAGAAAAGTAAGTTGACTAAATAAAAGTAAATGATTAAATAACAATGTACAGGTTAGGTGTACCCAAAGCTTACTAATAAGTAATAACTAACCAATTAATTAGATTTATTTAAGATAACGAAGTTAATTAATTAAGTTAATGACTTTAACTATGTCAATGAAATAAATTACGTTAAAACTTATTTATCTTTGAAGTTAACTAATTGAAGAATTATGTAATTAATGACAGTTTTGTTATCATTAATTAATTATGTAATTCACTTTGTTTAAATTTTTTCTTTTCCATAATTTTGTCGARCATTACACATGCATTTTCTTTGATTTTTTTATAATAATATTATAATTTCCATGGTGTATAGAAGAATGTGGGCTTTTCTTTTGGGGTTGGGGTCAGGGTAGTTGGAAAGTAGGGATTAATAGGAGCAAGGAGAGATTTGCTGATGTGGCCTAATGAGAAGGCTAGGGAGGAGTAAGGGAGAAAGGAGAGACAATGTGACGTGGACAATACAACCCTTAGTGTGAGAGACGAGAGAGCTTTTAACTTTTAAAATCTACGGAGAAGCTTGAGACGAGAGAGTGCTTTTTTTTAGCCCTTCCATTGACATCAAGAAAAATAATAAATCTCAGATCCCATGGGAATTCTTGAAGAAAGCATTCGTCTTGATGATTACTAGCCCATTTAACAAATGAGCCAATTTTTGGGCTTTTAACGCAGCCCATGTTTCGACCTAGGGCTGGCAATTCTGAACCCAACCCACTTTGCCCACTTTGGAATTCACCCATATCCATCCATTCTGGTGATGAATCAATATGGGTTGAATAATCCATTGGGGTCAGGAAAAAGGGGTCAAGGTGGGGTTGAGTCGAGGGTTACGCATTGGATCAATGCTCTCTCTCTAAAAGAGGGTTGGGATTTGGTGAAAAGGTCGAATGATCCTTCAGATTTGTAAAACAGTAAAAGGGGATTTGGAAAAAGGGGTTCAAAACATGCTCATCTGCTGGCAAACGAAATGCAGTGGCGACCCAGAGCGCAGAGAACACCGACGACCAGGGCGCAAAGTTCATCTAGCGGTGAACGAAACAAGCTATGCACTCTCTCTCTCTCTCTCTCTTTTCTTTTTCCTCTCATTGACTCCACCTTGACGTTCATCTCCACCCGAGGACCACTGAACACCAAATGGAGCATAGACGACGAAGCTCTTCTATTTTTTCTCTCTTTGGTTCCTCAAGCAGACTTCTTTTTTTTTTTTTTTTTTTTTTTTTTTTTTTTTCTATCATTCAAAAATCTGTTTAGAATGCAGCCAAGATTTCAAAACGTGTGTTATTTTTCTACAAAATTTGTTTATTTTTCTTTAATTTTTATATTTTATTCTCCTTAATTTTTGTATTTTTGTTATTTATTTGCAACTTCCTGCTTTTCTATAACTTATGGTGTTTCTTTTTTTGCCATTTTTTGTATTTATACAATTTTTATAATTTCCAAGTTTTTGTCCATTTCCAATTTTCTTGGCATTTTTTCTATAATTTCCAGTTTTTTCATAATTTCTGTTTTTCTGCAATATTCTATTTTCTACAATCTATATATTTTCTTGTATTTTTTGTTATTTATTTGAAATATCTATGTTTTTCTATAATTTTTGGTGTTTCCATAATTTTTGTTCTTTTTCTACAAATTCTGTTTGCTGAAAATTTTTACATTTTTTGCAATTTCTGCAATTTTCTATATTTTTAAAGTTTATGTTCTTTATTTGAATTGTATATTTTCATTTATTTTTTTATATTTTTTCAATTTTTGATGTTTTACCTGAAATATTTATTTTTTAACATTTTTTGTGTATTTATGTATTTTATATTTGATTTTTTTTTGAATTTTTATCTTTTTTTTCATGCATTTTAGTCGAAATATATATTTTAAAGTTTTCTATAATTTTCTGCAAAAAATTTCATTTTTTGAATTTTGATGCAATTTTCCTGTATTTTTTTTTTGTAATTTCTAAGATTTTGAATGAAATATATATATACCATTTTTTGTGTTTTTATGATTTTTTTTTGAAAAAAATTGGAGTTTTTTTTTTACTTTTTTATGTTTTTTAGTTAAATATCAAAATATGTGGTTTTTGGTTTTTATTTAATTAGAATAAAAAAGTTTATTTGTAATAAAGGGTTAAATGGGTGGGTAAGGATGCCCTCTTTGACCTAGTAACATGGGTGGGAGATGGGTTAGTGGGTCAATATGGGTGGGTCGATACTCAACCCACACCCATCCCAACCCAACCCACCCATTTGCCACCCTTATTTTGGCCATTGTAATAGTAGTGGTTCCAATGTAGCGTGTCCATCTTTGCACCAAGAATTTCACCTCTGTGGTTTAGGCGATACAACTTCCATCCTGTTTTGTTGAGGCATCTAAATTTACCTTTATAACAATGGTTTCAAGGGGTATCCATTTTAGGATCTTGTCACCCCCAACTTTTGCATCAAGAGGATTGCTATTTGCCTCAATGTAATCCTTATTTCTAGGCCCTCAGTGCCACTAGGGAAGGGGATTGTTTTGGCAGGGTGGGGATGGGAATTAATAGGTGATGATGCACGATCCGGTCGGTCCTAGCTGCCGGTGACCTTGCCTCTGACGGAGCAGGAGATGCCTGAAACAGGGAGGAAACAAGAGATTCCCAGGGGAGGAACCCGGTGGGAATGCTCCGATGCTCAAGTTAGTGTTTTTGAGAAAGCAAGGAGGATGAGAGATTTTGAGAGCAGAAGGTGCAAGGTATCACTTACCTTTACTCTGGGGGAAGAGGGCCTTTTATAACCACCCTGGGGCACTCACTCCCAGGCCTCTGCTAGAGCAGGTGTAACTGCCTCTGTGGGGGACAGGCATAACCGCCATTGTCTTCTCTATCAGGGCCGTCTCTACAACAACTGAGATGACGGTAGTAGGTGGCCGTTGGAGTGCGGTTGTCATTTGTCAAATCCATGACAGTCAGGCGCGCTGCCTCAGAGTACGGACTTCCTTGTCAGGTACGGTTTATTCAGTCATGCGACCTGGAGCCAAAGTGCCGGGGTGGTGCCCGAGGTGAAGTCTTGAGTTCGGATAGGAGTGTGGGGTTCCTTGTAAGGCTCGGGATTTCTAGGGAAAGCTCGAGTTCTACCTTCTGGGAAGCGTGGGTTCCTTTTTTGGGGAGATCGATGCCTCTCCTTGGGGAGCTCGGGCCTCTTCTTGGGATATGGCTATGTCGTTGTGCCGTGCTGACGCTCCTGCTAGGTCATACCCGGTTGCTTCCACGTGTCGCACAGCCAAGGGGTCGGGCCAAATCTACCTCCATCAATAGGGATCTCCAGTTGGGGTTGGGGTTAGGGTCGGGGATGGGAAATGAGGTCTTCGTCCACCCTGACCCCAATTGTATATATTATTCATATTAAATATAATATATATATATATATATATATATATCAAAATATATTTACATTTTTTTATCAAAGAAAAGACATTTTGATAAGGGTTGTAATGTATCACCCAATTGCCCATTATGTGGGGAGGTAGAAGACCAGAATCATATTATAGAAAACTATTAGATGAAAGCCCAAGTTTGGGAACATCCAAATATCCCGAAGGCAAAAACCACATGAAGACTTTGATTTTTTTCCATGCATCTACTCTTTCTTATATTTTTTATGAAACCCAAGTGGGTGGGATCTATAGTTTCATTGGTTCTTATAGAGTTATAGGCCAATCTAGTAGTGAGATTTCCATCCAAGTTATTTCTTCATATTAATCCTATCCTCATTCTTATTTGAGGGAATATGAATCACTTTGATTTTTTAATGATTTCCAACAGAACTAGCTTTGATAATTTGTTTAAACCTTGGGTTTTGTAAGAGGGTTAATGGATTTGTTCACTTTGATTAAGGTCCATATCTCCCTCCTCCTAGCTCCTATTAGGTAGTAGATCTTTTAGGGGCTTTGAGTCTACCCACCTGTCGGTCTAGAATTTATATTTTGTGCCATTTCTAATGCTCCAACTTGTTCCCTGTCTCACCAATACTTTTCACCTAATTAATTTTTTCCATGCCCACGAGTTTTCTTTTGGGGCTTTAGGGATCATAAACCCTGAGTTATATAAATACCCAATCCATAGGTTTTGTTTTTGAGTCATTATCTTCCAACCCAATTTCATCAGGTTTGCTTGATTAATTTGATTTTACTTTCTAATACCTAATCCTCCAAACATTGTATATGTACATACTGAATCCCACTTTGATAGTTCTATTATGTTGTTGCTCTTTGTTCCCCCAAAAAATTGTCGTTGTGCTTTGTCCAGCTCCTCCTTTTCTTTTTGATGAACAACAAGAGGTGCTACACAAGTCAAAGGGCAGCACGCCCCCAAACATTCCATAAGCAAATTAAATCCAACTCCTTAAGAATACTATAAGGGTTATAAGAAAATGACCCATCAATTGAAGATGTAGCTTTATTTGCAATCTAGTCAACCGCTTGATTTGCCTCCCTATACACATGCCTATAAATGACACCACGCTCCAACTTGTCTTTCATTTGTAAGCAATCTGAAATGATGTTACTAAGGTTCCAATGGGGAGAAGACAACCCCTTAAGACAACGGATGGTAATGTTCGAATCTCCTTCAATGATGATTGAGTGGTTGCAAAAGTTGGCCACCAAGTTGTGAGCCTCCCAAGCCGTCCACACTTTAGCAGAGTTTATCGTGGAAGTGCCTAAAAAGTAGCCTTTGAAATCCAAAATCTCACCTTGATGGTTTCTCGCGATGGCCGCCACATAACACCTACCATTCCTGTGATAAGAAGCATCAAAATTAATTTTAATTTCTCCATGATTTGGAGGGGCCCAAAAGATGGCTTTCCAACTTCTTAACTCTTTGATGGACATTGGTTTTTCAAATAACTCCTCATATTCAAGAAAGGCCCTTAGGGATTTATCCATAACTATTTGCGAGGGGTCCTCTTTATTGTTGAAAGTTAATTGGTTTCTAATTTTCTAGATATGCCATAGAAAAAAAGTCACACCTTTYTTTTAAGAAGCCCCTTTCACTTATATCATTCTTGTGAACTTCTGTCCACCATTCACCTATATTAAAGTTATTCCCAATTGAGATCCCTAAATTTAACTGAGGGTATCCCAGATTTGCTTCGAAGCACTACATTCAATAAAAACATGATTGGTATTTTCTTCCCTACCACATCTACAACAATCACCATCAATCTTGCATACTCTTTTTCTTAAAGTATCTTTCACAGACAGTCTTAAATTAAGTAGTAAGAATATGAATACTTTAATTTTCATTAGGATTTTCAGACTTCATACATTTGAAGCCTAACTTCTTGAATTTGATATTGAAGTCCTCACATTTTAGTTTGTATGTCGATTTAATGGTGAACAAGCCCTTTGGATTCAGCCTCTAAATCAAATTACCTTCTCTAGGGCTTAAGCAAATAAAAATCACTTTGATTTTATTCCAAATACTCAGGATGACACAATTTCTAATTTGGGATTTCTTCCACACACCTTTATCTTTATCAGTGAAATCATATACCATCTCATTTTCATTGAATTGATGCATAGGGGTTAAGGTCTCAATCAAAGAATTCTCTCCAATTCAATTATTATTCCAAAATTTAATAGATTTATCCTTACCAACTTCCCATCTAAGTCATTTCCTTAAAAGTCCCTAACACTCGGGATGCTTCTCTAAGTTCACGACATTCGTTTCTTCTTTCTTGCCTCCAAAAAATTTTCCTTGTTGAGGTACTTACCCTTCACCACTTTAACCCACAAATTATCCTCCACGAGAATCTTCCATCATAGTTTTTCCAGGCTCGCTTCATTAGTCCATTTAAGATTCCTTAGCTCTAAACCCTCAACTCTTTGGGGTGCAAACTTTCTTCCAATTCGTAAGGTGGACGGGCTTTTTACCTCTATCTTTGTTCCAAAGGAAGTTCCTTTGAGCTCTGTCAATTTCCTCGACAGTATTGTCAGGAATTTCAAATTATCTCATAATATATTGACACATCAAAGAGTGACTAAGTTGATAAGAGTTAGTTTTCCGGCAATGGACAAGGTGTTTTTCTTCCATCTCAAAAGTCTTTCTAACACTCTTTCCACAACATATTGAAAAGTTCTCTTTGTTACCCTAGAGTTAATTATCGGGGCTCCTAGATAGAAATTTGCATCAAAATGAATTGAAATCTTAAGGATCTGAGACAGAATTTTTTGGAATGTATTGGGAATATTCTTAGAGAAAAAATGGAAGACTTGTTAAAATTTGGGATTTGTCTAGAAGCCTTGGCGAAGTCAAGAAGAATCTCTTTGATTTTCAACCCTGCAACTATAGTAGGCTCAACAAAGATGATACAATCATCTACAAATTAGAGAATTGAGATTTTGGACAATGCTTAGCAGCTCTACACCCAATCGGTTTATCAATGGTCATAGATTCCCTTTCATGCTTTCTGATTAAAGCTTTAGCCCATAAAACAAAAAATGTAAGGGGACAGAGGGTCTCCTTGCCTTATCCCTCTGGAAGGCTTGAATTCTCTGAATGGAGACCCATTATTGAGAATTTGAAAAGAAACAATTTTAATACATTCCATCACCCATCCAATCCATTTTTCATGGAAACCAAATTTCCTCAACACCTTCTCAGTAAACTTCCATTTCAGCCTATTATATGCTTTCTACATATCAATTTTGTAGGCCATAATACTATTTTTACTCTTCTTTTTTCTCGTAGCATGAAATATCTCATGGGCAATCAAAATATTGTCATTAATTTGTCTATATGGAACATAAGCACTTTGGAGTGGAGAATTAATCTCATTAAGGAAAGGTTTTATCCTATTTACAAGTATTTTTGATATCACCTTGTAAATAACATTACACAAGCTGATGGGCCTGTAATTATTCACTATCTCTGGATTCTCAGTTTTGGGGATTAAGGTAATGAAGGTCTTGTTCAGAATTGGACATAATTTTCTTGTGTAAAAGAAAGCTTTCATAGTTCCACAAAAATCCTCTTTAACCACATCTCAGAATTTTTTAAAAAGAAAAGGGCATTAAGACCATCGGGACTTGGAGCCTTAAGGTCTCCAATTGATTGTAGTGCTCTATAAATTTCCCTTTCTGACACTTCTCTAATAATGTTTTCATTTTGGCTATCAGTAATACTTTTCTCAATTTCCTTAATAAGCTCATTAACTCCATCCCTCCTCTTCAAAATTTTTCTTGAATTCTTCACAGAAGAAGTTAGAAATCTGATCAAGGTCTTGAAGATTCTCTCCTTCTTGATTCTTGATATCCAAGATTTTATTTTTAGCTCTTTTAGTGGTTGCTGAAATATGAAAAAACTTGTTGTTCTTATCCCCAAGGTTAATCCATTCAATTATAGATTTCTAAGCCCAATAAATCTCTTCCCTCATCAAAATTTTATTTAATTGCTTCTGTAAGGCCCTCTCAAGATTAATGAGCGGTCTATCATYTTCATTGTGAATTAGTTTTTTTGAACATCTTCCATAGCCTTTATGATATATTGTTTTTTCTTAAATATGTTACCAAAATGAAATTTATTCCATTTATTGGGATTACTAACTAAATTGTTTCTCTTTCTAATATATCTCATAGCTTTTGATCTAGTAGCCCCACACCCCAAGTTGATTCCACAATATTTTTGAGATTCGGATTGAGGCACCACATAGCCTAAAATCTAAATGGTTTCAACCTAGAATTATGATTAGTATCAATACTTAACACTAACGGGGAGTGGTCAAAAGACATAAATGGGAGGTTCTTTAGGAGAGCATTAGGAAAAGTATGTCTCCAACCTTCATTAGCAATGGCGGTCCAACCATTCCCAAGTAGTTTTATTTTTCCATGTGAAAGGGTTTCCTTTCATTTCTAACTCCATTAATTCACAATCAAATATTAATTCATTGAACTCTCTTGTTTAGCTWGTACTAACCTCCCTACCCCCTTTTTTACTATTATAAGACCAATATGTATTGAAATCACCAATAAGAATCCATGGATATGATTAGAGGAATTATCTGCAACATCCTTATTCCAATCCCAAACAATCTTTTGGTCCATTCTATTAGGGGGAGCATTTACAAACGAACAATCCCAAGTGATATTAGTTGAAAGATCATGAATGTTAACATGGATAATTCTATCATTTGAAAATAAAACATGTTGGTCAAAAATATTTTTGTTCCATAAAATCCATAAACCTCCTGAAAATCCTACAAAATCCACAATCTCAAAATTAGCAAAAAGAAAAGATTTAGCAATCTTTCTAGCAATATCAATAACTTGGCATTGGAGGCAAGATCTCCCTGCTCCATGGACATTCCAACTAAGGATTTGCATCGTTGACGGTAGTCGAATTAGGACCTTCATTGTCCTCCTCTAGTTTGGTGATCTCCATATTTAGCATTTCCTCCTACGTCAGCTTTTTTTTTTTTTTTTTGAATTAGGTTTCTCCATCAGCTCCTCTTCATTATTTAAATTAGATTCAATCCAGTTATCAAGAAGATCATCATCCTCACCATCAACCCCTTCCATATTAATAGCACCCTCGTTTGTTTTGGTGAGTGAATCGGACTCTTCCATAACCTTTCCATCCTGCAACATAACATATTTAGATCTTGTAGAGCCATTATTAATGAGAAGTTTTGATCTTGTAGAGCCATTGTTCTTCCGAATCCATCTTATCCGAACACTTTCCTGATTAGAGGTTTAATGGTGGCGTGACCAGCATTTATAAAGTGGGTCCTGGATCTTACTTTAACCATACAGACCTTGAAATCTTTAGCCTTGGCCCAATGTCCTTTTCGTACATTCCATCGCCTCCCCTACATTTGTCAAACACTTTGTCGTTCTAGGGCTTGAGGTCAAAATCGATTTTTTGAAGTTGTTGTTTCCTTTTACTTTGAACATAAGTCCAACCCTCATTAAAATTATTATTATTTCTTTTATTTTTTGGACACTCTTTATAATTGTGACYTCTCTACCCATAATTGATGCACAAGTCAAAAGCGTTTTCATAGAACACTTTAATGTGGTCCTGAATACCCCCCAAAGTAAAAGTGATTTCCAGAATAAAGGGGTTTGTGAGACTAAACCTTACACACACTCTCGGGTAGACCGTTCTATACATTTTAATTGTATCATCATCCAGTTTCATAACTTCACCTATGTCCCTTAGAATAACCTCAAGATCATCCCTACCCTAGTACTCGATGGGGAGTCCAGGGAGCTTGATCCACAGATTTGCAGACTTTAGCTTTTCCCTTAGTGGGTTAAAACTTGGTTTCCATGGCACAAGGACTAGGTATTTACCATTCACCATCCATGGACCATTTTATAGAACCTTCTCATAATCTGCTTGGGTGGAAAAAGAGATGAGGAAAAAATCATTACCAATTTTTTGAATATCTGTCTTATTGTCCATCTTCCATTCCCGAGCCTTTTCAGTGATGACCATAAGAGATTCAACTTCACCCAGCACCTTTCTCCTTTGTGGTTTCTCTTGGAATATCAAACAAGTTCATCTGGTATTGAGCCATGTATTCTACCACAGATTTTAGTAATGTAATTTTTCCACCAAGGAATAGAGTTATACTCCTCCGTCCATCTAGTTTTTGCTTTACTTTATGTACTAGCTCTTTGAAATTGCCGTTAGTGACTCTTTGCAATACTAATGGAGCTCCTAGATATTTTTCATTTTTATTGTTTCTTGGTATCCCCACAAATCGAGTCCATAATCTTTGGAACCTAGGGGGAACATTTATTGAGAATAACATCAAGGAATTTTGAAAATTGGTCTCCTGATCCGATGTCAAGGTCTACTTCCCAAGAATGTCCTTTATTAGATGACAAGCCTCTAGGTTTGCTTTTGCAAATCTTATACAATCATCAACAAATTGCAGCATTGATATTATTGGGCTTCTTCTTGCCGTTTTTATTCCAATATGAAGCATGTTTAGGAATGGCAACGGGGCAGGTTTGGGGCGGAGCACCCCCTCCCCGTCCCCGCCCCGAAGTCACGATACCTTGCCCCGTACCCACCCCGTCCCCGGTGGCGGGGCAGGTTTGGGGCGGGGCATCCATTCCCCATCAAGGACAGGGAATCCCTAAATTTTCCCCATTTCAAGGCAACTACTTAAAAATTATCTATTTTATGTACAATTTATACAAAGGATATAGGAATTTGGGGGTATTTTAGAATTAAATTATAATACTTTAGTGGTAATTCAAAAATAAAATTATGGGATCCTAGGATTTTAAAAATTTAGGGAAAAGTTGGAGATATTTTAAATATCAATATCAAACCTAGAGATATTTTACTAATTTACCTTCGGGTTCGGGGAATTATATACAAAGCCCGTCCTCGCCCCATACCCGATTCGGGGAAAATTTTTTTTCCTCATTCCCGCCTCGTCCTTGTTTAGGATTGGCGAAAACCTACCCCGTTCGAGGCGGGGCCCTGGTTTTACGGGGGAAATTGCCATCCCTAGGCATGTTCCCCTTAGAGTGTTTCTCTATGTTTTGGGTTAGAACTTCATTGCATAAGAGAAATAAATATGGTGATAGAGGATCCCTGTGTCTGATGCCTCTAGTGGGCTTAATGCTCTCAACTGGGGATCCATTGACTAAGACTTGGAAGCTTACTATGGTTACACATTCCATCACCCATCTTACCCATTTTTCATGGAATCCCAACTTGAGGAGGGTCATCTTTAAGTAATCCCATTTTAGTATATTATAAACATTCTCTATATCAATTTTGTAGGCTTTTACCCTTGTTTTTCCTTTTTCCTTTTTCATGATATGGAAAATTTCTTGAGAAATTTCTACATTATCGATGATTTGTCTCCCCAAAATGAAAGGAGACTGATTTGGGAATACTAATTTTCCCAATAGAGGTTTTAAACAATTTACCCAAGTTTTGGCAATTAAATTTTGGATCACATTACAAAGGCTAATTGGTGTATAATGTTTTGGAGACTTTAGGTTTTTTGTTTTTTTGGGATGAGTACCAAGAAAATTTTATTTAGATCCTTTGTCATTTTTCCATAGTAAAAGAAGGCTCTAATTGTATTAATTGTCGATTCTTTGATAATTTCCCAGTATTTATTAAAGAATTTTGCATTTAAGCCAAAGGCTTTTAAATCTCCGATAGAATTTAAAGCTTGCAAAATTTCTCTCTCCTCTATCTCGATCACTAGGTATTCATTGTCTATTTCTCTCCTTCAATTTTTAGTCTTTCTTTGAAGCCCTCAATCAAAATATTGTTTACTCTGGTCACCTCCGTGGTCTAGTTGTTAACTGAATCTCTAATCCAAGGATTTGATTCTTACTTCTTCTTATTCCTACTTAATAACATATTTATTAAAGAATTTTGCATTTAAGCCAAAGAATTTTAAATCTCTCATAGAATTTAAAGCTTGCAAAATTTCTCTCTCCTCTATCTCGATCACTAGGTATTCATTGTCTATCTCTCTCCTTCAATTTTTAGTCTTTCTTTGAAGCTCTCAATCAAAGTATTGTTTACTCTGGTCACCTTCGTGGTCTAGTTGTTAACTGAATCTCTAATCCAAGGATTTGATTCTTACTTCTTCTTATCATTGTAGTAGTATGAAAAACATTTAGTGTTCTTTTCTCCATGACTTAACCATTGGGCTCTTGATTTTTAAGCCCAGTATGATTCATCTTTTCTAGGATCTTGCTTAGCTATTTTTGGCAGGCTTCCTCTTCTTTTTATCTTCTATTAATTGGATCAATTTCTCCCTCTTTCTGTATTATTTCAATTTTTTTCTATAATTTGTCATTTTTTTTCTAGAAATGTTCTCAAGCAAAGATTTGTTTCAAATTCTTGAATTGGCCCTTGAACCAACCCTACCCAATATGTTATTAAGTTGGGTCTAGTTTCAATTCCTTGGAACTGAGTCCTATGCAAACCAACTCCTGGGTCTAGGGATTTACCCTTCCCAAACTGACCTTGGTTGGCATTGGTGGAAGCGACCTTGGTTGATGTTGGTGGAACTATTATCGTATTGAACTTGTCTTGAAATAAATCCCAAAATACTTTACGATGTGAAAATTTGAACCTTGGCACTCATGGTTACAATGGCCATAGTCTCTCTTAACCATTGAGTCAGTTAAGTGATTTGATCTTTTTTTTTTTACTATTTAAATGTGTATAATAAGTAATGTATAAGGTAATATTTATAAAATTTAAATCATAATGATAAGTTTTGAAACATGTATTAATATAGTATGATAATTATATATTAAATTACTCAATTTAATCAATAAGGATAGTAAGTTTTGAACTATATAATAATAATGGTAGTACCAAAACCGACCCTATAACCAACTTTCATAGGATAGCTTTTGGTTCCAAAAACCCGAAACAAGGTTTGATTCTAGGTTCTACTTTGGAACATGAACTGAAACATAGCTGAATGGAAGTCTCACTTGATGAATCGTTCAAGTTTTAGCTGTATTTATATTGCCACAAAGATATTTATACACTTCTCATCACAATATTTGTTTACACTAGTAAGTGTGCATGTGCTTTTCACGTGGCAATTCTAGATGATGATAATTATAGTAATAATATATCCAAAATTTTCTATAAACTTTATTTATTTTTATATTTTTTGTTTTTTATTATTAATTAGATGTAGATTGGAAAATTCAAATCTGATTGCATAAACACCTCATCCAAATATGTTATAATCAGATTGAATTGTGAAGTTTCAAGTATCGATCATTGGCAGGCCGCTTTGGTTGGTTAGACTCTTCTTTTTATAGTGTTTTATCTTTTTGATGTATCTTTTACAAGTTAAAAAATGAGTATTTTAGTCAATGTTTTAAAAATGGACTAGATCGAACGGTTGAATTGTTTGGCCCAGAATCGGTTAGGTCACTGGTTCCATTTTGGCCCTGAACCGCTATTTTACAAAAGAAAAAAGAAAAAAAAATGTTGAAATGGTCAGAGAACCATTGACTTTGATGATTTAACCGTTAAAATGTTTGACCCGACTAATGGTTCTCAAGTTACTTTGAAACTAATTCCAAAATTTTTATTTATTTTAAAATAGAAATTTGAAAATAAAAAATTGAAAAAAGAAACTTTCATATGTCAATTTTGTTTGATTATTCCCAATGGCCAAAATTAGTTAGTGATTTTAGTTTTTCCATTTTGATTTTGAGTTTTCTTATTTCTATGATTTTTTTAAGTTGTAACAAAAAAAAAAAAAATTGCAACTCCAAGGAAGAAATTGAAAAATCGATGCAAGAGACGAGAGATTAAACATCAATCTTATATTAAAAGCTTAGGTACACCAATGAAGCAAGCGGTCTGGGCTTTGAGAGAGATATAAGAAGAGGGCATACGGTGTTGTAGTGGCAGTGATGATGAACGTGGACATAGCCGCTGCTGGCGGTTCCTTCTTCTTCTTCTTCTTCTTATTCTCCTCCTCCTCCTCCTCCTCGGGGCAAAATGATTTTGTAACAACAACCGGTGAACATGGTGATAACCACCATCGGCAACGCTTCTTTTTCTTCTCTTTCTTTTTTCTCACTTCTTAGCTTTAACCAGCTGACTCTTTCTCAAAGTCTCACACTCCCCTCTTATAATAATATAACTTAATCCTAATCTAACGGTCAAACTAAAAACTTACATTATATTTTACATCTTATTGGGTTTGACCTGCTCAAACTGGACGGTTGAACCGTTGGCCTGGAAACCGAAAGCCAAAGCGGTTCCGTTTTTAGGTTGGTTTTTAAAACCTTGATTTTAGTCAAAAGAAAGTTTCACAATTTTATTAATATTTTTAAAAATAGTTTAAATATAAAATTATAGATGTGTTCAATTTTTTATGTTTTTTTTTTGTATTTTTGTGTGTAAAAATAATTCTAATATGTCATATTTACTTTTTATTTAATATGATAATTACATGATATTATACATGTTCTTGAATGCTTTTTTTTGCAAAATTTATGTATTTTTTCATTTTATTTTTTTTATAGTTTATAAATTTTTATTATTTATTTATGACATTAAAGGTTAATGCATTTAACCCAAAAGTTGAACTATTTATTATTAATTTTTATATTTCATTTTTGCTCAATTCTAAATTATGTATTTCATTTTCATTATCAATAAAAATAATTCTTGTTTATTACACTTATTTTTTTAATTTTATTAAGAAAAAATCATAAATGTGTCTAATTTTTCTACATTTTCTTATAAATTTCTATATTTATTTTTATTTTAAAAATGTTATTACCTAACTATGACTTTATAGGTTTATCAAATTGATTCGGATGGTTGAATTGCTTAGCCACGAATTGGATAAATAATGGCTTTGTTTTTGAGTCAGTTTTAAATATATGGGTTTATATTGTTAAAAAAATATTAACACAGATCTAATTAGTAGCATTTATTAGTGAAAATAACTTAAAAATATAGGATTGAATGAGGTGTAAAGTAATTAAAATTATGTTTTCAACCCTTACAATTAGATATGGATTAAATACACAAATATGACCATTATAGTAGCCATTAAAACTGACACTAAAACTAGAATAAAATGACTTTTATATCTTTTCTCAAACAAAGAAATAGAAGGTAATTTTAATCCAAAAAAAAATTCACATTTTATTCACACTTTTATATATATATATATATATATAAGATAAGTGAACTTATACATGTTCACTAAACACTATAGATTTAGATATAGCTTAGTGAAAGAAACACTAAGCTGTTAGGACTAGATGGGTTTTAATAGCACATGAACTTATACATGACATGCAACACGTGGTGATTACTCAAAATCGAACCGGACCGACTTATACTGCATGAATGACCTGAGTAGACCCATGGCCCCACTGAAATTTTGTTATTTTGCCATGCACTTGGGCCTTTTTGGTTAGGCTCATGGAGGGATTGTTGCGCCTGTTCTCAGGCAGTTACAGGAGTGCAAGTTGGATGGGCTGGATCTTTTTTATGGTCAACTCAGGTTCAATTCTAAGATTTGGGTCTAAGGCATGGGTCCAGGTCGAATTTGAGGTTAATCCCAATCTTTATAACCCTAGCCCAGCCTACATTCTAATTTGATGCATTCGGATTGATCTCGGGTTGGTCAATGAATCTACTCTAAAATTACACTTGTATGTATATATCTATACAAATATGCATATATATATAATGTGTATAGTCAAGTCAGGTTCAAGTTCAAACTACCTAAGGATTAAGCCCCGATCTGGACTAAAAAATTCAAACCCAACTCGTATAAAATTTTGGACCAAATTGGTATGGGCTCAGGTTGGGCCCACCCAAGTTACACGCCTACACAGTAGTAGACAATCGGGCTCGTCTTTACTCAATTCATTTCTGTCCACCTTTCTAAAATTCTGTGATAACCCAGACAGCGAATCATGCCAAGTGAGGGTTTGAAGTTGGAATCAAACAGGGTTTGAACCTTGAAGCCCCTGGGCTTGGGCTCACATCACCCACCTGGACAGCTAATGTTTCTCTTTATCTAACATCTACTCATCTCAAAGTAATTAATCAAATATATTTTGTCGATGACTCTGTATATTGTTCCGGTAAGTAAGTATTATCTGGACGCAAAGGCCAAAGGGTGATCCGATTATTAGCGGGATATACAAGTTGTACACCCAACTTAATTTTTCGCCAAACTTTAGTCAAAATAGTGGATTATTGTACTGCTTTACTGYAACGACAATTCATACATCAGCTCAAATACTCCTTCATCTCCCGATCCTTGCGCAAATTTGCCCAACTAGTTGATATCAACTATTGCTGAAAAATTGCATTCCCCTCGTGTGCTTGATAGTTGATATCCAACCTCACAAGATAACAGTCTGCTTTCTTATGAATACGATTTCATCGTCCCCAATTGTAAACCAATGGCCTTGGCTCTAAGCTGATTAAATTGTTTCACACTCTTAATTAGCTAATTAGAGCAGTTTACGTTGCAGAATTATTTTCATACTGCAGGATATATGTTTCAATTTTTGTGTTATGGATTGACTTTTCAATCTAAAAGAATGAAACCCATGACAAGAATTTTGTAATCAAATACTCTAATATTATTCATTCTTGTCCATTCTTATCTAGTCTAGAATGAAGAACCAAACATGTCTTAACTGACACAAGTTTTCTTAGCCCCAGGTTGGTTTTGATATTCTAAGTAGGAAACAAAGAGTTTAAAATTTAAAATGCTCTACCTCAATAACACTCTAATTAACTATTATTCTTAAATCTTAATTATGTATTATGGATATCATTAAGATCTTGGATACGTTCGTTGCACTGTTGTGTATCACTTGTTACATAATCAATCACAATTCACAAGTGAATTGAATTGTGGCCACATGCATATGGAACACTAGCTTTTTTAATTTTTTTTCTATATAAATTAATCTTGTTCACCATGTTGACTCTCTCACAGCAGAGTGCAAAGTTCAGCAATCAGAAGATATATCCAATGAGTTGAAAATTCTGTTATAAGCATGATTCGATGGTATCCTCATATTTTAAAATTGCCGTCTGATTGCCGCCATTAATTCAAACTTTAATGATCTGAAGAAAATTGAAACCGAAGAAGAAGAAAGAATTCATAGTATAAAAGGCGATAGAGAAAGACGACCGACCATGCTGATGAAAATGACAGGTTCTGCCCGTGGAAACGCCTCCAAAATGTTACCGGATTCCGGCTGTCCTGTCCGCCGGATTCTTACCCTCTTAGTTGTCTTTACTGTAGTTGCATTACCTTGTCTTTTTATCTACAATGCTCAGACCTATTCCTATGCAGTTTTATTTCGGCCTTTCGGTTGCTCTTCTTCCACTGTCAACCAAGTTTTCTCCGGTACTGTTGAGGCATCATCTCCGGTGAGTCTCTTTCTCTCATCATCCATATCCCGACTAACGTGCGTCTTCTTTTCCTTTTAAGAGACTTGGAGTTGGTGAATAGTATTAGGGGTGACTGTACCAGGCCCAGCCCTAACATTTCGGTTCAAGGCCCGAGCCTAGACTTAATTTTAAGGTCAAGTCCGATCTTCTCAACCCAAACCCAAACCACACTGTAATTTGAATTGATGCATTAGATTGGGTTTGGGTTTGGATTGAGCTTGGGTTAGTCAATAATCCATTCTAAAATTATACATGTATGTATGCATTTAGGTAAATAGATATGCATATATAAATAGGGATGGCAATTTTTACCCTATGTGTACCGCCCCTACCCTCCCTGACGAAGTGGTTTTTTTTTGGGAGAATGACGGTTCAGCGAATTTGTAGGCTCAAAGTACATTTTAGGTAGATGCCAGCTCGGAATTGATGCCAATTCATGTGTGGGTATGGGTGCATAGAGTGTGAGTTTTTGACCTATTTATAGTTTTGCAGTGGAAATCAGAAATATGCATTGGACCTGTCCGTACTTCTCCGTTTTTTCTTTTCTCGAAGAATGGGTTTTGGGGCGGGTACGGGTTTTGGGATTCTACAACCTATATGGATATGGGTTTTGGGATTCTACAACTTGTACGGGTACAGGTAGGGTACAATATTAGGCTAAACCCGATGCTCCCCGACCCATGTATTATTGGAAAGCATATAAACTTTATGTACTAGGTCTTGAATTTAATAATATTTTAAATTTTACATAAAAGATAATTGATAGTTTATGTGTTTCTTACATGCCTTAATCAAATAATTAGAATTTTTGTTGTTTATTTGTGTTATTTTTCTTATTTATTACTTATGTATGATAAGAAATAAAAGGAAGTTAAATACGGGTTCTAAACCCAACCCACCCCTACCCTTGAATGCGGGGATGGTTTTGAATTTTCATGCATGGGTAGGGTTTGGATTCTTAAAATCCAACCCGCTACAAGTTTTGGGGCAAATACGGGTTAAGAGGTTTAGGGAGGCAGTTAGGATCTAGAATTTACAAAGCCCTCCCCAAACCTGCCCCATTGCCATCCCTATGTATGAATTTGTATAGTCAGGCTTGGCTGAAATTGGGATAAGATTGGGTTGGGCTTGGGTTACATAAAGGCTAGGCCCGGGCTCAGTCCAAAAAATAAAAAATCCAATCTTAGACCTAAGAACCAAAAATCTAAGATCAGCCCATATAAAATTTCGGGCTAAGTCGGTACAGGCTCATTTTGGGCCCACCCAAGTTGCATCCCTAACAAGTATGGTTGGTTTGGATAGTCAAACCATTTGAATCGTCACTTGGTTTTCAACTCTGGCTTTTCTAAATCCCACTACATCATAAAAAATTGTTAGCTTGGTGAGAGACCCACCTAGGCAGTTCAACCGTTAAAAAATTGTTGGCTTGGTCAGAAACCCATAGACATAACCAGTTGAACCGTTAATCTATTTGACTTGGTCACCGGGACATAAGTTACAAATTATAATGTTTTAAAATTTTTTGAAGAGGATGATTTTGTGCTTGGTTGTGGGATTGGATTGATCTTTCTTTCGATTTTGGGTAGTTTTTTTCAATCCATGCCTCGAAAGGAGGCCAAGGTATCTTGCCTCATTATTTTTGCCAAAAAATGTTTTTTTTTTCGCCTCAAATTATATTTAGAATGTAATTATACATCCATTATTTGTTATATGTAATATATTTGATGTTGTGTCATGGTTTGGTCCATCTGACCCTGATGGTTGAACTATTGACCCATGATCGAGAGGGAAAACAGTTCAACTTCTTAGTTTTTAAAACATTGTTTGTAATATCTGTTAATTAAGTATATGTTTGGCATCAATGCTGCAGATATAGCATCGTTTTTTTAGAACACGATGCTATTGATGTGTGGGTCAGAAGCACCATTTTTTGAGAAAACAGTATCTTTTTCGTTTGGAAACGTTGTTGTTAGGTAGGACATTTCCTAGAGCAGCAACAACATTATAGTTTGGTATCAATGCTCTAGGAAACATTTTCAGCACTGCAGGTACATGTTATCCAGTGCCACATCATGTCCCTGTCACTCCCATCTCATGTCCCTGTTGTCAGCAATGAGCAGCTCCAAGAAATGCCAAATTCGGCGTTGCTCCAAGCCACACCTTCCCAATTTCCAAAGTGTGGCTTGGAGCACCATTTTTTATGGAAAAATGGTTCCAAACAAATGGGTGTTTCCTGGAGCACCATTTTCTTTGACGTAGCATTGATGTGTCACCATTTTCTAAATGCAGTTGTTCACATTTCCTTACTATATTGCTTTCCATCCCCTTTAGAGTTTTCTCGTTTTCTTTTTTGCTTTTAAAAAATAAAAAATAAACTAGGGGCTAGTTACAACAAGGAAACTTAATGTAATCACTCCCCTTTAACATGGCCATCTTTTAATATCGGCATGTGCATCACACAGGTCTCTTCTAGTATTTCCTTGTTTATGAGGTTGCATTTTGCAGCTTTGTACCCTGAGGAATAGAAGTAGGGGTGAGCATGGGCCGGTTCAGTTCAATTCCATGGCAGAACCTGGAACTTACTCTGTAGGGGTTAGTTTCAGGTTTTTTGAACCGGAACCTACCCTGTGAAGGTCGGTTTCAGGGTAGGTTCTAGCCTTGGCGGTTCCAGGGTTGGTTCCATGTTCTATCCATGGAACCTATACTTTCTTTACTCTCCTCTTTCACAAAAAAAAAAAAAAAAAGATTTTCAGTAAATATAATATATAATTTAAAACTTGTATTATCTTTATTGATTAAATCGATTAACTTTATATGTGGATTATTATTATATGATTAAAAACTTATAAATTAAATTTAAATTTTGTAAATATTACCTTTTACACTAAAATGAAAACAAATGATCAAATCACTTATGTAACTCAATGTTCAAGTGAGACCATGACCTTTGTAAGCATGAATGCTTGGGTTTAAATCTTCACATCCCAAGCATTCTAGGGTTTATTTCAAAGTTAGTTCGGTTCTAGGGCAGGTTCCAACAAGGTCGGTTGCCCTAGGGCCAACCGAGGCCAATTCGTGTAGGGTAAACCCCTAGGCCCTGGAACCGGCCTGATGGGGGTTGTTTCCAAGAATTTTGAACCAAACCCTACCATATTACAGATTGGATAGGGTCAGTTCAAGACCGGTTTGAGGTCAGTTCCATTCAGTTTTGGGTAGAACCTACCCATTTGCTCACCCCTAAATAGAAGTATCAAGTATAGAGCAGATAGGGACCAGCTCTAACTAGTGAGCTTGCCTGCATGGCTGGACCATCCTATTTAGTCAAGTTTAGCTGGGGTGGTATGTCTGATGATATTATGGCAAAGTGGAATGTTTGAGCTACCATGGAAGTCCATGTGAAGCGGATATTTGTTCTTTTGGCTCAATTTGGAATTGTTACAAATGTATACAAATACAAAGTACAAGATTTTACACACTACATATTTGTATTTGTACTCTTTCCATTTCTTGAAAAAGTTGGATCACATCTATTTGCTACTATCTATTATTTTAGGGTGGGACCACCAATAAGCACTATATGCATTTGGAAAATAAGCTTGAGTAAGCTTTTATTCAGGAAGTAGGAAATAAGGCCATGTTTGGAAGTGTTTATGTTAAAAATAAGTGTTTAAAAACAAGTGCTTATTCAAATAAACACTTATTTGCATTTGATACCCAAAATTTTCAAGTGCTTATTTTAAAATAAAAAACAAACACTTATTTCATGTTGGGCATTTGGTAGTCTGTTTCTCCAATAAGCACTGAAATAAGCATTTGTGACTATTTTGTCCTTCATTTTCTTTCAAATTTTAAGAAAGCACTTTAGAAAAGTAATTTTATAAAAGTACTTTTATGAAAACACTTTAATAAAAAGCATTTTTATGAAAGTACTTTTACGAAAGCACTTTTATGAAAACACTTTTGTAAAATTCAACTAGGGATACTTTTGAAAGAAAAAATTGTATAAGTACTTAAAAAAAGCTGGACACGTTTACAAATTCATGCCCATGTCTATGTTTATGGTCAAAGCGAAATAGGGGACAATTACTAATTTACCCCACTCTCATGGTAACATGGCATTCCCAAGAATGTTCTCAACATAGGCTCCCCAACAGCCAAAGCTTTTCCTGGCAAACACACCAAGGTCCCAATCTCTTGAACTTGCCTTGTTACATGTAGGGCTGCAAATAGATCGGATTGGATTTGGTAAGGGCATATCTGATCCGTCCTGTTAAGAAAATCTGACTGATCTAAATCCGATAAAGATTCGTCAAATTTTCAAAGGCATGATTTGAATTGGAATGTATCATCGGATATCTGATTCGAATCCGATTTGATTAGAATTATATTTATATTATATAATATAAATAATACATTATATTATTTATATAATATATTAATATATTAAAATAAAAAATATCCGATTTACACGAAAAAGTATGAACAGGCCGAATGCAGATTTCAGATTTCCACTATAGAACTATTAACATTCAAAAGGTCAAAAACCTATACTTTATGCACTCATACCTGCCTGTAAATTGACATCAATTCCGAGATGGCACCTACCCCAAATATACTTTGAGCTTACAAATTCTAACCTTGGGCTGAATCGTCATTCTCCCCCATGATAGTCGCAGGAAACGTTGCAGCCATACATAGGAAACAAGTTTTCTGCTGTAAATCTTAGATCCCATGCATGACATCAAAGAACGTTGTGCAAATATTGATTTCTTTGATTGAGAACTATAATTAATTTTAGTACTTAGACTGATAAAGTTAGTTATATATATATATATATATACCTTTGTATGTAGGAAACTAAGGAATTGAGTCTGGAAAGTATTTTGAAGGAGGCAGCTATGGAAGATAAAACTGTAATCTTAGCTCCCTTAAATGAAGCTTGGGCAACACCTGGCTCAATAATTGATCTCTTCATGGAGAGCTTCCGAGTTGGAGATAATACGAGTTGGCTATTGAACCATTTGGTAATTGTTGCCTTAGACCAAAAGGCGTACGTTCGTTGTTTGGCTGTGCACACCCATTGTTTTGCTCTTGTCACTCAAGGAGTTGATTTTTCTGGAGAAGCATATTTCATGACAAGTGATTACTTGAAAATGGTGTGGACCAAAATTGATTTTCTAAGATCAGTTCTTGAGATGGGATACCACTTCCTTTTCACGGTATGTACACTCCCTCCCTCCCTCATCAAATCGGATTTGGTGCTCACACAACCGTCCTCACACCTCACTCCTCACAGTGCCTTACAGTTCTGTATTTGTATTTTTTCATTCATGAGAAGATATTTTGAATGCACGGTTCTGTGAGGTTCAAATCTGAATTCCTCTCCCTCACTCCAAGTACAATCTCTTACAAACCACTAATTCATCTGAATTCCAAACTTGTTTGTTTTATAAAGGGTTCGACTATCATATAAAAAAGATATGATATCCAAAAAAACAATTAACCAATAAATTGTAATCTAAAACGTGGTGGCAAATAAAGTATAATTAATCAAAATTCACGAGTGGATTTTGATTGATCAAGTCCATAGGTATCATAATCTCTCTCTCTGATGAGAAAACCTTGTGGTAATAGAATTCAATGTATTTATGTGCTATTTATTTTGAGAGCAAAATTGTGAATTGACAATCTTATGAAGTTAATGAATTATTATATACAAATAAATAAAATAGAATTAATTAATAGAGTATTTACTTGAAAGAGAAACATATATATATTTTTTTTCTTTTTAACAGAAAAGGGCAAAGATATTGGTAAGAGAATCAATAATACTATACTGTTGAATTAAGCAGGTTGCATCATTATAGATTGAATTTCTAGGTTTATCTAACAAGGTTATCTTTTATCGCAATATAAGACTTGAAATGGGAAGGATATTGAGGCTTTAAGATTTGCTAATTGCATTGATTTTCTAATTTTTGCTCTTAAACTAAAGTAGCATTCTAACTTTTTCTATAGGAAATATAATAGTTTTTTTTTTTTTTATTTGGAAAATTAATGAAAGCTTTTAAGTAAAAGCTAATGGAAGCTCAAGTGTTTCTTAAAATTGCTTTTTTTTTTTTTTTTTAATTCCTATGAAGGATGACTTTTTTTTGTGTTGGAATTCTGAGGGGCCGTTTAATAACAGCTAAAGATGTGCTTATTGTTTTGTCTTTTAGTGAATAAGTTTTTAAGGAGTTGTGGGCTTCTTAATGGCTGAAACTGAAATAGGGTAGATTATTATACTCTTAAAAACTTTAATTTGTTTAATTATCTTATCAACTAAAAGACAAAGCAATATGTCTAGCTTTCAGTTCAGCAACTTCAGCCGTTATCAAAAAGTGCCTTAGCATGGTTTCTTGTGATGGTGCTGATCGAGAATGATTGCTGCCATCCTTTGGTAACATTCATAGTTTGGTCAATAAATTACAGTAGTGAAGAAATTCTATCGACTGTACTGGATCATGGTTTTAAAACCGACCCAGAGATCAAACCGGTTAGGGGTCTGGTTATCGGGTTGATGGTCCGATTGTTCGAACCAAATAAAAAATAAAAAAAAGAATAAAAATGGTCAAAATCATTCGAACAGTTAATCATCCAGGTCAGCAGTTTGCTGACCAAAATCAACGGTTTTTGGAAAAAATCCGGTTTTAGGAAAAAATGAAACCGATCACCTGACCAATTTCCTGTTTTTCTGATATGGCCCAATTTTTGAAAACCATGTAATGGATTAGACTCAAACCAGCATTATTATGCTTTCCCACCCAGAGGCGGAGCCAGAAATTTTTCATAAGAGGGACCAAAACCTAAAAAGGAATTTGGGGGGAAAGGGATAAATAAATATGGATGGTCATAAAGGGGGCCAACAACAGGGAAGTGAGAAATTTACAATCACAATCACAAGTAAGGATTTTTGAGGGCTAAGAATTTACCAATACGGTAGCTAGGTAATGTCACCTCATCATGTGTACGGCCACCAGTGAATTTTGATAAATTCCACTTGATTGATTAATACATTTATTCTTTTTCGGATATCGATATTAATAATCCAACCCATGAAGTAATAAAGTTTTGTTTTATGAGCCTTGTTGAAGTTTTCCATCCTTTTAATAATTAGATTGTTTATGGTTGGTTTGTCTTTCAGGATGGTGATATAATGTGGTTCCGAAACCCATTCCCACATTTTTATTTGGATGCAGATTTTCTTATAGCTTGTGATCACTTTAGAGGCAGCTCGACTGATTTAAACAACAGTCCAAATGCAGGATTTATGTATGTCAAATCCAATAACAGGACCATAGAATTCTACAAGTTTTGGTACTCCTCCAGAGACACATATCCTGGGAAAAAGACTCAGGATGTGTTAAACATTATTAAATATGATCCATTCGTCAAAAGGATTGAGTTGACGATTAGGTTTCTGGATACTGTTTATTTTGGTGGATTTTGTGAACCCAGTAGAGATTTGAATAGAGTTTGTACAATGCATGCAAATTGTTGTATTGGTATGAATAACAAGATCCATGATCTTAGAGTTGTGCTTGAGGACWGGAAAAAATTTTTGTCTTCTCCGGAAAGTGTGAAGAGATCGGGAATGTCTTGGACTGTTCCACGGAATTGCAGGTAAAGTAGGTAGTATAATTTCATTACTTCTCTGCTCATTAAATTCTGTGCTAATAATACATCATGTATTAGTGATCATTGTTTCTATATATTATATATTTTTTTCTCTTCAGTCTATCATCTTTCCATCCACCTCCAAAGAATAGTAGTCAATTTGAGCGGAAAGATTGTAATAGAAAATCAATTTCAATATGTCTCACTTTTGCGGTTTTGCCCATTAATGACAATCTGTTAAAATAAAAATATAACCTTTAATGCTTAATTGCAAATTGATTTGTGAATTCCAAAAGCAGAGGTCCAAAATTTGATTTTATATATATAACATAAAAACCATGGTTTTGTAGTGTATTTCTTGTTTCCTAAAACTGATACACATTACTGAATTTCAGGTTTGGAAATTCCTTTTTTTGTATTAGAGTCCATTTGGTTTATAGTCAGAATTGGAATTAAAATGGTCCAAAGCTTGTTTGGTTTAAATGGGAATTAGAATCAGTTGGAATGGGTTTTTATTCCCAAGGGAGGGGGAAGGAATGACCATTCCCTCAAATGAAAGCATGCCATTACACCAGAAATGAGAATGAGATTCTAATTCCAATCAACCAAACAGTTGAAATTCCAATTCTAAACCCCTTATAAGTACATATAGTCCCTCATCACCCCAATCACACTACATATGTCAAAATAAGACTACGTGCACATATATAATGATACTCATAGTCATCCAAAACTCGCAATGAGCTCAAAGTGGGTGCTTTGGGCCAGTGATGAGCCCAAGCAACCACCACAGACCCATGATGAGCCCAAGGAGCCTTCCGAGGTCTTCAATGAGCTCAGAGACGATCCCAAACTTGCGATGAGCCCAAGCAACCACCACAGACCCATGATGAGCCCAAGGAGCCTTCCGAGGTCTTCGATGAGCTCAGAGACTATCCCAAACCTGCGATGAGCCCAAGCAACCGCCACAGACCCATGATGAGCCCAAGGAGCCTTCCAAGGTCTTCGATGAGCTCAGAGACTATCCCAAACCTGCGATGAGCCCAAACAATCTCCACAAACTAGTGATGAGCCCAAGGAGCCTTCCAAGGTCTTCGATGAGCTCAGAGACTATCCCAAACCTGCGATGAGCCCAAACAATCTCCACAAACTAGTGATGAGCCCAAGGAGCCTTCCTAGGTCTCCGATGAGCTCGAAGACTGTCCCAAACCWACGATGAGTCGTCCGAAAAGTGACAAAACGAATAAACAAGCACGTCAAATCAATTTTGACACGACCCATAACACGTCAGCTTTGGAGGCTTACGGTGGGTAGTAGCATATACGTGCTAAGAGAATCCTCGGGCAAAAGGAAACTTTGTTCTTGGAAGATCTCATTAGACATGTGGCGAACCCCTAGTAATGTACCTCTAGTAATGTACCTCTAACAACCCCTAGTAATCGACACCACTACTCTTACATCCAATAGATCATAATGTAGTGTGGAGGGTAGAGCGGCAGTCCACTCGCTATTTAATCATTGGCAAGCAGCTGTATCGCAAGTTGTTCATGCTCCCCTACTTGTGTTGCTTACGTCCAACACAGACTAATCAAGTGCTACGCGAGATCCATAAAGGTTTCTATAGAGGACACTTAGAGGGCAGAGCACTAACCCAAAAGGCCCTACAACAAGGGTACTGCTGGCCCACAATGAAGGCAAACACAGTGGAGTTAGTTTAGAAGTGTGATAGGTGTCAATGGCACACAAACATACCACATCAGCCCACCACTGACTTGTGGTACTTGACCATCCTGCGGCCATTTGCATAGTGGGGAATAGACATACTCGGTCCCTTCCCACTTGCGATCAGGAAGAGAAGGTTCTTAGTGGTCGTGATGGATTATTTTACTATGTGAGTAGAAGCCGAGCCATTGGTGCATATCGCAGCTAACAATGTTCAAAACTTCTTCTAGAGGAACATTGTCTATCGATTCAAACTTCCCAGTGTGTTGGTATTAGACAATGGTAAGCAGTTCGAAAATATCAAGTTCTAGAACTGGTGTGTCAAGATGGGAATCCAATAGGACTTCATCGTAGTAGCTCACCCCCTGATGAACAGTCATGCCAAAGTGACAAACAGGGTGATACTATGCGGACTCAAAAGGACTAGGTATTTACCATTCACCATCCATGGACCATTTTATAGAACCTTCTCATAATCTACATGGGTGGAAAAATAGATGAGGAAAAAATCATTACCAATTTTTTGAATATCTGTCTTATTGTCCATCTTCCATTCCCGAGCCTTTTCAGTGATGACCATAAGAGATTCAACTTCACCCAACACCTTTCTCCTTTGTGGTTTCTCTTGGAATATTAAACAAGTTCATCTAGTATTGAGCCATGTTTCCTACTATAGATTTTAGTAATGTAATTTTTCCACCAAGGAATAGAGTCATATTCTTCTATCCATCTAGTTTTTGCTTTACTTTATGTACTAGCTCTTTGAAATTGTCGTTAGTGACTCTTTGCAATACTAATGGAGCTCCTAGATATTTTCATTTTTATTGTTTCTTGGTATCCCTACAAATCGAGTCAATAATCTTTGGAACCTAGGGGGAACATATATTGAGAATAGCATCAAGGATTTTTTAAAATTGGCCTTTTGACCTGATGTCAAGGTCTACTTCCCAAGAATGTCCTTTATTAGATGACAAGCCTCTAGGTTTGCTTTTGCAAATGTTATACAATCATCAACAAATTGCAGCATTGATATTATTGGGCTTCTTCTTGCCGTTTTTTTTCCAATATGAAGCATGTTTAGGAATGGCAATGGAGCAGGTTTGGGGCGGGGCACCCCCTCCCCGTCCCCGCCTCGAAGTCACGATAGCTTGCCCCGTACCTACCCCGTCCCCGGTGGCGGGGCAGGTTCGGGGCGGGGCATCCATTCCCCATCAGGGACAAGGAATCCCTAAATTTTTCCCGTTTCAAGGCAATTAATTAAAAATTATCTATTTTATGTACAATTTATACATAGGATATAGGAATTTGGGGGTATTTTTGAATTGAATTATAATACTTTAGGGGTAATTCAAAAATAAAATTATGGGATCCTAGGATTTTAAAAAGTTTGGGAAAACTTAGAGATATTTTAAATATCAATATTAAACCTAGAGATATTTTACTAATTTACCTTCGGGTTCGGGGAATTATATACAAAACCCGTCCTCACCCCGTACCCGATTCAGGGAAAAATTATTTTCCCCATCCCCGCCCCATCCTTGTTTAGGATCGGGGAAAACCTGCCCCTTTGGGGCGGGGTGGGGTTGGGCCCTGGTTTTACAGGGGAAATTGCCATCCCTAGGCATGTTCCCCTTAGAGTGTTTCTCTATATTTTGGGGTAGAGCTTCATTGCATAAGAGAAATAAATATGGGGATAGAGGATCCCCGTGTCTGATGCCTCTAGTGGGCTTAATGCTCTCAACTGGGGATCCATTGACTAAGACTTGGAAGCTTACTATGGTTACACACTCCATCACCCATCTTACTCATTTTTCATGGAATCCCAATTTTAGTCTATCATAAACATTCTCTATATCAATTTTGTAGGCTTTTACCCTTGTTTTTCCTTTTCCCTTTTTCATGATATGGAAAATTTCATGAGCAATTCGTACATTATCGATGATTTGTCTCCCCAAAATGAAAGGAGACTGATTTGGGAATACTAATTTTCCCAATAGAGGTTTTAAACAATTTACCAGAGTTTTGGCAATTAATTTTTGGATCACATTACAAAGACTAATTGGTCTATAATGTTCTAGAGACTTTAGGTTTTTTGTTTTTTGGTATGAGTACTAAGAAAATTTTATTTAGATCCTTTGTCATTTTTCCATAGTGAAAGAAGGCTCTAATTGTATTAATTGTCGATTTTTTGATAATTTCCCAGTATTTATTAAAGAATTTTGCATTTAAGCCAACTGGGCTAGAGGCTTTTAATTCTCCCATAGAATTTAAAGCTTGCAAAATTTCTCTCTCCTCTATCTCGATCACTAGGTATTCATTGTCTATCTCTCTCCTTCAATTTTTAGTCTTTCTTTGAAGCTCTCAATCAAAATATTGTTTACTTTGGTCACCTCCATGGTCTAGTTGTTAACTGAATCTCTGATCCTAGGATTTGATTCTTACTTCTTCTTATCATTGTAGTAGTATGAAAAACATTTAGTGTTCTTTTCTCCACGACTTAACCATAGGGCTCTTGATTTTTAGGCCCAGTATAATTCATCTTTTCTAGGATCTTGCTTAGCTATTTTTGGCAGGCTTCCTCCTCTTTTTTATCTTCTATTAATTGGATCAATTTCTCCCTCTTTCTGTATTATTTCAATTTTTTCTATAATTTGTCATTTTTTTCTAGATATGTTCTCAAGCAAAGATTTGTTCCAAATTCTTGAATTGGCCCTTGAGCTAACCCTACCCAATATGTTATTAAGTAGGGTCTAGTTTCAAATTCTTGGAACTGAGTCCTATGCAAACCAATTCCAAGGTCTAGGGATTTACCCTACCCAAACTGACCTTTGTTGGCATTGGTGGAAGCGACCTTAGTTGATGCTGGTGGAACTATTATGGTATTGAACTTGTCATGAAATAAATCCCAAAATACTTTGAGGATGTGAAAATTTGAACCTTGGCACTCATGGTTACAATGGCCATGGTCTATCTTAACCATTGATTCAGTTAAGTGATTTGATCATTTTTTTTTTTATTTTACTATTTAAATGTGTATAATAAGTAATGTATAAGGTAATATTTATAAAATTTAAATCATAATGATAAGTTTTGAAACATGTATTAATATAGTATGATAATTACATATTAAATTACTCAATTTAATCAATAAGGATAATAAGTTTTGAACTATATAATAATGGTATTACCAGAACCGACCCTAGAACCAACTTTCATAGGATAGCTTTTGGTTCCAAAAACCTGAAACAAGGTTTAATTCTAGGTTCTACTTTGGAACTTGAACCAAAACATAGCTGAATAGAAGTCTCACTTGATGAATTCTAGGTTCTACGATACGGGGCGTATCGTATCGGTATCGGTCATAAGAGATACGGGAAACGTTTGTATGCCACTAAGGCAACCGTTAGCTCTTGTTAAAACGTGAAACAAAATAATTCTTTATTAATGCTTACATGTAATCCTAACAAATAACATATATTTATGTTCAATAATTCTAAGTAAAGATTAAATAATATTATTTAAATTTAATATTTTATAAACTATGGAGTAAATAATTTCTCAAATCTGCATTCATATCAAAAAGAGGTTTTTAATCTCAAAAAATTTATACAAATAAAAATATTAATAATAGAATAATAATTTTAGTACTTAAAATTTATAAATTTGAATGTGAAATGTATCTTAAAAATTTTATAAATTATTAATTAATATTTTAATTTGCATTAAATAAAAATATATTTATTATTTACAAAAATGACAATTTATTTCATAAAATTATAAAAATAATAATATTAATAATATTATAATAAGTTTAGTAATTAAAAATTATGAATTTGCATACGATATGTATCTTAGAAATTTTAGTATGTTTGAGAGAGTTTAATTTAAGATATATGTTTTTATAAATTTTTAATTGATATTTTAATTACATTTTATAATAACATTTTTATTGTTTACCAAACATTTGAGAATTAATTTTTAGTTGATTATTTAGTTAATGTTAAAATGTAAAAATATAAAAATAAAAACAATTGATACGATAATTACATATAATAGTTGCATGTGTTTTGTGGCATGAACTTCAATTGAAAATAAATAATAGCTTTGTACATGTATTAATTTGTGAAAATTTATATAATATTTTTTATGACTCTTGATTGATAAATTATCAATAAAAATTGTATGATTTCTATGCATCCCGCTATATTAATTGTAATATATTTATTCACAAATACCATTAGAATATACATTTCTTTTGCATTTATACGTTAATTTTGACTATTTTARCCTTAAATGTAATGTTATTAATATATTTATGGAATTTATATGCATTTCCTGACGTATCCAAGCGTCTCCATGTTTTTTCATATGTATCCATGTGTTCCCAAAGCGTATCCGTATCCATATTCAAGTGGTCCGATACGATACCCGGTACTGATATTTTAATCCTTGGGTGGGATGAATTTCCATATCTCAAGCTATAAGCTGAGTTTCATTATTTACATTATAACTATCACCAAAGTTCCATGTGCCATCGAGCGATACAAATTCCTTTACTACTTGATCTATTACAAATACCCCAATTTTGTAAGAATTTAGATCAAGCTGGGATTGGTTATTTCGCTTGATCTCTATATTAGGATTTAAGCCCAAGATGAGCTTAGGCTAGGGGTACAACTCTAGGATTGGGCTTAGGCCATGTTTGGGAGTGCTTATGTTAAAAATAAGTGCTTATTGAACAAGTGCTTATGCGAATAAGCACTTATTTGCATTTGTTACCCATCTTTTTCAAGTGGTTGTTTTAAAAAATAAGCACTTATTTTATATTTTGGGTGTTTGGTGGTCCTTTTCTCCAATAAGCACTTAAATAAGAAATTATGACTCTTTTGTCCTTTATTTTCTTTCAAATTTTCAAAACATCCAATGTAAAGTGAATGGATAAAAGTATTTTGATAGAAGTGCTTTTATAAAAGTACTTTTACAAAAGTACTTTCATAAAAGTACATTGATAAAAGCACTTCCGTAAAATACTTTTATAAAAGTGCTTTTGTAAAAGTTCTTTTATAAAATCACTTCCTTAAAGTGTTTTTACAAAAGTGCTTTTCTAAAATTACTTTCATAAAAATGCTTTCATAAAAGTACTTCCATGAAAGTGCTTTTGTAAATGTACTTTTATAAAAGTACTTTCGTAAAAGTTCTTTTATAAAAGTGCTTTCATAAAAGTTTTTTCGTAAAAGTACATTTACAAAAGTACTTTCGTAAAAGTGCTTTTATAAAAATACTTTTATAAAGTACTTACTTGCACAAATGTAATTTTCATAAAATTACTTTTATAAAAGTGCCTTTGTAAAATTGGTATTCTAAAAATTCATTGGGGACAATTATGACAGAGAAAAAATTGAATAAGTGCTTATTGTATGAGCACTTAAAAAACTGGAAATTTGGACTTAAAAAATTAATCCCTTATTTTTAAAATAAGCACTTATATCAAATTTATTTCCCAAATACTAATAAGTACTTAATAATATGATCATTGCCTAAATAAACACTTATTTTTAAGCACTCCTAAACATGACCATATTAGATTCATCTTAAAAACTTAAACCCTGCTCAGCTTGGTGATTTAGCACTTCCGTATTTGTCAATTACCAGAGGGCATCCTCATCATAACAGAAATAAGGTGCCCTCATAAGTGACTCAAGATCTTCGATTAACAAGGCGTGTACAGGCTATAATCCACTCAGAAGTCAGAAGAAAGCTTTTGGATCTGCTATTACCCACAATGCTACCTACAAGGCTACAAGCCTATCAGGTACCAGACTATCCAAAGCCGAGTAAGGCTGCATTTGGCATTCCTTATTTTAGGCTTAATTTAGAAGAAGTACAAATGTAAATATGTACAGTGTAAATACATATAAAATAATACAAAATATAAGGCTTTACACTCTACATATTTGCATTTGTACTCCTTCCAAACTGAGCCTTAAGTACAAAACGGAGATAAGTCATTAAAATAAGGAATGCCAAAGTTACGTAACCAGTTCTGCATGTCTTATTGTTTATAGCAGATCTAGAGTCCTCTTAAGATGCTTTGTCTTTAAGCATATTAGGGGTGCAACTTTGGGTGGTCCCAATCCGAGCCCAACCCAACCCACCTGAATTTCTACCCACCAAGCCCGGTTACTTGAAAATGATGTAGAAAATAATTGTTTTTCTACGATCTGTTCTTGAAATGGTAATGGGATACCACTTCATATTCACAGTACCCTCTCTCCCTCCCTCCCTTACTCCAATTGTATTCATCAACAGTTGATGCCCATGTTTGATCTCGTTTATCGAGTTAGTTCCCCTTAAGATTGCAGAGTCTTCATATATCCTTTTGCATTTGCTTCACCATTTTTAAGGACCTGTTTGATTCACAGTAATAGGGGTCTGGAATTGGAATTGGAATGGGTCATTCTGATTCCAATTATTTGGTTGGATGGAATCGGATTCCAGTTTATTCCAATTTTGATTCCAATTTTTATGCCAACCAAATAAGTTATGGAAATAGATCGTTCTGATTCCGGTTCTAACTAGGAACCAAACAAACCCTAAATAAATAAGTCATTTTTACTAAAACTAATAAGTCAACCTTTAAACTCAATATCAACTTTGAAAATTCCAGCTCTTATGATTTAACCCTTTCAAACATTGTTTCTTTTATTAAATATGCCTATTTAATTTCACTTAATTATAATTCAGTTGGCTATGTTTCATGAAAGTCAAGCTTTTGAACAATATATATATAAGGGGGGGGG
>NW_010729132.1:1226572-1286813 GCF_000365185.1 Nelumbo nucifera | reverse complement strand
CAACAATAAAGATAATTAAGTACCATTGAATACCCAATAAGAAATTTTAAATTATGGAATTTTAGTATTGTCATTAGTCAAGAAGTGTTAAGTGTATTGACTTTCTAATTTTTCTTAGGCTGTGTTTGGAAAGTATACAAATACAAATGTATCAGAGTTCTTATTGCGGTTTTCTTGTGATATGCTGAGAAAGAATGCTGTCATCCTTTGTTAACTTGTAAAATTTAGCTAATAGATCACGGTGGGAAACTTCTATATTCATTCTGGTAGATTGACAAATGAGTTTCAAGAAATTTTGCTAGGACACTAAAAAAGGTCATTAATTACCCAATGTTGGTCTTAGGCTAATAGCTAAATAGCTATGTAGAGTCTTGCGAGGGAATGTCTACTCTCAAACTCAAACTTCTATTCAGAGTTGGGTAAAGTGAGAACTTTCACTAATTCTCTGTTGATTAAATTATATGACAAGGTTTTTAAAACCGAATCAGATAACAAATCGATCAAGGGTTTGGTTCTCGGATCAAATGATTGAACGATTCAAATTAAATGAACAGCCCATTTTGACAAAAAAAAATTAAAAAACGGTTAAAACCATTGGATGATTCAAACCTAGATCAATGGTTTAATGATCAAATCAATGAATTTTGACAAAATAATAATTCTAGGATAAAACAAAACTGATCACCTGACCGATTCTTGGTTTTTCTGATCCAACCTCCGGTTCGAATTTGAAAACCATGGTATAATATATCAGTGATCATTGCGTCCATCCTTCCATAATCAAAACAAGTGGAAAGATTGAAAATAGGAAATCAATTTCAATTTGCATCGTTGTGAAGGTAGCACTTTTGCCCATAGTTAATGAAAGTCCTTCCCTTGTGTATATCTACTAAAATATAACGCGTAATGCTTAATTATAAAGAATATTCTTTTTTTTTTTCTTGTTTATATAAAAAAATGATTGTAATAAGTATTGGACAAACTTTACCAGA
This sequence comes from Nelumbo nucifera, assembly GCF_000365185.1. Next base: position 1,285,821 of record NW_010729132.1, on the reverse strand, counting down.
TATGTTGGTCAAAACAGTGGAACATGACTGACTTACGTATTCCATGCCAAAGAATCAGATACAGTAACGTGAAGCCAGACGAGTTGACTTAGTATTCGGYATTGCTTCTATGAGAAGAAACCATACATATAAATTACGAGTTGGATCTGACCATAAAACTCTGACTATGTTATATAGTATTCAATTTAAGCGACTCTGGATCCCCTTCCACACTTATCTATAATAATATACTATACTTAATACATAGTATCATTATTGATGTACAGCTGTGATGTGATGTCATGTGGGTAGGTAAAAATAATTAAGAGATCCCGACACAATTTATGCACATACAGACTAAGAGTTTAGACTTTAGAATGCCTACTTTCCTCAACAATATTCTTCTATTATTTTAAACTCTTAGTAATGGCATCTTTTGGTAGGTCTTTTAGAAAGATCTTTGTACATATTAAATGGCCAAAGGTGTAGGAAGCTTTTGGGATATTGTATTTAAAGGGAAAGACCAGTTGATAGTCTACCCAAGTCTTTTACAATTATATTGCATTTAGAGTCGATTTATCACACGTAAAAACAAAAAAGCTTCATTTAAAGATTCTCAAAATTTGGCATTTTTTGTCATTTTCGAGTATTTTTTTCCATCACCTTAATTTTTGGTCGTTAAAACTTACCAAAACTTTGAAGGTGTTTAATATAATTTCTGTTTATTTATATTTTTGTATTTGATATATTTTCAAAACCGAAAAAAGTATTTCATAAATCATTTATTGATAATTAGGTATTATTAAGCACATACTTTTGTGAATATCCATGCGTATAGATTAACATGATGGGATAAATATTGATTTGACAATGACGTGACAACATTTAAAAATTAGGCACAAAATGCGTATAGATCAACCTACTTCTACACTTTCGCTATGCTTTTACTTTCGTTACATAGAATTTGTAAATTAATGTGTTCAACACTGATTGAATTATAAAGCCTGTTATATATCGGCATTGGCTATCTTTGAAGCCCACCTCTTCTACTCATTCGATATGGAAAATGGTCTAAGGGCCCGTTTGGTTTGTGGGAATAAAGTCTAGAATTGGAATTGGAATGGACTATTCCGATTCCAACTGTTTAGTTAGATGGAATAGAATCTCATTTCAATTTCTGTTGGAATGGCATTCCTTCCATTTGAGAGAATGATCATTCCCTATCCCTCTTTGAGAATGAAATCTCATTCCCATCTCTGTATGAACCAAACAAACTATGAGAATACACTATTTCAATTCCAATTTCGACTCCAAATCAAACGGAATAGAAGATGGTCCCACCAGCATTTGAGGGAATGCTCTTTGGAATCCCATTTCCGACTCCAATTCCCATTGATCCTACAACATCTACACTCTACAGGCTTCCCAGTTATGGTAAATAGAAGATGGTCCCACCAGCACCAAATGGAACTGTCACGATGGTGTGGGACCGGGGCATTTACAAGTCTGCCACGTGTCACTACTGGCTGACAATCACGGTAGCCTTTGTATAGTATAAGGCAAGGCCCATGAGGCAATGAGTCAATGACTATCCATCTCCATCTCTCTCTTACAGAGTTACAGGCTACAGCGTAAGTTCAGTACGTGGACTTGGCCACGTTGAAAATTAAAATGTCCAAAAGCTCGCATTTGGATGGAGAAAGAAACCGAACTTGATTGGGTGGTATTCTCCGTGTGTTTTAATGTTGCCGTCTGGTAGCAGTCATCGATTTTAAAAATAAAATCTGAGAAAAAAAAATTGGATACAGAAGAAGTCGTATCATGAAAAGGCCAACAACCAAAAACCCTCGTCTGTGTGTGTGTGAAGCCGCCCTCATCGTTATTCAGATTTCAGACGAAAGACGTACGACCGACTACGCTGATGCAAACGATCAGCTCTGCCCGTGGAATCATCTCCGAAATGTTATCGGATTCCGGTTCTCCTGTCCGCCGGATTCTTACGCTCTTGATCGCCTTTGCTGTAGTTGCATTTGCTTGTCATTTTATCTACAATACTCAGACCTATTCCTATGTTATCTTACCTCGACCCTTCGGTCGCTCTTCTTCCACTGTCAACCAAGTTTTCTCCCCCGATGCTGTTAATACATCACAGCCGGTGAGTCTCTCTCTCTCTCTCTCGTACACCATATCTTGATCGTTGGTTTGTAATATCTGTAAGTCGTAGAGAAGGAACCATTCTGTTTCTGGGGAGAGAGGTGATGATCTCATGGCATATCACAGTGCAAGGCTGGGCCATGGATTAGTTCATAGTTAACATTTGCTCTGGATGGTCATCGAATATCGATCAACATGCATGGATCGATGGTCAATAACTTTGACCACAAGAGAGTTTGTAATGTCCCACAGGCTTTCTCCTGTGTAAAAGTATCAGCTCCAATCACAAATCACAAATCTCAATCACGAATCTTTTGCATTTGATGGACGATTTTGGATTTGCCACATCATCCTTCCACGTGGCAAACATAAGATGGTACTTGGTGGTTTGGGAGAAGTTCCAAACCTTGACTCGTGGAATTTATCCATATGAAAGGCCAAATCTAATTGCCTTCATCTTGTTTCTTTCTTACTGATGTTTTTGAAGGGGAATTTTCAAATTTGGTTCATGCTCTTCTCCAAAATTTATCCAACCTTCTCTCTCTCTCTGTCGAATATATTGGAGAGGAAGATAGGGTCTCTGGGTCTGCAAATACCAAAGAGCATTTTGTATGTCAGTGTCTCGTTAATTTCTTAACATGAGTGATTATCTGATCTCTTCTGGATATGTTAGTTACAATATGATGATTTATTTGGCTTATTTGCTTCTGATAAAGTAAGTTACTTTTGTAGGATACCAAGGAATTGAGCCTAGACGGTATTTTGAAGAAGGCAGCTATGGAGGATAAAACTGTTATCTTAGCTCCATTAAATGAAGCTTGGGCGTCACCTGGCTCGATTATTGATATCTTCATTGAGAGCTTCCGAATTGGAAATAATACCAGTTGGCTATTGAACCATTTGATAATTGTCGCCTTAGACCAAAAGGCTTACACTCGTTGTCTAGCTGTTCATACCTATTGTTTTGCTCTTGTCACTGAAGGAGTAGATTTCTCAGGATCAGAAGCATATTTCATGACAAGTGATTACTTGAAAATGGTGTTGAGAAAAATCGATTTTCTACGATCAGTTCTCGAGATGGGATACAGCTTCATTTTCTCGGTACCTACACTCCCTTCAGTTCCCTGTTTCTTGCCCATGTTTATCGGTTTTGTTTTATCAATTGGTTCGCCCCCTTTTGATTGCACTACTCATCATCTCTCTAAGTCTTTTTTACATCATCGATCTTTCTTTTTTAATTTGCTCAAACTCACAAGTCAATATCAGCTTGGAAATTTAGTATGCTTGGGCGGCATGCACCCGAATCAATTGTTTGGTTCTAGAATTTATTTTGTATTGTCATAGTCAAGCTGTCCATCAAGCATAACGGTGGAATTCTAGAATCTAAAGAGATAAGATATGAGAAAACCTTACCACTTACTACTTATTTCTACCTGGCCGTTTGAATCTTTCGAACCGTCACCCAGTCCCAGTCAAGATTTTGGGTTCGATAAATATGAAATTCGCCATTTGATAAAAAACTGTTCAGTCTAAGATGGTTGGTCATAACTTAATTTTCACCAAAAAAACCATTTTTTTGCTTCAAATTATAATATTTAACATTTTTACTAATAAAAATTTAAAATACTATAAAATAGTATTTAATGGAGTATTTACTTAAATGGAAATTATTTTTTATTGAACAGCCAAGTGTAGAAATGTTGGAAAGAATTAATAATAATATTGTTGATAATTCTAGGTTTTCTACAACATGGGGAAACTGGATATCGTCCTAACCTTTGCCATTTCTGCACAATTCATTTTGGTTGATTTGTGTTTTCAGGATGGTGATATAATGTGGTTCCGAAACCCATTCCCACAATTCTATTTGGATGCAGATTTTCAGGTTGCTTGTGATCACTTTACAGGCAACTCCACTGATTTAGACAACGGTCCAAATACAGGGTTTATGTATGTCAAGTCCAATAACAGAACCATAGAATTCTACAAGTTTTGGTACTCCTCCAGAGAGACATTTCCTGGAACACATGATCAGGATGTGTTAAACTTGATTAAATACGATCCACTGGTCCAAAGGATTGGATTGACGATTAGGTTTTTGGATACTGCTTATTTTGGTGGGTTTTGTGAACCCAGCAGAGATTTGAATAGGGTCTGTACAATGCACGCGAATTGTTGTTTTGGTCTGGATAACAAGCTCCACGATCTTAGAGTTATGCTTGACGACTGGAAAAAATTTTTTTCTTCTGCTGCAAGTGTGGAGACGACATCGGAAATGTCATGGAGTGTCCCACAGAATTGCAGGTAACAGTGTTAGAACTTCCATTAATTCTCTGTTGTTTAATATATATCATAGGTTACTGATCGTTATTTCTATGTTTTCCGTCCAGTACTGCGTCATACAATCCACCTTCAAAGAAGAATAGTACTCAACCTGAGCCGAAAGGTTGAGCATATAAAAACAATACGTCGGGAGCCAACTTTGTAAAGGTAATATTTCTGCCCATTTAGTTATTTGACAATTCTTTTCTTCTCTGTATCTCGTCAAATACAAGGGGATGTTGCCTGATTCTTGGTTGTGAACCTTTTTTTTTTTTCTTTTTTTTGTTTTTTTTGGTCATTTACTGAAACACCCCCTATAATTTCCTGGATTTACTAAAACCCACCTTATAGTTTGTATTTTATTAAAACAATTCTATAGTTTACAATCCATTTATTTAATCGATCTTTCATTAGATGACAGTAAAAAAATGACAGCTTTAACTCTAATGTTCATTTGAATAAATTCAATCAAAATAAAAATAAAAATACCATTTTTGCACCTAGTAAGATATGAGCAACCACTCTATTTGGTTCTATTTGGTCAATTTTATTTTCTGTATGAAGAAGTATTAGAGTTACTTTTGGAATAAACAGCCATGGGACCATGCCCTTGAATATTTTCCACTCAATTTAGGTTATAATGTTACTATTTTCAGATGAAAAACAAACACTTCTTAATAAAAGGTCAATTAAGCAAATACGTTGCAAACTATAGGATGTTTTAGTAAAATAAAAACTATAGGATAAATTTAAGTAAATCCATGAAACCATAGGGGTGTTTCAGTAAATGACCCCTTTTTTTCATTGAATGATTGTTCATGAGCCAGGCTCAATTTAACTTTTTTTTTTTCTTTTTGTCAAAATTTAAATGGGTCTGACCTAAAGCCCGAACTCAAAATAGTGTAAAATGTTTATGGCCAAATCGGAAGGCTGACCCATAAAAAGGTCTAATTGCGTTGTTTCCCAAAACTCATATCATCAGAAACACATTATTGAATTTCCAGTTTCTAAAACGTTTTCCTGTATTGATTTGATATCATGTTTCATAAGAAAGCATAAGATATTCGGATAGAGATTTTGTTCATTTAAATGCATTTGGGTCGCTATGAATTATGATATAAAAGTAAATTTAAACCAGCCTTCAACAAAGATGTATATTAGAGACCAAATTGTTGCTACTTTTGTTATTACATCAATTGCTTCTATCAAGGCATGGAGAGGGTGGCTGGTCTCAGAAATTTGTTGGGGTACAATTTTTTTTCTCTTTCTTTTAAAGCCTGACTGTGATATCGGGATAGCGGGAAAGACATGATACAGTAAATTTTGCCTAAACATTAGAACCTAGTCCAAAACTTTAGACTCGGATTGGACCAGATGATCACATTATAAGAATCAAAACCCGGTAGTTATTTTAGGCAAGGTTTGTAAAACTGACCTGGACAACGAATTGGTCAGGGGTTTGGTTTCCAGTGAATGGTTCGACCATTTGAACCGAATGGACAGTCTGTTCTAACAAAAAATAAAAAAATTAAAAAAAATTAAAAACCAACAAAACCGTTGAACAGTTTGAATGATTCGACTGCCCGAATCAGYGATTTGCTGACCAAATTAACGGCTTTGGGGGAAATAACGGTTCTGAGGTAAAACAGAACCGGTCATCTGACAGATTCCTGGTTTTTCTAGTTTGACCGTCCGGTCCAATCCGGTTTTGAAAATCATGATTCTAAGTCCTGACTAATTAAAAGATGGTTTTCATGAACTGAACAGGCTAATTGTTCAATTAACCGGTAAAACTGTGTGACCCATTGCGCATTCTGATTTTTAATCCGTTCCAAGTCATATGGCATAATGCTATTGAAGTGACGATGAATATAGCAAATCCTAGGATTATTTGTTTCTGAACATCACTCTGATTGCAATAAAACCTTGATCCATCTAGACCTTGGGTCGAGTCCCACCTTCATTCGGGATGGGGTGTAGGGATTTGGGAGAGAGCTGCCCCTAGTTGTGAGATAGAATTAGCTGAATACAGTAGTTGTTCGTGGAACCAATAATCACACTGCACATCAGTCATAAAATACATGGGTCAGTCAACCTCTCAATCTGGGCCCCATGTATTTTGTTGCAGGCATGGGGCATTATCATTGATTCCACAGCCCGCTGGACAATTAAAGTGCTCAGCTAATCTAAATTCCCTGGTTGTGTAGCTCATTACCCAAAAAAWGAAGATAATTTGGGGTGTCAATGGCATTCAAAGATCTAATTTCAATTTTGATATTCAACGTAATTGAATTGAATTTGGATCATCCAAATATCTAATCAGTCGAATTTGGATACAGATTAGCTAATCGGATTCAAATTCGGATATGGCCTGATTCGATTTGATAAATATTCAAATTCGATCAATTATTTAATTCTTATATATAATATATAAAATATTTAAATGTTTAAATGTTTTATATAATTTATATATATATAATAATTAAATTATATAAATAATTTATATATTTATATAAATAAAATATTTATTTTATATATTTATTAATTACCTAAAATAATTAATTGGTCGAATTCAAATCGAATTGAGTACTCAAATATTTAATCGAATTTGAATATTAATTTCCAATATCTGTCGGATATCAAATCAAATTTTCTAATCGGATTTGAATTCGGATATTACCTGATTCAGTTTGAACTTGATCTGTTTACACCCCTAATCAAAATTCATGCAGTTACTGTTGGAAATTTTTAAATCTTTCTCCTCCCCTAATTATTAACGTAATTTAGCAAAAAAATAAAAAAAAAGAAAGAAAACTACCATCATCATTAAGCCCATTTTGGTTCAAATCCCATTCTTGCTCTTTCTTTCTGATAATAAAATTCTATAATGGACAAAAATGTATAGAAATGGACAGAATAAGAAAATGTTGTTGCCAACAAACACTCTTGTTCCCAAAAATATTAATTCTTTTCATGGCAAGGATGAGAATAAGTGCTGAACCGTTTGGTTACAAATTTCAATTTTATTCTTTTTGTTATCAATCAAAATAATTTCAATTTTATCCTTTTTGTTATCAATCAAAATAATAATATAGGTATATATACAGTGCTCAAATGTACCATGTGGCCCTACATCTATAACACAAAATATAAAAAATGACAAGAAACTAGAAAAGCTTTTTCTTTTGGTTGAATACAGAAAATATTAAAAAAAAAATTATGCTTGATTGAAAAAAAAAGTTGTCTTTCTCTAGCAAATGTAAATAGATTGGGATTGCCATTCTAGAGCGTCCCAGGTGAGWCCGGATCTCCTGCCTAGGAGAACTCTGCCCACATTTATCTCAGCCATACATGGAGAACATCTCATCCTCTACATAGTATTATGCAGGGGAAGATGTTCTCAATTCATAGGGGATAGTGTATTGTGGGTAGGGGTGGGCAGGGTTCACGTGGGCAGGAGATCCGGAGTTGTCCCAGGCTCCTGGCCCACAGAGTTACAGCTATAGTGAGAACTTCCATTTATTGTACGTTCATTAATTTTTGCATGTGTTTAAYACATAATCTATTAAGCTGTGTTTGGTTTGAAAGAAAGGGTAGGGAAATCTATACAAGTAGGGAAAGGTAAAGATTTCCCTACCTTTTCTGTCAAACCTAAACACATCATTCTTTCTCTGTTTTTTCTTTTTTTTCTTTTGCATTTTGTTTTTTGGTCCCTCTAAATTGTCATGTATTGGCTTCAGTCAATGCAAGGCCCGTTTAAACCSTAATATCTCCTTATCTATGTACTTTATTTCATGGGAAGATATTTCTAATGCAGGTCATGAAGACTGTTCGAATGTGTCTTTCACTGACTGAAGCCAAGTTCCTTTCCATCCTCCTCCAAATGATAATAATCTAGACGTGTGGAAAGATTGAAAAATGAAAATGGAAAATCAATTTCAATTAATTTGCATGTCTCACGTTTTTTGAGCAGCCAGCGTTGTAAAATAAACAATTTTGCGACGGTTAATGAAAATTCTTCCTAAGAAWTAGAATTAGAATTTCATATTAATTGAAAATTTCAATTAATTCGCATGTATTTATTTATTTGAAAATGTTTGTAGTAAAGAAGTATTCGCCAAGTTATGTAGGTCAAAACAGTGGAATATTATTGTATTGATCAAGAATTAGAATTTCATATTCGATGTCAAAGATTCCAATATAACGTAAAGCCAGATTAGTATTCGGTGATGCCTACATCAGAAGAAACCCATAATATTACGGGGGAAACATACACACTCAGTTGAATTATCTATCACGGTTGAACACGCCAGTGTTCAATACAGCTGGGTCTCAGATGAGCTCACATGAGCACTGGTGTGTTCAACTGTGATAGGTAGTTCAGCTCTCCGGTTCATCCGGACTAAGCACAATAATAGGGTCCCCACTGTTGACTTCAAATTATGTAGGGGAGGTGAGGCTAAATGAGACTTGCCTGATTTGGTGGACATACAACCACCAATGATAGCTGTAGGTCCACCTTCCACATTTTCGGCACAAGTTTGATTTTGATCTACCATCATATGTTACGGGAAATCAGTGGTAGAGCTTGTATAAGGTGCATCATGAACAATGGTAGATATAGTTGATCACGGGGTATCATTAGGGGTGTCAATTGGATTGGATTTGGGCCAATCCGGTCCAGTCGAATGTGAGTCCATTACAAATGTACCTGGTCCAATTCAGTCCAATGAATATTTTGGACCAGTCCAGAGACTGTCCAATCTGTTCAAATTCCTATTAATTTAGATTGGTTTCAACTCAAACCTGRTCCATTGACACCTATGTTCTTATCTTTTATCAATGGACCAGATATTGGCTCAATCCAATATAAATTCATTATGGACGGATCAGATCCAATTCAATATATCATGTTGGTCCGTCCAAATTCAATATGTCTTATTGGTCCGTCCAAATAGATTTTGATTTGGAYGGAATTCAACCTAAACCGGTCCATTAACACCCCTAGGAATTACACCGTCAGGCCTCAGCCTGTTGTGACCTTGGAGCATCACTTGCATGTGAAGAGACAGGAATATCAGTTACAGGAGTTATAATAACAGAATCATGAACTGATGAAGAGTGTGGTAAATGCTCGCCTGATTTGGCGGAACCACTTCCGTCAAAGACGGGAGTAATTCCGCCGTACGTCCACTGGAACTGACTGAAACTGACGCCGGTCATCGGAACATTTGGTTTCCGTTGAGGACGAACCAGCAACATCAGTCCAAATTCGGCGATGTACAGGCTGATGAACATGAGATCTTGCATGCCTATGAGCAAGTTTTGCCACCGATAAAGCCTCAAGTTTCCGGCAAATATCATCCATCATGAGAACACTCTTGGAGAGCAGTCTCAACACGATGTTTTAATAGACAAGTTTCCTTGTCATGGCCAACACGAGCACAGAACATACAAAATCGGGAAATTCAACAGTTTATAAGGAAGCAGTTGGGTAAGAGGTTTCGTGGCATCTATACGTACCTCGTTGAAGTTGAACAAAAATTCTAAGTATAGGTATTATCTTGGGCTATTTTTCCATATTGAACCCTACTCTCCAAATAAAATTAAGGGTGGGGTCAATTTATTAACTCAAATCTTAAATACTAGGTTTGCCTATCCAGCCTCAAGAGACAATAAACATGGGGTTTAATTATTTGATAAAAAATAAAAATAAAAGACAAAAATCCCTTATGTGTGTACAACTCTACTAGGTTTTCCTACCTTTTTTTTCTTTCAAACCAAATACATTCTTATGTTTTAACATTAGATAAGAAAATAAAAAACAGAAGACAAAAGCTACTGTTCCAATTAATAGCCCTCTCATTTACTTTATACATAAGAATGCCTAATGTAAGAGTCGTTATGAAGTTAAAAATCAAAACTTACTTATCACAAATTGAGAAAGGTAAGCATGAATTTTCTAATTTTCTTACTTATAATTGTTTAATTCACTTAAGCTATGTTTGGTTTGAAAGAAAAGGTAGGAAAACGAAAGAAAAGACAGGAAAACCATGACAAATTTTGTATAAGTATCTCTACATTTTTCTTCAAACCAAACTTAACSTTAATGATTCTATATGCTTTCAAATTTTCCTTTTAGAATTATATTTTTATAGGTTTCTTTTGTACTTAAATCTTTTTTTTGTTTAATGACATTTATTATTTAGTTTGTTGAAGTAGTGTGACTAATGTATTAAAATTTTTTTCTTATATTTATATGTTGAATTTTTTAAATCATTTTATTACTTTTAATCAAATCATATTTAACATATAAAAATATGCTTTCGGTTAGCACACTGTACATAGAATTTGTAAACTAACATGTTCACTACTGATTGGGTAATAAAGCTTGTTGAATACATGGCGTCTTTGAGAACACTGGCACCGGTTGTGTTTGAAAGTTGAAACCCACCTCTTCCAATAGTCGTTTGATCTACAACTGAAACTGTCCCGATGGAATTATCAGTCACGACCGAGGCATTGAGTTTGCCACGTGTCACAACTAAATGACAATCACGGCAGAAGTGGTAATGACTAATGACTATCTATCTCTCTCACTGCGAATTTCATCAGAAGACTTCCGATGCGTTGAAAAGTGCGAAGATCGGAATCGGATGGACGAAGAAACCGAACGTGATTCAGTGGTATTCTCTATTTCAAAATTGCCGTCTAATAGCCGCCCTCGATTTTTAAAAGCCAGAAGAAATTTGATACAGAAGCAAGACCTTATATAAAAGGCGAACAACCAATACCGACCGACTATGCCGATGAAAATGATCGGTTCTGCTGCTTCTTCCCGTGGAAACTCCTCTGAAATGTTACCGGATTCCGACTCTCCTGTCCGCCGGATTCTTACGCTCTTGATCATCTTTGCTGTAGTTGCATTCTCTTGTCATATTATCTACGATACTCAGACCTATTCCTATCTAATTTTACCTCGGCCTTTCGGTCGCTCTTCTTCCACTGTCAACCAAATTTTCTCCTCCGATGCTGTTAACAAATCACAACCGGTGAGTCTTTCTTTGTTTCTTGTACATCATCCATATCTTGATCAGTGTGATTATTCTTTTTAGCGATCGACTTGATTAGTATCTTTAGTTAGTCAATTTGAAATATCTGTAAATCATGGAGACCGGAACTATTGTGTTTATCGGGAGGTGATGAACTTACGGTATATCGCAGATGCTTCGGTTATAAACTTTTATCCTTTCCGGCACCGGAAGCGTCTATCAGCTTCTTGACATTTCCTTGTTTCTCAGTTCGCATTTGGAGGCTTCGCGCCTTAATGTATACAACAGATCGATCTAACCGATTCCGTTTAGCAGGGCTGGGCTGGGCTGGGCCATCGATTAGTTCGTAGTCTAAAATTGGACTTGGTGTAACTACTACCTGTGATGGATGATCGAACATGTACACAGGCTTTCTCCTCACGTGTCATAACAAGTTAATTAGTCCATACAACCACCGCCGAGCGCTATGGAATTAGTCCTGATCCAGTCGAGTTGACAACGAAAAACCTCCGTCCATAGCCCATGCTGTCGAATGCAGATGGCCAAATTTTTGTCTATGAACCTTATTTAGCTCCTTCATGGAAGTAGGTACTTCCGTTTTTCCATGGTGGATGTTATCACCCACCATGGAAACGAACACGCGTCACATAATGAAGTGTTAGAGATTTAAATCTCCTGTAAATGTCTTAACTTATAGTATCAGCTCCAATCACAAACTAATCTCAAACCAGCTACCTAATTAAGCGATTTCCTGTAAATGTCTGAACTTAAAGTTCTCTCTCTCTCTCTCTCTCTCTCTTCTCTCTCTCTGATAGGATCTGGAAATATCAAAGAGCAATATTGTGTATGTCAGTGTCTGGTTAATTAATTAATTTCTTGACATGGGTGATTATCTGATCTGTTCTGGATATATTAGCTACACTATTTTGTTTCGCCATATTGATTTCTTTGACTTATTTCCTTGTCCTAATTAATAAAGTCGGTTACTTTTGTAGGATACCAAGGAATTGAGCCTAGAAGGTATCTTGAAGAAGGCAGCTATGGAGGATAAAACTGTAATCTTAGCTCCCTTAAATGAAGCTTGGGCGTCACCTGGCTCTATTATCGATCTCTTTATTGAGAGCTTCCGAATTGGAAATAATACCAGTTGGCTATTGAACCATTTGATAATTGTTGCCTTAGACCAAAAGGCATACATTCGTTGTCTAGCTGTTCATACCTATTGTTTTGCTCTTGTCACTGAAGGAGTAGATTTCTCAGGATCAGAAGCATATTTCATGACAAGTGATTACTTGAAAATGGTGTTGAGAAAAATTGATTTTCTACGATCAGTTCTTGAGATGGGATACAACTTCATTTTCTCGGTACCTACACTCCCTTCTGTTCCTTGCTTATTACCCATGTTTGGTTTTGTTTTACGAATTTGGTTCTCCTTATGGTTAATTAATTGGAGGCTCTTCATCCATCTTTACATCACTGATTCACATTTCACCATTCTAAATAAATAACTTTTTTTTTGGTCAAACTAGGTAAGCCAATCTATATCGACTCGGAAATTTAGTATGCTTGGGCACTTGACTCCATTGCTATACAAATAAACAAAATAGTATATTTAATACAGTATTTACTTAAATGGCAACATTTTTTTTTTATTTATGGATCAGCAAAGGGTAAAAATGTTGGAAAGAATCTATAATAATACTGTATTTATATTGAGTTAAGCAGCGCAACATGATAGATTGAATTCTAGGTTTGTCTAACATGGTTGTCTTGGGAGGGGTAAATTGGATACGGTCCTAGGGCTCAGTTTGGAAGGAGTAGAAAAAATTGTAAAACCTTGTATTTTGTATATATGTATTTGTATTCTTTCCAAACCTGCATTCTCCTGAGATTTTACGTAACTGGCCCTCATCATATTTTCATCCACAGGTCATTTCATGCATATGAACTATAGTTTTGCTTTATTAGCGAAGTTCTCCATCCTTATAATTCAATTCTTTGTGGTTGATTTGTCTTTCAGGATGGTGATATAATGTGGTTCCGAAACCCATTCCCACAATTCTATTTGGATGCTGATTTTCAAGTAGCTTGCGATCACTTTACAGGCAACTCCACTAATTTAAACAATGGTCCAAATACAGGATTTATGTATGTCAAGTCCAATAACAGGACCATAGAATTCTACAAATTTTGGTACTCCTCCAGAGAGAAATATCCTAGAAAACATGATCAAGATGTGTTAAACAAGATTAAGCATGACCCATACATCAAAAATATTGGATTGAAGATTAGGTTTTTGGATACTGCTTATTTTGGTGGGTTTTGTGAACCCAGCAGAGATTTGAATAGAGTTTGTACAATGCATGCAAATTGTTGTTTTGGTCTCGATAGCAAGCTCCATGATCTGAGAGTTATGCTTGACGACTGGAAAAAATTTTTATCTTCTCCTGCAAGTGTGAACGGATCGAAAATGTCATGGAGTGTCCCACAGAATTGCAGGTACAGTGTTAGAATTTCCATTAATTCTTTGTTCATTAATTTATTTGTTTAATACATCATACATTAGTGATCATTGTGTTTCTATTTTTTTTTTTTTTTTTTACCATCCAGCATTAAATCATTCCATCCACCATCAAAGAAGAATAATACTCAACCTTCAAAGAATAATACTCAACTGTCAACCCAAGCGGAAAGATCGAAAATATAAAACCAATTTCAGTATATGCCTCTCGTCGGGAGCCAACTTTGTAAAGGTAACATTTCTGCCCATTTTAGTTAAATGACAATTCTTTTCTTGTCTTTATCTCGTAAAATATATATATAACATTTAATGTTTAATTGCAAATTGATTTGTGAAGCATGGAAAAGAAGTTGATTAAAGGGATGTTTTCCAACCTGATGTTTTATTTGTGAATTCAAAAAAAAATAATGGTCTAATACTTGGTTTCATATAAAATTGGTTGTTAAAAGAGAAAAATAAAAACGTGATTCTAGGTTGTGTATAGATCTGTTTATGGGCCGGGCTTGATTTAGGTTTTGCCAAAAATTGAATGCGCTTGGTTTGAAGTCCGATCTCTAAGTAGTGTAAAATGTTTATGATCCAAACCTGAAGCCTGGCCCGTGAGCAGGCCTAGCTGTGTAATGTATTTCTTCTTTCCTAAAACTGATACCAGAAGCACATTATTGAATTTTCGGGTTGAAAAACGTTTTCCTATATTGATTTGATATCATATTTCATAAAAAAACATACAATTCAGATTTCAGATATAGATTCTGTTCGTTTAAGTATATGTTTGGCATCTATGTTGTAGATACAGCACCGGTGATGTATGGGTTGGAAGTACCGTTTTTCAATAAAACGGTATCTTTTTTTGTTTGAAAATATTGCTGTTAGATAGGATGTTTTCTGAAGCAACAGCAACGTTTTCTGTTTGGTACCAATGCTTCAGGAAGCATTGTAGCATTGGTACTTATTATCCACTGCCACGTCATGTCCCTATTGGCAACAACGAACTGCTGCTCCAAGAAACACTAAATTYGGCATTGCTCCAAGCCACAAGACATGGCTTAGAGTACCATTTTTTCCGATGTAATACTGATATGTCACTATTTTCTGGAGCAATGGCAAGAATGCCAAATAGACGCTAAATGTGGGTTGTTGAAATTTTAAACCAGTAATTGTAATAGAGTTTATATATCAGCTTTATGTTATGAAAGAATAAACGTCCAACATGGAAGCTTCTCTTGGCTTACATAATTCATATTTTATGAATGGAAAGATAATTAGGAGGAAATGAATTTGTTTTTTGTTCTACTTTTTTTATGTATGTTTAAAAGCTTCCTTATTTTTCTACTTTGTGATTCATTGTAGGACGTGCAAATGACTCACCTTCAACAAAGTTATATGTTAGACACCGAATTGTTACTACATCAATTGTTTCTCAAGGCATGGAAAGAGTGGCTGCTCTCAGAAATTTGTTGGGTGCATTTTATTTGTTTTTTTTTTTTTTACTACATCATTTTCTTCTCAAGGCATGGAAAGACTGGCTGCTCTTGGAAATTTGTTGGGTGCACTCTTTTTTTTTTTTATTTGTTGGCATCTCTAAATAATGTACCAGCACTTACCTATGAAGAGTCAATTTTTTTTACTACCCCCTAAAGTCATTCGATGAGAAAAAAATATGAGAACAATTTAAACTCTTTAAACATTTAAAAGTCCAACTACTATGCAGAACTTCCATAATAAAACACAAAAAAAGAATTACATTAAAGATGTTACATATATTTTATATGGTATGGTAACATTTATGTTAAAGGCTTCAACATCTTCAAAAATGTCAACTATCCTATTTCACTTTATCATTACTCCACATTTCAATAAACTAGTAATTGTGCACGTGCCAATTCTAGATGATGATAATTATAATAAAAATATATCCAAATTTTTTAATAAAATTTATGTATTTTTTATTTTTTGCTTTATATATTTTTTTGTTTTTTATTATTAATCAGATGCATATTGCAAAATTCAAATCTAGCATAAACACATCATCCAAATATGTAATAATCAAATCGAATTGTGAAGTTTCAAGTATCATTGGCATACCATCTTGCTTGGCTAGACTCTTCTTTTTGTATTGTTTTATCTTTTTGGCATTTTCTTTCTTTGTTCATTTATTAAAAAAATGTAAGATTCAAATAAAGGAAATGAGGCAAAAAGTAGTAGTTCAATTTATAATTTAAACTTTACAATTAAATAGGGACTAAATTCAAAATTGAGTATTTTAGTCACTACTTTAAAAACCAGATCAAACCAAATGGTTGAACCATTTTGGTCTGGGAACCAATCAAGTCATTGGTTCCGGTTTGGCCCTGAACTGCTATTTTACCCAAAAAAAAAACTATTGAAATGGTCAAAGAAAAATTGACCTAGACAGTTTAACCGTTAAAATATTTGACCAATTTAACGGTTCTCGGGTTGCTTTCAAACTAATTCTAGATTTTTTATTTATTTTAAAATAAAATTTTAAAAATAAAAAATGAAAAAAAAAACTTGCATATCTCATAATCTTGTACAATTATTCCCAATGGCCAAAATTAGTTAGGTTTTTTAGTTTTTTATTTTTATTTTGAGCTTTCTCATTTCTGTGATTCTTTTTAAGTTGTAACAGCAAAAATAATATAACTCTAATGAAGTAATTGAAAAATTGATGCAAAAGATGAGAGATTAAACACCAAACTTATATTAAAATTTGAGATACACCAAGTCACTAATGAAGCAAACGATATGGGATTTGAGAGAGATTTAGAGAGATGAGAAAGATGTAAGAAGAAGGCAAATGGTGTTCTAGTGGCAGTGATGATGAACATGGAGATAGTTGCCAATGGCTTCTTCTTCTTCTTCTTTACTTCAAGGCAAAATGGTTATGCAACAATGATCGGTGAACATGGTGACAATCACCTCTGGCGACGCTTCCTTCTATTCTTCTTCTCTCTCTTTTTTTTTAACTTCTCAGCTTTAACCAGTCACCTCCTTCTCGAAGTCTTATACTCCTCTCTCATAATAATGCATATATATGGTGGGCTTTATCCTAATCCTAATCTAACTGTTAAAATAAAAAGTTATATTATATTTGACATATTACCAATTTGACATGCTTAAATTGGACGGTTGAACCCCTAACCTAGAAACTGGTAGCCAAAGCGGTTCCGTTTCTATGTCAGTTTTTAAAACCTTGATTTAGTCAAAAGAAAATTCAACAATCTTATTCATATTTTTAATTGTAATGTAAATAYAGAATTATAGATGTGTTCAATTTTTGGTATTTTTGTGTGTAAAAATAATTTTGATATGTCACACTTACATTTTGTTTAATACGATAAATACATGATATTATACATGTGCTTGAATGTTTCTTTTTTTTTTGCAAAATTTATGTATTTTTATATTTTATTAATTTTTATTATTTATTTATAACATTAAAGGTTAATACATTTGACTCAAAAGTTGAACTTTTTATAATTAATTTTTATATTTCATTTTGGTCAATTCTAAATTATGTATTTTGTTTTCATTATGAATAAAAACAAATCTTGTTTATTACACTTATTTTTTCTAATTTGATTAATAAAAATATCATAAATGTGCCAAATTTTTTATACATTTTTGTAATTTCAATAGTTATTTCTATTTTAACAATTTTATTACCTAACTTTGACTTTATAGGTTGATCAATTTGATTTTCATGGTTAAATTGCTTAGACACCACTTGGATAAAGAACGGTTTTGTTTTTGAGTCAGTTTTAAAATATATATGAATTTATATTGTTAAAAATATCGACATAGATCTAATTAGTAGCATTTATTAGTGAAAAATAACTTAAGAATAGAGGATTTAATAAGAGAAAATGAGATTTAATACCTTAAATATAAGACTTAATGAGAGGGGATTAAATGAGGTGGAAAGTAATAATTGAAGTTACATTTTCAACATTTACAATTAGAGATGGATTAAATATACAAATATGGTCATTAATACCCTACATTCACTCGTTCTCAAACAAAGAAATAGAGGATAATTTTACTTCAAAAAACATTTCACACTACATTCACACTTTTATATATAACATAAATTTTGCCTAAATATTAATACCCTATCTAAAATTTTGCCTAAACATTAATACCCTATCTAAAATTTTGCCTAAACATTAAAACCCTATCGAAAATTTTGCCTAAACATAGAGATTTTGTTTTCTTTCAAAGCCCATAGCAATGTTGTATGGCACGGATTGGATCAGACGATCACAACATAAGAACTAGAAGCCAGTAGGTATGTTGGGTCCCGACTAATTAAAAACTATTTTCTTGAGTTGAAGGTAAAATTGTTATCCAATGCAATTTCATTTTTACATGGATTACATCTTAAAAACAAAGCCAAGTGATACATSCAAGGAAGTGTGTCATTCCATGTAATGGGGTGATAAAACATTTTGAGCGAGAGACTAAACAGACTACGCTAAAGCAAAAGAACAAAGCAAGGATCACCTAAAGGAGACCAATAGAATCAAGAAAAAGAACTTGAAAAAAGAAACACAGAAAGGAAAAAAATAGAAAAAAAATCACAAAAGAACTACCACTACTACACTTAATTAGAGAGATCAACACACACTTGATCTGATATCCATCTAGGCAAAGCTTCAACAAACCTGTAGATACTCCATTTCTGCGCTTTTCAGTTTTTTTAACACTTTGAGTTTCAAGTATGTTTCAGCTAACTTCTTAGTCAATTCAGGGGTATTTTTGGAATTTAATAAAAGTTGGGGCCTCAAGGATCCAAGACCCAAAGTACGTAACCCAAAAATCCAAATCCAATGATAGCAAGGTCACCCAAATCTGATACTGTTTACCCCTTTATCCTAAGACCCAAAGCCAAAACTGATTCCGATCATACGATCAGAGTCATTTTGATCATGAACTTTATTTCACATCAAATCCAAAATCCGAGACCATAGGTATGTAGAGCCCAAAAACCCAAATCCAACGACACTAAGATCACCCGAGTCCAACACCATTTACCCTGTCGTCCTAAGACCCGAAATTAGAACCGATTTTGATCGTCTTATCTGAGTCATTTTGATCCTAAATCTCATTTCACATCAAATTATAAATCCAACATCATAGGTATGTAGAGTCTGAAAATCCAAATCCAACGACACCAAGATCACCCAAATCCGACATCGTTTACCCCTTCATCTCAAGACCCAAAACTGGAACCGATTCCGATTGTCCGATTGGGATCATCTCTGATCCTAAATCCTATCCCCCAGAAAATCTGAAATCCAACTCTTTGGATGGATTGAGCTCGAAATTCCAAGTCCCACGATACCAAGATCATCCAATTCCGACACTGTTAACCCCTCCATCTTAAGACTTGAAGCTAGACTCGATCTGGGCCCTCTGTTTGGAATCCTCTTCATAACCACTTTGACCTTAGGGCATCCCACGACCAAAACTTCCTCTCAGCCTCTAGAAGCATCTTAGAAATCCAAGATTTGTCCAGCTAGGAGCCTCCAATCAATCAAGCCAATCACCTAAACTTGGAATGTCAGATTTAGGTAATTGGTGAAATCTTCCACTCTTAGTTTTGATTGATTGAAATGATCTCTCCCAAAGCTGTCTTGACAGCCCATTCTCTCAATCAATCTCCCTCCAAAAACCCTTTAAACCTCATCCATTGATCTTCCTAGTCTTCCATTCTCAGCCCTTCATTCCCTTCTAAAATCTTCCCCAAAAATCTATAAATACCAACTCTTTCTCACATCCTAGACACACAATCTAACCTAGACACAAGCTAGCTCAGGGAGAGAGCTCAATTCCCACAGYCATTACCCACATCCCAAAGCCTCTCCACTCATTCTCCAACATCCCTATAGTCCCTCCATATCGGTTTGAAACCAAAGAACACCCTTAGTCATGCCTCAATTCAAGAAAAGAAGTATGAAGCCAAGCAAAAATCATGTTGCAGAGATTCCACAGTCATCCAGCATGTTTCCCAACACTTGGGACACATAATCAATATATATAACCACTCAAAATATTCATATGGTTGGCAGATGTACATGTGATTGGTGCAATAAGGTCAGATGGATCGAGGAATTCAGCATTACAGAACATAACCGAATCAACTATTTTAGATGGTTCGCGATTTAGGAATTTTCATTATTTCGATACCAGTGGTTTTTCTTAACATTTCTCTTTTCCTTTATTACTTGAATAGTGTAGATGAAATCGCATTTCAGTATTTATTTTGCATAGTAGTAGACCGTATATGTTAGCTAGAAGTTTACTTTCCATTACTCTTAGACTTATCATGTCTGCACATATGCTTGCATATGATCACTTCATACTTTTATTTTTCCATCATTTGATCTTTCATTTTTACCTTATCATACAATTACTCTCCATTCATTTCTCTTTCACTCATTATTAAGGATCATAGMACATGTCAGTCTTGAGTTTTGCATTCCTTTGTTCACTTGATTAATAATTAAACATCTTACCAATTTTTCTTGGGTTCATATCCTAGACACCCCACATTTGAATGCAGCAATCCTTCAAGAAAGTTAATTTCTAATCAGATTTGCATGACCACCTTTTTTAGCATAGATACGTAGAGATTTCTGTTATTTCTCATTTATCTCCCTTCAAATTACTGGCTTATTTATCATGTTTTGACCAGCCTTTAACCATTTCCCACGTTAGGTCATATTACCAACCGGTCTCACTGCATCTAGTCATAGGCATCTTTCAATTCATGGTATTAGTATGGTCCCATAACTCTTACGAGCCTTGGGCCTTGAGCTGAATTCATAGTTAACCATTTGGGCCTTGGATGACACCCAAGTCCGAGGCCACAAGACTCCCTACAACTACATAAGTAAGGTTGCCTGCTTCCCAGCCCAACTACAGGTAATCTGAATATCGGTGCACCATGGGTTAGTCTTAATCACACATTTGACTTTGGCTTGAGCCAAGGCCTAACAATTTATCGCAATAACTTGATTTGTTAGATCCACCATGGGCTAGACTTAAGCCCATATTTGTCCTTGGATCAATCAAAGGGCCTCACAATTTTGCAGAACTACTTGACCCACCATGAGCTAAATTTCAGCTTATCTCAGGCATAGGCCCAAATCTAGGGCCACACAGCTTTCAACTACATCAAAACTTTAAGCAAAACTCCCTTTATTCAAGCATGAAGCGGTTCAACCAAGGACCCATTACTAATTTAGGCTCATGTCTAGAGCCTTCACATGTTTTGCAGGATGAAAACACTACCAATCAAAGAAAACATCATGATCCAACTAGATTAGCGTYGCCCAATACTTCGACGCTCCCAATCAAGTAAAATACAAAGTCATGCATGATCCCCTTTTTCTAGTGGTTGTTCATCATCTTTACTTTTATCCCTTTATGTGGCCTAGTCAACAACTTTCAAATTCAAATTGTTTTTGCATTTTTTCACTACTTTTCCCCATCCCCTGATAGGACGGACCCCTCTCTTCCCCGAACTCAACAACACTATACATGATAAAAACAAAGAACGAAATCAAGGGGAGAGACTCACCTAGAATGAATAGACTGACCTCACCGACTACACCAATGACTTCGACAACACCGAGCTCTATGATCTCAATGTGCACTAGAACTCTAGAGTTAGGGACGAGTTAAATGGGCCCCTGAGAGTCCTATTTATAGATAGTTGAACCGAGCTATGGATGGTTGAGATTGGTTGGATTCAACGGTTAGCAAGGACACGATGGTTCGTATTCTGAGGCAAAATTAGTTTAGTGTGTTTTTTATGTTTGTGTGACCTAATGGCTGCATGGCATCCGTGCATGCCTGGAACGCTACATAATGCCTAAGTTGAACTGATCGAGCCAACCTGATCCTGATCCATTGGTTGGACCATGATCAAAGTCGAAACTCGGACCAAATCACCTCAGGTTAATACTACTCCCTCACCGGACTGGTCACACCGGACTAGAGAGTGGTAGGGCAATTAATGAGGGGTGATTTGGTCTTCCAATGATATCACGACACATGACATTGCAGAATAGTAGAGTGACACATTGGCACCACGTAAACCGACCTCAAGAGCACTTTGAACACTTCACAATTGCCTTGACGACCTAGGCACCACTTTGGTAGGCTGAATTGCGAACGACTAGACAAGACCTCAAGTCAGCATAAGAGGTGACTTGCTTCCACCGATTTGACCTGACTTCAGTTAGCTACCTGCCTGACGCGTTGGGCGACCTCCTCCTTAAGTGGGCTATCGTCTTCGACTTCCTCAGGATCATGAAGCCACATCAGAAGAGCCAGTTGTCACCCTGCTTGCTTTGGGCATGATTGGATAAACATTACCCGCTTACGTAGAGCCCACCTCTAGGCATGAAACCACCTCTAAACCAAACGGGCCGAAGATCCTGGATGCACTTCGTGAGGCTCACAGTAGCTTACCTATATAAAGGCCTCACCTTTAACCTCACAAGGTACACGCGATTTAGATTTCATATATTCTAGCTCTCTCGCATTCTTGTAAACACATTATCAGTTCATTGACTTAGGCATTGGAATGCCCACCCCAGGTAAACGCAATCCAGACACTCTAATCACTTCTTTCTTGCAATTCGACCAAACAACCTACTCAGTTCGACGTCTGAGTTGTCAGCCAATCGGGAGCACCAGATCGCACATCATTAATACCATTTATCAGCATTGCCATATAAACTTGCTACGGAAGCCACCATTTATCCACTTAAAAAGAAAACAATCGATGTAAATTATATATTCGGTAGATAAATCACTCTACATTATGCGATTCAAGGTCTATCAACTGACGAAAGAATTTTTCAAGTTACTATTCATATGGGCTTCATTCCTTAACTTTAGAGATGTCATAAGGAACTCTGGCAATGCAGTATTTTTTTTTTATTTGGAATCCAGAATCATTTGATTGGCTCAAAATTTGGCCTGGGAGATGTCAAGGAACAAGTCCACAGGTGGTAGGACACAGGAGAAAACTATAGAAGAGTGGTGACAATGAAGAAGAAAATGAGAATTCCTGAAACAAAGAGTCAGAAGACGCAAATCCTTTTTTAAAGAAAAAAAAGTAAGGGCCCGTTTGGTGCGTCTTTCTGCGCAGGCTTTCAGTTGTTTACAAGTCGGGTAGACCAATTTTTTGTCTATTTCCGTTTGGCTCATGGAACATCTAGCCACGAAAAGCCCATTTTGGACTGATTTCAGGAAGCTCCAAATGAAGCTTTTCACATCTTTTGTGTTTTATTCTCGCACGAAAAGACATGAAGAAATGCACAGAAAGTCGTGTATCTACCAAACTTGCTTCAGGCTACTCAAATCTTCATGCAAAAGCTTAATGCATCTTTTGATTGTCAGAGCTATTAGAAGATTTCCCAAAAAAAATGCACCAAATGGGCTCTAAGTCTATATAGATAAGACCCTGTTGTGTTGTCTATCCGACAATTACTAGAGTATTTTTGGGCCAATTAGGTTTTGAGAGAGGATGGAAAGTAAAAGAAAGTAGAGGAAGTTTAGTGAAGTATTTTCGAGGGGCATTTGTTACAATATAAAAGTTCAGGGTGGTCTTTGTTGCAAGTTAAAGTATAAGGTGTCTTTGTCATTGAACTTGAACTTATAGTAAAAGGGGGCTTTTGTAATATGATTTAAATTTTGAATTTTAAAATTTAAAATTTGAAGGACTTGGCTCAAATGAATGATTTGAATGGCTTACTGTCAGTTTGATTGTTTCCTTGCTTGGAGTTGGATTGACGATGTTTAACCAAATCCGAATCAACAAATTCGGTTTAAAATGCATCCGTCATTGTCTTTGGGTCACGAATCAACCGATATGAAGCATTCGGCTAATCCTATATACAACACAGCCATCCCCCGTTCAGCTTATCTGGATCCAGACTTGCACCCTATGGCATACGAGTAGTTACGATGCTGTATTAAGGGCATAATTGTGTTTTTGAAATATTTTTTTATAAGGAAAATCTATGATGCAGAAAAGGTATGGTATGGGAAGAGTTTTTATCAATCAAAACCCACCTAGGAATGGCAATAGGGCGGATTCGGGGCGGAGATTACATTCCCCATCCCCGACCCCGACCCCCAAATCACCCTTCATCCTTGTCCCGATCCTCGACGGAGAAAAGAATCCCCCCTCCATTACTGTCGGAGACCCGAATCCCTGAATTCCCCATCTTCTCTCTTTTTATTTTCTCATCATAGCATTAATTTTAAATTTATTCAAATAAAGAAATTTTCTTTATTTAGTGCAAGATGTATGAGGTCCAATTTTATAAGTTAGTGAATGTGTGTGCTATTGGTTTGAACATGTAGAGTGTGGTCATGTTCTGTGTGGAAGCCACAAAGGACCCATTAAATCATATTTAAAACCATGGACTTGAGGTATTAGTGATGCACAAGGTTTCTGATGCTAGCATTGTTCATCATTTTGTAATAAGTGCCATAGGAGAATCATCTAGCTCCTTCTACAAACAAAACCCCATCTGACTTAAGTGGCTACAACTCCATCCTGGAAGGGTGGAGAGGAAAGGTAGGTGGAAGGTTAGGAAAGTAGCACAAATCCAAGTTTTCCTGCCTGTAGAGAGTTCGTAGTGGTTTCAAAAGGATCCTCTTCTTTGAATCTAATGTAGGATCTTTGCGATTCAGCAACTTCTCTTGCAATGAAACTCAGTTGCAKATATGTAGATCAGAAACAAATAGCAAAGAAGAAGAAACAATAGAAGAGGTGGATGGATGTAAGACAATAGCCCTAGGCAATCACACCTAATGATGAGGCCATTCATATCCTAAACTTGGCAATCACAACAAATTCTACAGAGAAACTTTATTTGTTCATTATTCAAAATAGCCTTTTGGCTAGGCAAAGACCTACAAAACGGCATAGCCTCCGATAAAGTTATCGATCTCGAACTATCAGAAACTGACTGAGCCACCAAGAAAGAGCCATCGAAATCTGATCCAAAATACTAGCTAGCTTGAACATTGACCAAAAAAATTCCATCTGCCCAAGCTAAAGAAAAATGTATGTGAGGAGCACTATTCATAGCAACCGGGACTCTAGCAACACCTAGCACCTAAGTTTTCATGTACCACTATGCTTTGAGATTGTATCAATCAGCATAAGCAGTTCAAGAGAGAACATCTAAGTTCCCTCATCACATTGTTGACCCTAAAATCACTCTTTAAAACCATGGAAACTCTATCTCCATGGATGACTCATTTGACTCCCTCCAACTTACCTTTTCATGATGAGGGTGGTTCTGGAACAATTGAAACCAATTTGTCTCTTAGAATGTTTGGCTGGGAAAATTTTAATTATGAAAGCTTGACTAACAACCATTAATATATGTATATATGTATAGGTAAAGGAGTTATGTTCTTGTAAATATTATTATTCTTATTACTGGTTGAACTGCAATTTCAATTCAAGTTCCTCGCCTATTAGTATTGACAGCCTTACACTAATACTTGCTGCCATTAACAAAAACAAATTTCCTTAATCTACAATATCATCATACAATTTGGTTGGATAAAACATTAACTGATGCATACCTCTTCCTGGTACAGATTTGGGATCAATTAATTTGATGCCTTAGCAGCTTGAAGCATCTCCACAATAAGAGTCTTCACATCCCTACAGGGAAAAATTTTCATTAGACAGGAAAACTATCCCAAATCAAATACTGCATAGAAGCATGAGGCTACAATTGGATTAGTTTGATTAATAAAAAAGCATTTTTCAATAAGTGAGTATCATAATACATATGAAAGAGTGTTAGCCACAGTTTTAACCAATCTGAGATCCTAGGATTAGAGCAAGCCAAGATGATGCCCTTTCTAGTCCATGATTTCATGTAAGAAACATACTCAAGTCGCATCAACTCCACCTTTTATGTTGACACGAATCATGACACATGGGGAAGATGTTGGCACCATTTGATACCACTTAAATTAAAATTGGAATTGGTGCTATCGTCATGAACACAACTATATCACTAGATTCACAAGTATGCCCAACATGCAAGGTGCCTCTCTGAAGTTTATGACTAGCATTGCTTTTTCCTTCCTGGAAAAATGAACATGTTTATGTATAAAAACACATAATATATTTTATTGCATGAGTTAGTTTTCACTTCACTGAAGCATTAAGGATGAGTTAATAGAACGGAATCAAATATCATTTGAACTTTTGATGGAAAGCAAACAAGGTGCAATTTGACAGGTTAAATCGGTTTTACAAGGGGAATGGGTTATGAAACAGCAGTTTTAAGGGATAAAATGGGATTTAATATTTCGGCTCTGTTTGTTTGTAATAGCATCTTAAAACAGTAGTCTTAAGGTGCAATTTGACAGCTTTAACCGGCTCCGTTTGTTTGAATGCAATTTCATTTGCTCTAATATAAATTCATGAAAAAAAATGCAAAATCTGGTCCACATTTGCTACAGGTTTACTTCTACAATGCAAACATGCAAAACAAGGCAAAATCTGAAGCAAAAGTAAAGCAGAGTCTACACTAAAATCATTTCCACTTCCATGACTTTGCATCACTATAGATGAAATTGCATAGGGGCGAGAATGGGTCAGTTTGCGTCCTAGGTTTTTGCCAGATATGGAAATACTTGTTAACAAGAAAGTATTCAAAGATGGAGCTACTTGTTAACAAAGAAAGTATTCAAAAGAAGGAAATAGCCACATCACATGGAAATACTTATTAACAAAGAAAGTATTCAAATCTAAATTTTTAAGATCTTGTCTATCAAAAGATGGGACTATTTTTAAAATCAAAGATATTGAACTTTTTTTTTAATTTTTAATCAATAGTAAACTTTGATCAAGATAAAAAAAAAGGATGAAAAACGTGACCAAGTGAAACAAGATAAGTTCAACCAACATAAATACAGCCAAATGGGAAACCAAACGGGTTTCTTGATGATAACTAAGAAGTTATAGGGACAAATTAGATAAACCAAAGACAAGAAAAAAGAGTATAGTTTGGGGAATTGCTCAATCCAAGTGTAGCAACTAACTTAAACTGAGAGGACTTTCTCAACTCCCAGTGCCTAAGGGGGATGTGGGGCTTCTGGTTTTCATTTTGGTTCAACCCTCTAGTCCCAACAATCCCTTTTGTCATAGAAGAATTCAATTAAGGGAGGACTGATGAGAAATACTAACATACCTTGGATATGGAGACCCTTTAATGGGCTTTTGTCCGTATTTTCTCCATGAGAAATCATCTTGAGGTATATCTGCTAGCTTGCTACTTACAGCAAGAACTTTGATTGCTTTCTTTATCCTCAACTTCCTACCACTAATGAAAGAAGATCGAGTAGTGAAGAAATTAAGTGGCAGCATAGGAAATTAAGCAATTCAAGGAAAACTCTATGAGGAATAATACATACAAGTCAAAAGCAGAAGGAAGGTAAGTATATGAGGAATAATACCTTCACTTTGAGCAGTGACAAACTCCAACCTGTTTGAGTTGCAAAACTACATCCAAACCACCATTAATAGTCACTGAAATTTCCTCTTACATTGAAATAAAGATAGAACACTAGGGTGGTGATTACTTGACATGAGAAATGAAGAGAATGCTAAACAAAGTAAAAGAAATGAAGAGAATGCTAAACAATAGTTTGGTTTCTAAAATCTGAATACTCCAACCATGAAAAAAATAGGAAAAAAAAGACCAACTGACCAACCTACAAATGGTGTTTACTGTGTTAATGGAGAGAGAGAGAGAGAGAAGGAGATTCAACACTACCAACATTGAAATTAAAATTTGCCTGACATTCAACACCAAGTAAAATGTACTAAATTAAAAATAGTTTAACTTCAAAACAACCCTTTCATGGTTTATAATGACATCATAAAACATTCAAATAGTCTGACTTGATTGAGATTGACTTGTCAAGAGACTTTCCTGCAAAAATTAAAGTAATTATCAATTACAAATACAAATAAGAATCATAAAATTCATGAACATCAATAATCAAATTAAGAAGCACATTTAATACCTCATCAACATCAGAATCATATTCAATTGTGTGGTAATATGCATTTGTAACTTTCGAATGAAGACCTAAAAAGAAAAGACAATAAAATAAAATTAAAGGCATCAAATTAGATATACATCAAAGAAAACTAATAGTTTATAATATTAATTCCAATACCTTGTACTTGCTTCAATAACCAATTTTGGGTACACATTAACGCTTCCAAAGTTTCAACATGAAGTCTACTGCGATAAGGATTCACCAATCTACCACCGGTACTGAAAGCARACTCGGAAGCCACAGTTGAAATGGGAATAGCTAAAATGTCCCTAGCAATCTTCTGCAATGTTGGATACTTGATTCCCTTGGACTTCCACCAAGCCAATATATCAAAATCTGGATCTCTTGGCAAGACTTTCTCMTCCAAATAATGATTCAACTCAGATTTCATCATTGTATCATTAGAATCATCAACAAATGAATCATACCCACAAGGAAAATTAGAATCTATAGAATCATTCGTTGTTGGACAACGAGATGAAGATGAAGGAATTCCCTTCCGCTAATGAGTATTCTTGCTAGAGTTTGATCTTGATTGATACTCATTGAGTAAATCACAACAAAGTTGACGAACCCTCATAATTTCATATGAAGAAAAACTTCCATAAAGTTTAGGAAAGAAATACTCTAATAGCTTCAACTTGAACCTTGGATCCAAAACACATGTTACGACCATTACTCCATGAATGATGCACCAATACTTATCAAATTTCGCCAATTTACTTGATGTCATTGTTCTAATAATCTCATTAGAACATGAAAGCYATTGAGATAATGAAAGTCTAATCTCACAAATCAATGGAAAGAACTTGTTTGCCGTTGGATATTTAGTTCCAAAAAATATTTCAGTCACATTATAGAATACTCGCAACCTCTCACAAATCTCTTTAGCTAAATCCCAATCCTTATCAGTTGGCAAGCGTTTATACAAAGGCTCTCGCTGTTTCAACCGATGAAACACATCTTTATAAATTAAAGCAACACTAAGCATCAAGTATGTCGAGTTTCATCGGGTCTTACAATCAAGAACCAATTTTTTTGAGCTTGATATTTGCAACTGATGTGCTACTTCTCTAAAAATTTGCTTTCTTTTGGGTGATGTTACCCAAAAAGCCACACTATTTTTAACCCTTTCTATGCCTTTTCCAATAATCCCCAAACCATCTTGGACAATCAAATTGAGAATATGAATACAACAACACATGTGAAACAATTTTCCATCTAACATAAGTGCACAGTGTTAAGCTTACTCAAGATAATCTCAATGAGGGAATCATTAGTGGAGTAATTATCAACTGTTATYGTCGACAACTTCCTATAAATATTCCAATCCATCATGCAATCGACTAAAACATTAGAAAATGCTTCTAAAGTGTGTGGACAAGGCACATAAACAAACCTAAAAATGCAATATTAATTTACTAGTAAGAACAAGTCTCAAATTTTTGTTTTAAAATCAAATTACTAATAATACAAAAAGAATTTTGACTATGTATTAAGGAAATTAAATTTCAAAGTATCATGTTGAAAACTAAATACCTCATAATTCGACTTTGCATTTCCCAACTATCATCAATGAAATATGCCGTGATAGCCATAAAGCCTTTCTTTTGGTTATTAGCCGTCCACATATCAGTAGTTATTGCAACCCTACTAAGATTCTTCTTCAAAAAGTGCAATGTTTTTTATTTCTCATTGTCATATATCTTCAAAATGTCACTTTTGATAGTATCCCGAGAAGGAACCTTAAATAGAGGTTGAAAACTAGTTGTGTATTTCCTAAATCCACAATGTTCAACCATTGAAATTATCATGGAGGCTAGGTCTTTCCTTGAAGCATCTTGATCAAAATGATAATTACTAACACAAACTTTCCCATTAGCCTTTCTTTGTTCTTTTACTAGAACATGTTACTTTATATCTTCATAAGACCTTCTTGGACAAGTCTTATAATGGTCATGCAAATGAGTTGTCCCATTTTTACTACTGCCTCCAAGCTTTTTATGACAATAATTACACTCCGCCTTATCCACCCCAGTCACTTTTATCTTTTTGAAATGATTCCAAACAACATATGTTAATTTCCTTTTTACACCAACAATAGCATTGGGGGCTTGACTAGGTGAGTCTGAATCATCAACCAAATTTTCATTAGAATTTTGAGCAGGATATTCAACAGGTGACTCACTTGGAGAACCAATTGGAGTTGATAAAGCTAAAGTTTGAGAGTGTTCATGTTCAACCCCAATTGGAGATTGATGAGAGAGAGTCTGAAGGGTGAAAGCGACAGCGATGGCGATCGGCGACGATGACGAAGGTCAGAGGTCGGCGAATCGGCGTCCGCGATGAAGACGAAGTCTCTTCCTTAGTTCTTTGGCCTTTGTCGAGACTCGAGACTCGAGTATCTCTTCCTCTCCTCTGTTCGATGTCCGACGGGCGAGTGGGCAGTGGTGACAATCAACGACGGTGATCGGCGAATTGGCAACGAAGATGAAGCTAGGGCTTACTGGTTCTGTGGTTCAGTCGCCTCACGCCTCTCTTGAGTCTTCACTTTGTCAAAGAACGAAGACTTAATTATTTGAGGGTTAAGGTTTTCTAACTTTTCTTGGAATTCTGTTTTAGTTTTTACTGTTTTATGAATAATTATACTTATATAATATAATATAATATTAATCGGGAATGGGTCGGGGCGGGGATTGCATTCCCCGTCCTCGTCCACGTCCCTGATTGGGGATTCATGGGTAGCCCCATCCCTGACCCCAACCCCATCGGGTCGGGGAGCCCGGGTACTCGTCGGGGATGGGGAAAATTGCCACCCCTAAACCCACCCATGAATTTTGATAAATAATACTTGATTGGCTACCAGGTTTATGATTCCAGCTGACTAGTCAGATGTTTTTCAGATATGATAACTTTTCCATATCATAGTTGAAGCCTTTTTTATATTGGAAGGTAGTCTCCTTATCCCTTTTATTTTAGGGTAAAATACAAAAACTTTTCTTAAAGTTTTTGACAATCATAAAAATCTTCCCAATAATTTTACTTTAACAAAACCTCCCTTGAATTTTTAAAGAATTCCACAAAACCTTCCTTTCCTCAATGATTCAGACGAAAAATGTCTATATTTACGAAATTACCTTTGAAACGTCATTCAATGAATTTGTAAAATACCTTATTTGCCCTCAATCGAACATCTTATTCACATTTGTTGTTTATTTTGTCAKAGCAAAAAGAAATCAAAAGAATATAAACCCTTACAATTGCATGGCGCTATTTCCATTTTTTCAAAATATTCCATCCATTTTTGCAACAACTATTATTCACCATATACTTGATCGGAAAGTGTTCTCTAACTCGTTATTTATATACTATTCATCATCTCTCAGATGCTATGACATTTCTGTTGTACACCTTCCTACCCCCATACATGTTAGAATGGATGAAGGAACAGGAGAAATGCCTTCCTCCCCCATCCCCCACCTCAAAAGGAAATACAAGTCAACAAATCAAAAGAAAACAACAGCCTTAAAATAAAGATTTTAGCATTTTAGGAATGACTGAAACTGGTGGCGATGGGAATGATGACCAATATGATGAGAATTTGGAGTAAAATCAACCCCACACACATCCACTTCCTGTTGTTCTTCTTGAGACGGTGGAATTCCAAAAGAGGAAAAAAGAGGTTGGTCAGAGCGGAAGAAAATAAGGTAAATTTCTTAAACTATTCTTATTATTTAACTAATTGACTAATTCTACCCTTATTGTTTAATTATTGACTTAGTGTATCCTTAAATTTTCTGACAATCGACTAAAACTTTTCCTACCGTTAACTTTCTGTCATACTCAATCACATATAACATCATGTGACCAATATTTTTTCCAAAAGTCCCGAAAATACCCTGTTTTTCAAAAACCCCGGCCACTACTGACAGAATTCCACTGTTGTCCAAAACCCCTCGGCCACCACTATTGTCCAAGAGCGAACAGTCAACATGCTATGTTCTCCTTCTTGCATAGGGAGAACAGAGAATTCATTGCTTGTGAACCCCTGTGCTTTTGCTTTTTCGGTTTTTCCTTCTAACTTCTTTCATCTCTCTCGATCCATCGAACACAATGGATCAACAAACATTCGACGAATTGATCTTCTGCGACCTAACTTGCCTGTCGGAACTAAAGTTGGAGGAGTTCTTGAGGCGAGTAATGGCGCCGAAGACCGACGAGAATGAGAACAAGAGCAAAAGAGGAGAGAGCTAGAGAAGATAACATCCATAGAGCGAGAAAATCTGGCAAAACTGACGGCTTCTCCAAAGCCATGCTCTCTGTGCCATAAGCGATAGAGAACATGATCGTTGTGCCGGAAGCGACAGAAACAAGGTCGTGCGGGCTGAGCCCCTCAAAATTTTCAATCGGCAAAGCTGCTTCTATTGAAATGGGGAAGTTGCTTCCCCACCGGCGATGGAGAATAGAGGGATATAGGAGAGTAGGACGGGAACCAAAGGGAAGTTCTTTGAAATTCACAGTCAACGATAATAAAACAAGGGAGAGAGAGAGAGAGAGAGAGGACCTAGTGCGAAACTGACTCACACCATCGCTGTCAGTTGGTTACATCCAATGAGGCTTCGTCTCAGGTCTCTATGCATTATACAGAAATGAAGAAGATCATGTTCAAGGCTTCGTCTTTGGTCTTTGGTTTTTGTTGGGCAGTGTT
Source organism: Nelumbo nucifera (assembly GCF_000365185.1). The sequence goes on along the minus strand of NW_010729132.1, from coordinate 1,252,937 downwards.
GTTGACCGGCGAGTTTAGGACTTGGAGGCATTAAAAGAGCACTCAAAGTTCGCGTGCGAGACGGACCTGCCAGTGTTTTCTTCGCCTTGAGACAGGAAGCTTTGACGGAGCCAATGGCCATCGGTGGCCATTCAAACACAGTTTCGAACAAAAAGGTGATTCATAGCAGTAATGGGAATATTACGAGAGAAGATTGAGGATATGAATGGTGGAGATGGGTTAAATGGCAACGAAGGTATTAGCTCGAACAGCTTCTTCAATAGTAGTGGTGATGGTGACGAGGACGGCGATGACGATGATGGCGAGGACAGCTTCTTCTTCTTCTTCTTTTTCTTCTTCTTCTTTTTCTTCTTCTTCTTTTTCTTCTTCTTCTTCTTCTGTAGAAATGGAGATTGCGGCAACATGCTCATTAAAAACACCGGCAACAGCGAAGAACATCGCCGGATCTGCACTTCTCTTTTTTTTCTTGTGCGTTTTGGCCAAACAAAGCAGCAGATCGAGCAGCGACGGATCTCCCCTGTTCATCTTGTTGAAGCTCTCCGAAAGCTGGCAGATCCGCCACTACTCTTTGTCGCTTGGTCTGACCAAAACACACAGCAAAGCAGCAGCGGATTTCCTGTGTGTTCTGTTATTCTATCCATGAACCCAACAAACGATGGAAAAAAGGAGAGAGAAAGAGGGAGAGGTCGATGGGGAAAAGAGAGAAAAATAAGGATTGTGAGAGAAATAGATCTAAAGGGTAAAATAGTCTTTTACCTTTTGTTAACGGGAATTAAGGGGTATTAACGGTAAGCGAAATATTAGTCAATTGTAAAAACAGTAGGGGTAGCATAAGTCAATTTTCAAACAATAAGGATATATTTAGTCAATTCACTAAATCATAAGGATAGTTTAATAAATTTAYCCAAAAAAATAATAGGTCGATTTCAGTATAAATGTATGCAAATTAATTTACAAAATGGTAAAATGGGTATTTGGAATGACGTTTTCTGTTTGGGTCATTGACTAAAAGAAGGTTTTTGTCAAGTTCTTTAAAATTTTAGGGAGGTTATTGCTAAAAAAACTATAAGGGAGGTTTTTATGATTGTCATAAATTTGAGGGGAGGTTTTTATATTTTATCATTTATTTTATATAAATGTGCGATGAGTTCCTGTTACTTTCTTTAACTTTTGAATTTGTTGGAGCAGCTCCCGTCGCTGGAGAGAGGAAGAGGAAGAGGAAAGTCAGGAAAGAGAGGTTACGCAGGAACAAAATGGTAGGTTTTCTTGTTTATTCTAGCCCAGATAAATGATCGATCATGTCTATCTTCTTTCGTTAAGTTTTTGTCTGTAGAACTAGCGATCGATAAAATGTGTCTTGCTCTTTAAATTTTCTTACAAATTGCTTGATGCATATTATCAATTGGCACTTGTACCTGATACTGAGTTAGGGTTTTGATAAGTTCTGAGTTCATTTTTTATAGTTCTACGTCTCTGGTTAAAACCATTGATCATTGTATCATGTTTAACTACTTCCGTAGATGCCATCTTTACTCTTTAGGAAGCCAAACCTCACTTTTCTCTTACTTTAACTTCACTGGTTTAGTCATCTTATCATTCTTTTTCTGTATTTACACGTAAATAGAAATTTAGACATCCTTGGTTGGCAGCTTTGTTAAGTTGAATCATGTAGAAATGTAGACACCCATTGCCTTTTTTTGAGTGTTGTAGTTGTAGATTGTAAGAAGAGTTTGAGGAGTAATCATGCCCCCCAGTTGCAGAGTGACGGTGGGAAAGGGTTCCTTGATCATTTTGGTGAAATTGATGGGTTACATACATAAATTACACGTATAATGCATTAAAATCGAAATGCACTAAGCGCCGGTGTATATTTGATTAGTCTAATTTGAATGTAATTTGTGGCCTATCCTCTATGGAACCGTCAAGTTTGTTTTGTTCCTTGAGCGAATTAGTATTCTATTTCTGCTAAGCGCAGATCATGCGGCAATGCTTATATGAAAAACGCTGAATACCTTGGTTATTCGTTTTGAACCAACATATGGATCAAACACAATTTCAGCTCATTAATAGTGAACAGCAATATAGGTTGCACCACGTGATCAGAAATTCGTAGTAATGCTTCATTTTTTTCTTACTTGTAATGTTTATTTCTCTTGATTCTTTCTGATAGTTTTTGACATATAAGCAGTGTTTCATGGACATGGGCACGGGAATCAGAACCTGGCATGTGTCCAGGAGTCTGGCTAAGTGAACCCAAAAAACTAGGATTCATAGACACATCTCACATAAATAATATTTTATTTATACATAAAAAATTATGAATTTTATTCTTAGAATCCAAAGAACTTGTAAATATAACAACTTAAATAGCTAAATTACAATTTACCTCACAAGCTTTGCCTATTTGTCATGTTGCCGCACTAATTGCTTTCATTGCTTTCCTCATTTTAATGTTAACTGGAAAAGATCCAATAAATGATGTGTTGTAAGTTATGGGTAAACTGGAAGAATACAAATGCTAGGGTCACCTATTGAACAGTTTAAGTGGTTCAACCACTGTTATATAGAGATGTATTGAAAGCGAGGATTTGTAATTTTGGAGAGTCAACACAGCAGACATTTTTTGGCAAATCTGCCTTTGCATTGTAGCYGAGTCCAGCACATATTTATAAGATCCAGATCAATCAACTCATGGTCATGGACACATGTCAGTTGGCGTGTACCCTTCAAAAGGTGGTGTGTCCATGTAATGCTTTCTATAAATAGAAACTTTACAGAAATCCCTAGTACCTTTTCTCTGTGATATCATGTGAAATTCCTTGTACTCGATTTTTATGATATTTTAATTTTTAACGTATAAACTAAAACCTTCCTGCTTTTTTTTTCTTTCCCCCCTCTTTCTGAAGATAAGTTGAAGAGGTGCAAGTAAGGATTCAAGAATTAGCATTTGCTTTGGATTTGGGTAGCACCCTAGTGATGGAGTTCTGTTCAATGGTTGAACCACAATTATGTTTACAAGTATTTGAGTTGGTCCAATTGAGTTGATTATATTATTATCTACTTACATTGGTGTTATATGAACTGCTAACTGAGAAGAAAAGATTGTTGAAAAAAAAAATACTCCTACAATCAAAAATTGTTTCCCATATCAAGTGTAGTGGCCCGGGAAGGAAATTGAAGAATGTACTAATTTGAGGAAAAAAATTAGTATGACTTATGGAGTTTTTCTTTATCTTATTTCTCTCTAAAATAGGAATGTAGTTGCCACCTGTCCTCAATCACAACTAACTAGGTCAACTGCAGTGATCCCTCGCCTCAAAATGAATGCACCCATTCAAATATGAAGTGTCAACCTGGTAAAGCAGAAGCTATAGATTTAGTTAACAAGTTGCTCTGGTTGGGCAAGTACTTCAATTGTTATTATTAGAAGCATCTTTTGTTTTTCTTTGTTAAAGAGATAAGTTGCTTTACTGGCAGAAAGTATTTGAATCAAGAAGAAATGTCATGCAATAAATGCAACTAGGATCTCCTTTGTTCCAGAAAAGGAGTAATGTGGTAAAGCATTTTTAAGTATCAAAGTTAGTGCTGAAGGGGTGCTCTATTAACACTATTTCTCGATCTTCTAGAACAGACTTGTGATGGTAAAATCATAATTTTGAACTGACGTGAATAGTAGTTAATTCTTGTGATGGCAAAATCTTGGGCTGACAAATGTGAGAATCTTAGTAGTTAGTTCTAGTCTGAGGACTGCCATTTTGTGAAAAATTGGTAGTTAGGTTTTATCCAGTACACCCTTCCCAAGACCTTGGATAGTCAGAACCAGCATGGAGTAATGGCTTCTTTCTTCATGGTTGACATGCAATCCGAGGCGTTATGCAGCTTTTCTTTAAATTAGTTAGGTTGTGTTCTAAACATCGCACACTTGGGACAGGTCGACCTGATTGCATGATCCCAATCATTATAATCTCTTTTGTCATATCTTTATACGGGACTTAAGATTTTGAGTTTGTTTCAGTTCAAAACTTAAGCTTATTTTATATGTTATTCCAAGCTGTGGTTTCTATGGCTATTTTTCAAGTATATATGTTTTGTAGGATAATCTTATGAGTTTTGGTGGCAGGATGGACACGATTCAGAAGATCCTAAGCAAAGCACTGCAGATATGACAGTTTTTGTAAGTTCCTTAAGATTTTATATTATGAATACTTGGTTTCTATGCCTCCTTTTTTCTTTGTGGGAGAGGGGGTTCCAAATGCCCATTATCTGGCCTTGAGGATGGACTTGTCATGATTAAGTGGCCCGTCTCAGAATATAAAGGTTCTCCTTGTCAACTGTCAATCGGGTTGAGAGCCTTGAGTTATGTTACTGCATATTTTGCATAGTCAAGCTGTTAGATTAGGAGATTTCCTATGTGTGTCCCAAATAGACTAAGAACATTGATTGTCATTCTACTGCATTCTTTCTTTCCATAGTTGTTGGATTAGGAGATTATCCATGTGATTCCTACCAAACAGTTGCTATTGTATCTGCACATACCTTTTTTTTTTCTTTTTTTTGCTTCATGGGACTACACAATGGGGAGTAGCCCATCCTCCACTCCCTTAAACCCGCCAACCCTGGTGGCAGCAAGATTTGATCCCAGGTCTCTRCTAGGAGTCAGAGATCCTACCAACTGAGCCACCATCAGTTGGTGTGCATTTTCAATTTATGGCATCCTAAAAGTCTTTAACTATTATTTTTGGGTCCCCAAGGGGAGTGGTCCAGTATAGGATAGCCAAATCATGGTGTACTGTGTACGGGTGTGCCAAATGGGTCGGGTTCGGTTGGGAATTTATTAAATTTTCAATGGGCCCAAGCCCTAACCTGAACGTGATGTAATTGGAATTCTTCAAATTGGGCAACCTGACTTGCAGCCCTAGTACCGGGCATATATCTATGTATACCTTGTTTATATTTTTATTCTTTCAATAATGATCAACAAAAATGATCAGTTACCAATAAAATAAAGATAAAAAGTTTAAACATTAGGAAACTAATTATTGAAGGAGACTCCAAGCTGTTTGTGGGTTGAGGAAGCAAAGTTGTGGAAGTACAATAATGAAAGAAAGAAGTTCAGGTGGTTGACAAAGGACATGGAAGTGAGGCTCCATTGGGTCAAAAAAGTGCTAATTCTTTAGCAGATGCCTTAGCCATGCAAGGGGTGGGGAGAGATCAATTCTTTCGGGTACAATTGTGAGAAAAAGGAAGAATTTTTAGGGGAGAGAGAAGTGATTTTATCAATCATAACTTTGTATTTTCACTCTATACTCGGTTTATATTTCGTCATTAATAAAATTCAAAGTTATTGATAAAAAATAAAATAAAATAAAGATGTGATTGATGCAAAAGAAAAAGTGAAAATCACATTCACTTGAGGTTCAAATTTATTTGGACTTTGGAGAAAAAGCTTGCATTGCCTGCGACTGTAGTCACTTAACAACTCAGCAATCCCAGTGAAAAATAAACACAACACTGTTTTCAATAAATCAACACATTACATCAGGTAGTTTTTAATTTCAAGCGGTTTCATGTTCACATTTCACTGGGGATTGCTGAATTGTTCTGCAACGACGGTTGCAGGTAATGTTTTCTCTCGGAGAAAATCGTTATTCTGTTTGTATCATGCATATGCTTACTTGTTTATTGGGTTTATTAGAGCATAGCTTTGGGCTTAACTGTATATTTTACTTGTTTTTCCAGGTGCAAAACCTTCTTCGACAGATGGTGAGTTTCTTATCCCATGTGTTTACACTGCTATTTACACCTGGAGTCCCCATCACCTATATTTCTTTTAGACTTCTCATTTGTTACTAAAATGTAGTTGTGGTCTTGCAGCAATCCAGATTCCAGACAATGTCTGATTCCATTGTCTCAAAGAATATCCTTTTCTATATAAATTCTATTTTCTCAAAGAATACCAGGGGCAACTTCATTATTCTGATGGACATGGTAAGAAGTCTGGTAGATAGGTAACTGCTTGGTGTGCAACTTGGGTCAGGTAAAAGGGCCATTAGTCTATGCTGGTACTGGCTCTCGGGGCATTCTCCTGAGATATGATATAAATGTGTTGCGTATGCCGGGTGGGGGGTGATCACTGATCAGGGCTGTAATCCAGTGGGTCTCTCCCTGATGACCTCCCAATCAAAAATTCAGTTTTCACAAAAGCATTCTAGTCAAAATTTCCTTCATTTCATTAGAGTTCAGATGACAAACAAGTAATTTAAATTTAGTTTTTGGCACTGAGAATAATGTGAATGGAGAAGATGTCCTTGGTTTCTTTAACTGCAGTGCACTCGATGAGATGGGTCACCGAATAGATGAGCTGGAGCAAAGCATCAACGACCTAAGAAACGAGATGGGTACTGAGGGCTCTCCTTCCCCTGTTGCTCCTCCTAAGCCAAATCCGGAAGAGGCCAAGTCATCAGATGTCCCTGCGTGATACACTGATACTTGGATCGTACTATGTGAAATTTGAAGGACTGAGTCCACCCACCCAATGCATTGTTTGTTTGTGTTCACAGGATTCTTTGAAAATTCAGTACTGCTTTAAAGTTTAAGCCACACATGTATGTGCCAAATTTTCTGGAGAATCCACTCCCAACACTTGAATAATATCTGTTTGTCAAAATTTTGCAGAGACAAAAACTGAGATTTGGAATTTGGATGATGTGCCAATCTGTGATTAGGGCCTAATAAGTTTTATAGGTAGTAGCCTATCTGCCAATTGTCAAGTGCCCATTTGGCCATGAATTCAGCCAAGCAGACCACACTTGACTCAGTCGTAGGCGACACGATCAAACTCCCCCATTTTTCAATATCTGAAGCATGAAGAGGAAGAATTATTTTTGGCCTAATTAGGATGAACTCTGTCTGATATGGGAGAGTACACATGAATATGTGGGGTATTCCATTTCATGGTCAGATTGAATATTTGAATTTTTCATACAGCACATATGGCCAAGGAGCTGATCAAAGTGGAGCATGAGTAGCAGAGCATCCAGTTGGTGGGCCACCTGTTAGGTGTGATTTGAAATGGAATAGGCCCAAAAGTCGAGAGTTTCCAGGATCTTTCCTCAAATCCTAACTTCCACGCATGTGGCGTGTAAAGTTRGAAAATTTTCCGTTCATCAGAGGCCTCATGGGCCAAGGCTGGCCGTTGGAAGTGTCGGTTGGCCCGACATGTTCCATCTCCCATGCCCTACACAGGCTCTCTTTTCGTGCAATTGATTTAGGTACCCTGCCCATATCAAAGTAGGTTACCCGCATCTCTATATGTACTCCTAATCTGACGTTAAAATAGGCTATGCTGACGTGTTATCCCTACTGAATCAAATTCCGTAATCAGCAATCATAGCGTTGAAATTGGAATAGAAGTTTTAGTCCAAAATTAAGGCTATGTTTGGTAAACATTACTGTTTATATCTTAAACGTTTAGGGTTTGATCAAAACAAATTGACATATAGGCCCCGTTTGTTTACTGTTATTTAATTTAATTGCGGTAAGTTGGTGATCCATATTGGGTCTTACACTTAAACAAAGTTTCCATAAGAATAATAGTTATTTGGGTAATTGATGGTAAAAGCAAACTCGGTAGAAAGGGGCATTACCGGCATAGTAGTTCAGTTTTGAAATGGCCCAATTTTCTGCATGATAACACAAGAGTACATAACTAGAATTTTCAGCCCAATTCTAAATGGACAAAGAGAAGCAGCCAAAAACATTTAAATAGAAGGCTCTCCAAACAGAGAACTCGTCCTCAGCTTTTAATAAGAAGTTAAGAACCTCCCTTTTAAAACAGCTTTTAATTTAATTTATTAAGGAAAGTAGAAAGGACTGATTAGTAACAACTCATTTTGTGAAAGAAAAGACTAAACAACTAACAACTATCTCTGTAAATAATTTGATCATGTAAGAGCCCACTTTTAATAATTGAGTGGGCAATGTGTCAAATATTGGCCCCCACAGATAGTTGGCGTTGATTTTGTAGGTGTTATGCCTCCATCATTAACAACCCCCACTACCACATAAAGAAATTAAGCAGCATCTTTCCTTTTTTTTTTTTTTTTTTTGATCAATATTAAGCATCTTTCCTGATTAGATCAGGGCCAGAGAAATTTGCTTGAGCCTTGAGTGAAATCCCAAAGCACAGATTTTTTTTAAAGCAAAGGATATCACAGAACGCAATAGCAGCCGTCGATTCTTGACAAACATTGATTGTGATTTTGTGATTTAATCTAAAAAATAAATGATTTGTGGGTCCATTGCCTCATCACCGTTACAGATTTTCTTTTTCATTGTCCCCCACATCCATGATGAATGACAGATTGACAGAGACAGAGAAAGTTTCCATAAGGATGAGGTAGAGGTTACCAATTATCATTCCTGATCACAAAAGAAGGAATAGATTTTCAAATTTTCAAAAATGTTTCTTAGAACTATTTTGCTGCTACACCTTCTGTACTGTCTAAAATCTAAATATAACCCAAAACTAATAAATGCGTGTATCCTACTTAAATTTATCTTCGTATTTGTGGTCATTATTAGATTTAGATCCCTAATTTTGAGCTCTCCACGCGTCAACCCTATCACCTCTGCTCCTGGAAAATAGTCAAAACGGCTTCTTTCATGGATTTTCACTTGCCAAAGCAAGCTTACTTCTTGCTTAAAAACTTGAGGAAGACGAATTAATGGTGTCCACTGTCCACTGTTCTGTTCCTGATTTCTATATAGATTTGCTTAAGATAGAAAAAAAAAAAGAAATCCACTTTTTTCTGCCTTTTCCTTTTCTTCCTCCACTCTTCCTATTCTTTCCTTCACCATACCTTTTCCCCTCGACTACAGTGGAAGAAGGAAGAGAGAAGAATTCAAATTTCAAACAGAAAAACAAGTTCCAGCACAAACCCATAACTAAAAGAAATGGCATTAATTCTATGGTAGACACAGACCCGCTAGATAGAGGGAGATGGACATCAATGAACACATCTCAGAATACCATGAAGAGAAAAACTGTTTTTTGAACTGTTCTATATGGATTTTAGACTGCCTAAACTCCAAAAACCCATTAATCCTTTCAATGTGCAGAGCAAAAGAAAAGATGATCTATATCAAATTATAAACAACAGAAACAAAAAAGAAGAAATATGTAAGTGAATAACAATGATGAAAAAAAAAGAATGTTTTACACAAGCAGCCAATTATAGTTATAATAACACCTCCAATATAATTCAAATCAAACACCCCCCTCCCCACCAGCTTCCTCCTCTCCTCTTCCTCTTGTATAACAATTAACAAACACCCCCATTAAATCCCAGAATAAGGATCAAAGAAATAAGTGAAAGGAAAACACAGAACTAGCTCCGGCACCGAGTGATGGCGCTGCAACCTCGGTTGTAGGGATTGGCTTGAGCTCCGGGTTTGCAATTGTAGTAAGATGCACCGCGTCGGGAGCAGGGTACAGTGTTGCGCTGCAGGGCTCCGTAGCTGATGTACTGGCTGGTTGCTAGAATGCGGCGGTTGATCTCGGAATCCATTTCGAACTCGTTGCCGCCGGCCATGCACTCCTCCATGGAGCCTTGGCAGGTCGATCTCGTCGGCAGCCAACCCAATTGGTACTCCCCGCTGGCATCAATGGTGGTAGAAGACGAGATAAGTAGAGCCGTGACGAAGACGACGAACATCACGAAAAACCCAGAAGAAGTCGCCATTGTCCTGTTCGGTTCCAAGCTCTTCCCTCTTCTCTCTCTCTCTGTCCTTCGCTGCTGCTGTGACATGAAGGATGGGCAGCCAGAAAGAGTTATAATGTAGTTCTACACAAAAAATTGACATTCATTTGTTGATTATTTACGAAAATGACACTTGATTCCTTCGTTTAGACTTCCTTCATGGGCACCCACTAACTAAATTAAATAAGAAAAAATGTCAGATGTAAAATTAAATTAAAAAATTATAATTGGTGGGTGCTGACTGCTGATTAATTGAATCAACACTGATGGGTTGGCTCTTACAATAAAATTAGACTTAAATTATCAAAATCAGAAAATTGAATTCAAGGATGAGATCAGACTGATTCACTGTCTGAGGGGCAATTTCGTAATAAAAATGAAAAATGTGGTTGTTAGATGGTGGGCTTAAGAGGGGGATTTAGTTGACCGAAGATTAATATTAAATTGTCATAAAAATTATAAAGAAAAAAAAAAAAAAAAAAAAAGAAGAAAGAATTGGGAAGAAGGCGGCAATGGCATCTAGGGCTTGCGAGTTGCGCCCTTTCCCGAATCCCAGATCCGTCCAAGAATCGGTTAACCGAAACACGTCTGACATCTCCTCCCATTATACCCTACCTTTTCCGTTACCGTTAACACGCTCGCCGACGTCGCCGTTAAGTTTAAATCCAACTTTTAACTGTTTGAACGGATGGGATGTGCAAGTGTACCATGGATCTTCATGCTGCTCAGTCAATCCTCCGTGCACGTGGAGCTAATCGTTCAATCACCAGGGTTTTGGTGCTGGATATTCAAGTGGGGACTGTGGGTGTGAATCCAAAATCCATGATGCGGGAAATATTTTTTAGATAACATATCTTTTTTATATCATAGTCGAATACGTGTTAGGATAGACGGTCTGGATCTACTAGAGTGTCATAAAAAAATGAAAGAAAATTGTAGACCCCAAAGATGGCTTGTTGGATGATGATAAGCATCTGATACAAACAAACGTATTTCCTTTTTCTGGGTGGGGGACAGCTACCGTATGAATAGTCAAAGACCCATATCTGCGCGACACGTGGAATATAACGGGATAGCTAAGACGACCATGATGTGGTGGATCACAGTTGGCAATTTTTTTGGGTAAAGATCACAGTTGGCAATTTTTTTGGGTAAAGATCACAGTTGGCTATAGTTATCATCTTTCTTTTCGTTTTTTTTTTTTTGGGTAAAGCAAGAGGAGCTATAACAGCGGGCCCATCCCCCAATGGCCCAACCCATAACCATAAGCCCCTACAAAATACATTAACACACTTCTACGCAAACACACTTGATGCATTTTGGGTGATTTATGATTTCTTTTATTTCACATTTTGTACAAAAGATCTATAGTAGTTTTAATGAACAAGAAAAAGGTAACAAAACAAGGGAGAAAATAATCCAAAGATAATTTTGTTATATAAAAGTTAATTAATAGGTAAATTGGTTGGTAAAGGTTAGTTTTGTCATTAAAAATAAAAATAACGGATATCAACCAATTTTATTATTTATACGTTTATATGTCATACAAAATATATATTTATCTTGATTTTGATGAGGGCTATAAGAATTAAATCCAAACATCATAAATCATAAATGATTTGATTAATGCATATTTGTCTAACTATAGCATGTGCTCTTATAAAATGCTACTTGATATAAGGTATATATATCAAATTAAAGTGTATAAGAGGAGGCTCTCTGAAATGTTGGAAAAGTCTGAATAACTTTAAAAAATGTTAGAAAAATGAAAAAAAATTCAAATAATAACCTAAAAGTGACTAAACCTGTTCATGGGTTGGGTCGGGCTTTCACTTTGTATTAACAGATTTTTCTAAGGCCTGAGTCCAAATTTTAGCCCATATTGTTATTACTGCTGAAGTAGCTGAATAGTGGGAGAGAGTGAGAAAGAGAGAGATTATAAAGAAAAGAATAAAAAATGTATATATTAAATTATAAATATATATATTTCAATAAATATTATATTATTTATATATTTTAATATATAATGCTGAGTTAGGCCGAGCTGGGCTCGAGCCGGGCTTTTTTGACAAATCCCGAGCCCGACCCAAAACATAGTCAGGCTTACTGTGTTAGGCCCGAAGTCTAATTACATGACCAAGCCCGACCGGGGTGCGGGCCGGGCCATTGGGCTACCCGGCCCATGAACAGGTCTAAGAGTGACCAGACAAAGCCAAACTTAGGATACACAAGGTTAGGGGCTACAAAATCATAGAGAATATATGGACRTATAGATAGAAAAGTACTTTTATTATTGGAAGAAACAGTTTACATTGGAGGGCCTCAAAAAAGTTGAAAAGTCCTTCCGCCTTTCAAGTTGTCCCCATTAAGGTAAGAAAATTAGTGGCATCAGATATTTTAATCATTAAAAAGATTTAAATTAATTACGTTAAAGATGTCACAAGATTTTATCTACAGATCAATGCAGATTTTTGAATTTCACTGCAGATCTATAAATATTTAAAATGTCAAATACCCACATTCTATGCATCAATACTTGTCGGTAGATTGGCAACAATTCCGAACTAACACCTATCCTAACATTGGGCCTAAAAATTCTGACCCTGAGCTGAACCATCATTCTCCCTCTTACGCAGATAAAATAAAAAAAAAAAAATAGCATTGATTATATTGATATATATTCTGCCCAGTTTTTTGATATAAGGCTTATCAATATTTTGATCTTTGGCCTTTTTGGCGAGTGGAGAAGAGAAAGGGGATTAATGGTAACTTAGGGAAATTATTAATAGAATATTTAAAGGGGTTTGTTTTGAAGTTTTTGGGATTAATTAAAAGTTAGAAGAAGTTATAGATATAAATTTCGATAAGAAAAAGGAGAAAAACATGTAATAAAATAAAAAAGAGGGAACGGCGCGTTATCCGCGTAAAGAAGAAGAGGCGACGTTGGTTGTTGTGTCGTGTTGAGACCTGATAGTGGGGCCCAGCGCAGATCGCTAGGGCGGTGTTTGCGCGTCTACAAAAATGGAAAAAAAAAATTATAAAACTTTGGGCAAGCCAGCTGTCGTCGTATATTAAATTTATTACTATTAATTAATGCAAATTACTATCAGAACAATTAATCGTTTCACGTAAGTGGAATTAAAAATTTAAAAAGAAAAAAATAAATTCATGCACGACTGTTGCTCAGTGGATGCTGACCGCTCAGGCCGGAGGTCAACATGTCAAATTAGAAGTTTGGGTGTGTTTGGAGTTGAGTTGTGAGATTTTAGGGGAATAGTTAATTAACTGGTAAGCCGTATGTAGTAGTGGATTGGATTGGATTTTAGCTGTAGAAATTGAGATGCTTGGTAAAAGAGAAATAGGTTGACTTGTTTTTCCCACCGAGTTGGTTTACATCTATTTTTAATGATCATCGTTCTTTAATTTCTTTTAACAATTTTGATTTTTTCATTTGTTATTTGTTTTCTAAAATCTTCATTTATAATACAATACTCCCTTATTACAATTTATTCAGTTAAAATCAGAATAAAATGAATCAAAAATTTTAAAACCAAAATTTATACAAAATTAGATCGAAACCAAAAAAATGAAAAACTGAAATAACCAAAAAATTGTATATTTTAATATATAATTTATTATATATATTAATATATTATATAAATAATAAAGTTCAATTAATTCAATATTTTTGGTTAACCAAATTTTCAAACCTGAAAACCAAAATCAAAATCAAAATTTTCAGTTCATTTTTTCAGTTTTAAGTGAACAATGCACAATTCCATTAATCTGTTATTGTTCCCAATTGTACAAATAGATAAAAATTTATGAGGTGGGGGGAATTTGAAAATTTACCCTTTTTTCTATTATTGTCTCGGCTTTGCATCTCTATCATTTGGGTGGATATCAATGAATTTGACTTTCTCCAAATTTGCACCTTACAAATTTGTATTCGTATTCCAACCAAACGCAGTTTAAGGGAATTAATTCAGTGACGGTGGCTTTTAACTAATGCTCAATTGGCTATGAGTACAAATATAATGTTTGGGTATATAGTATACAAGGTTTTGCATTGTACATATTTGTATTTATGCTCTTTAAACTGAGCGTAAACCTTGTAATATCAAAAGTTTTTTTTTTTTTTTTTTTCTGTGCTACAACATTGTGGGCTAGGGTGTCAATTGGATTGGATTTGGTCCAATCCGATCCWGTACAATGTAAGTCCATTAGAAATGGACCAGGTCCAATCGAATCCAATGAATATTTTGGATCGGTCCAATTCAATGTCTAGACCGTTCAATATGTTCAAATTGGTTTTAATTCAAACCTGGTCCATTGATACTTAATTATATTCTTATCTTCTATCAATGGATCAGATATTGACTTAATCCAACCCAATCTAATATAAATTCATTACAAATGGATCAGATCCAATCCAATCCAATAAATACTTTCAACCATTAAATTTAGACTAGTCCAATTCAATATTTTTTGTTGGTCTGTCCAAATTGATTTTAGTTTAAACGGGGTCCAATCCTAAATCGGTACATTGATACCTCTAATTGCGGGGCTAACGTCACCCTTAGAATTCACGGAACCTAACATATAAAGTTGTATTCTCAACTTCTCACCATCAGTATGATAATCGATGTTCTAACCCCAGTCAAAGTCAAAATTCTTAATTCTTTCATTTTATGATATTTCTCATTCAGATTCATGTAAGACGGAACAATTTAGATCTATTGTTTTAAGTTGGGAGTCATCTAGCAATATTCAAAAGTAAAAAAGTAAGAGTGATGTTGCAAAGGGCTCAAAGTTGAAGGATGGAGAATTTTTAGCTCAATTCTGAACCATTGATTAAGTGGAAGATCACAGTGATCAGGAACCACCACCATTGAAGGGTAAGCGCGTCTTATTATTTTCATGCAAAATCATGTAGATGATATTTTGCATGCATTAAACTAAGTCAGTAGTTTTGTATTAACTAAACAAGTTAATACATGAAAGCTCCAAAAACATTCTAAAATTGATGTGATAGAGATAGAGCAAACATAATTGAATGGTGCTTACATACATGATGATATTTGGTACATACACAGAATGTTTAGATGGGACCTACTAATTAAAGGGGTGGGTGCCCATACCCAGTACCCTTGTCTTATAATAAAAAGTTGAGACTGAGACATGAATATATATATAGAAAAACAGGTTGGGAGCTGGGACTAATTTTGGGAGGGTGAAGAGAGCAAAGAGCACACCAATAGAAAAGAAGATACAGGTTTTGATTCAGCAATTCTAGCCAAAAGGATGGATACAACCTAAATGATAATACGGCCATCAATGTAATTAGCAATATACCCACATCCACGAATCATGAGGATAAATCAACCAAACCCAAACGCTTAAATGARGGTCTGTTTGGTTTATAATCGGAATAGTTTATTCCTATAATTTATTTGGTCCAGGCAAGAATGAGAATGAGAATTAAAATAAGCAGAAATGAGATTTCATTCCTAAGGGAAGAACATGGAATGGTCATTCCCTTAAATGGGAGAATGCCATTCCAGCAGAAATAAAAATGGGATTCCAATTCTATCTAACCAAATAGTTAGAATCCAAATAATCTATTCCGATTCCTCCCATTCCAGACTTCCATTCCTACAAACCAAACGGACCCTGAATATCTACGCTTTCTCTCAATACATAAAGAAAGGGACAGCTCAGCTCAATGTATAAATCTTGTCTCAATGTGGGGTCTGAGGAAGGACAGGTGCAGACAAGCTTACCCTTACGCATATGAAAAAGCTGTTTCCAAGATTTAAACTTGGATCGCCCAAATTATAATAAAGCAATCCAACCATTGCGCAAGAGTACGTAGAGTTGAAGCGTGTGGGTACTGGCTACAGGGCATGGACGATCTTCACAAATGACAAATGACAAATCACAATCAGGTGGGGTAGGGCGCTTTTAGCTTTGACCACCACTGTCGATTTGCACGCGCATGTACCATGCATTCACCACCTTTTCGTGTTTGTTTGGACTAAATGAGTTGTTGGCTTCGCTTTGATTCAATGTTATTGTATCATGTTCATGATAAAAGATCAGAGAAGTGCTTTATTTTTTATTATTTTATATAATAAAATATCAATATATACCTTAGCAATGGTTCAGCAATTAACATTTAGGATCAGTTTTAGGGGGGTTCAACAACTCCTTTCTTTTATTTCCTTCGTGGGTGAGGACAGAGCGGTAGAGGTGTCGATTGGACTGGATTTGGTCCAATCCAATCCAGTCCAATGTGAATTCATTACAAATGGACCAGTTCCAATTCAATCCAATGAATAATTTTGGATTGGTCTAATTTAATGTTTGGACTGTCTAATTTGTTCAAATTCATTTTAATTTATCTTGGTTTTAACCTAAATCCAATCCATTGACACCTATATTCTTATCTTATATCGATGGACTAGATATTGGCTTAATCCAACCAAATCCAATATAAATTTTATTACAAATGGACCAGGTTCAGTCCAATCTAATAAATATTTTAGACTAGATTGATTCAATCCACTATATCTTTTCCAATCAGTCCAAATTGATTTTGGATTAGACAGGTCCCGTCCAAAACCAGTCGATTGACACCCTTACAAAGCAGCATGCATGTGAGATCCATTAACCTTACAATGGAAATCCTACAATTTTGGGGATCTGATCATATACCTTCATATTCAAAGGGATGTCAAGTGACCATTTACTATTGCTCACCGGTGGTTCAATAACAATCAAGCAGTACCGAGTATTGTATCGGACTAATTGAATATGGATACGGATACAGATACGCTTTGGAAACGCATGAATACGAATGAAAGATATAGAAACGCTTGGATACGCTACGGAAATGTATACAAATCGCATAATTACATTAATAATACTAAACTAAAAGTTGAATTATCTATGAATAAGATACAAAACATGAGAAATGCATGCTTCAATAGGTTATATGAAGAGAAATATTACAATAAACAATGTCCACACACTAGAACATTCAAAACTTCATATAGTAATTATCACTCTTTCAATTTTTATAATTATAATTTTAAATTTTTATTAATTTTTGGAAATATTTATTAATTTAGTATTTTTATTTAAATAATAACTCTTTTTTAAATAATAAATATATTTTCATTTAACATATAATTGTAAAATAAAACAAATAAATCATTTAAGGTAGATAAAATAAATTATTTATAATTTTTAGTTTTTATTAAATTTTTTGGGGAAATTAAATCTTAAATTATTCATTTCAGTTTTTATAATTATAATTTTATGTTTTCCATTAATTTTGTTGGGAAAATTAATTTATTTAGTATTTTTATATAATAACTATGTTTTCATTTTTAACATATAATTTTGTGTAAAATAATATATATATATATCAACTAAGGTATATGAAATATATTATATTTATAATTTTTAGTTTTTACTAAATTTTTTGAAAAATTAAATCTTAAATTATTTATTCTGGTTTTCATAATACTATTTTTTAATTTTTATTAAAGATGAAAAACAATCCAAAAGTAGTCAATATACAATTTTATCAAACTAGGCACAGATACGCCTCCATGTCAGTGCATCAGACCGATACGAAGACATATCATGCCGAAACACATGACTCATGAGATACGTATCCAATCATGGATACAAATTGCCCGTAGTGAGAGTATCTTATCGATACCCAAAGCTCAGGCCCAATATAGTGTAAAATCTTCAAATTGAAAACCCAACTTACAATCATATGCCGTAATAGTCTTCAATGCCCATAGTTATATCATTTATGGATTCGACTATGATACCGGATCAAAAGACATGATATTGGAAAAACTTGCAACAAATCAACTGGAATCATAAAAGTGATAATTAGGTGGGTTTTCATTAAAATTCATGGAAAACCTTTCTAATATCATATTTTTCCGGTATCATAAATTTTCTCATCATTCATAACTTCATATATCGAAACCCCAAGAAGATGTTGATAGTAGGTGGTCTTCACTACAGTTGCAAGAAATAAATTAACACCGATTGCTACATATGTATGTGATGCAATTAATTCTTGCTGGTTATAGAATTAGGGTTCCATCCAGCAATTAAAATACATAGTAATGAAAATTAAACAAGGGTATATATGCATGTCATACAGAAACAGCAAACTCAGAAACATATACTTTATATGACAACGACGCTAATGCAAACTGTTTCATAAATCATACAGACACAGCTAATAACAATCACAATAAAACCAGCTCACCACCCTTCCTTGTACAAGGACCAAGAAGGAAGACTAAGCACCACCTCCTTCTCTCTGTACAAGGAAGACTGGAAGAGCAGTTGCTGCTCTCCTATATCTTATTTTCTTCTGAATGAAATGTAAAGGAAGGACAACTAACTAGTTCGGCATTGAGATATTTTGCTGCAACCGCGGTTGTAGGGATTGGCTTGACCTCCTGATTGGCAGTTGTTGTAGTAGGATGTACCGCGTTGCGAGCAGGGAACGCTGTTGCCACTCTGAAGTGCCCGATAACTGATGTAATCGGTAGTTGCTAAAATGCGTCGGTTGCTTTCAGAGTCCATGTCGAATTCTTTTCCACCCAGGCACTCAGCGATTGTGCCTTGGCAGCTGGTTTTCAGTGGAAGCCAATCTAGTTTGCTATAAACCCCACTAGCCTCAACGCTGTAGGGTGAGGATGTAATCATCAGAGCACTGATAATCAAGGTGGCGACCACCATACAAAGCCCAGAGGAGTTTGCCATTGTTGTCTACTCCAAGCTTCTCCGTCTATCTCTCTGTGCAGAGAGGAGGGATGGGTGGTCTGGGTTTATAAGGACATTTGGGTTTGGGATTTGACATTGGTTTAGTACAACATTTGCACACTTGCCACTTGACTTGGTTATGGTATAAACTCTGGAATGAGTCTTTCAACAACCACTGTTATTAATTTCCTTTTGCTTGTTCTAACAAAGTGGGGAAGAACAATAAAAAATTAAAGGAAGAAATAAAGAAAGATGGGGTGTAAAGATGCCCAATTCAACGATAAGGCTACAAACAGCTTAAATTTAATCCCATTAAGGGTGACCCAAATTTGATCCATTTATAGTTGGATAAAATATGCTCATATATAATTAAAATTTAATAATATTGTATCTATCAATAAAGTTGTTTAAAATGTTATATTTTTATTAAATTTTCTTAGGTTCAAGTTTCATATAACTAATTTTCAATTAACTTTGTCCAAAAAACATAGTTCCAAAGTCCCTTTGTTCATTTTATTAATAAATACCCAATTACAATCTGAATTCGATTCAACATAATGGATAAGATCCAATTCGAATTTGAAGATAAATGAATTAAATTTGGGGATTCATTTGGCAGCCCTATTCAATGATTCATGGACTCGATTCCATGCAGTTTCATCTTTGGCTGTTGTTGGGTCTATTTTTGGAACGAGGATGATGATAACTTTTCATGGTGTTACATGTAACATAAGCTTATCAATGATCTAAATCACATATTATTAACTTTCTTTAGTATAGATTGGTTAAATTTGATATTCAATTATATTTGTGGAAGGAGAAAAGGAGTTTGAAATACTACTGATGAATGTTGTTAAAACGTCAGATTATTTGGTAGGGTTAGGTTTGATTTATGTGATTAAACCAAATAGTAGTTTTGCTTTTGCAAATTATTGCAATTACATTAAACAGCAGAAGGTGACACTTGCACTGTTGGTAAGTGGTCCAAAAGCTAAGAGGAATTGTAGTTAATATGACTTCACTTAAAATTGATTAATAACTAATGTAAGGATTGGGGAATTGATATGGAACAAAAGTGCACCAATTTCCATCCAAATCCATTCCCTCAAGAATTAGCCTGACTTACCCTTGATGGATCCATGTGGGGGGGCATCATGTTTGTAACTTTTTGTTTCATGGGTCTCATTTCATCATGTCTGTAGGGCGAAGAACCCAAGAGTTGCACACAATCGTTGTTTAGGGAATTTGTGGAAAGTTGTCGATCGACGGCAAACTAACACAAAAAGTCAAGAACAAGCACGTGGGCTTAGGAGTACTGTGGTTATTCTGTATCCTCCATTCGTCTCCTTCATGCATAATTATAGAAAACCTAAAATCTGACCTTTTCAAAACCTACCAAAAGGAAATATTCTTATACATTTACACCAAGTGATAAGATAATTAAACATTGCTGAAATGGCACATTCCCTCCCTTTTTTTTTTTTTTGACCTTTCTAAACCTACTACGAGAATTGTGTGTATGTGTGCGAGAGAGATTGAATAACAGGTTTAGGTGAATATTTGGTTCAGAGGTCAAAGTCCGTGATTTTTATTCAATTCCATATAAAATAAAACAATTTAGATCTCTAAACCTAATCTTGAAAAGAGAAGGTAAGAGTAACGTTGTTTCATGCAAAATCATATAGAAGGGAAGAAAACTCGCTCTGATAACACGACTGTAGCTACTAGTTTTGTATTTAACTATTTATATTGGACGATGATAATAGAAAATTTTATATTATTAGAGCTAGAAAAAACATTCCAAAAATGAATGTTGTAATAGACCAAACAAAATCCAATCATGCATACGCATGCTGATTTTTGGTGCACAGAATGTTTTACATGGGACCTACTAATAAAGGGGTGTGACGTGTCACTGCCTTTTTAGAAAAAGGGGGTGCCAATTGGGTGGGCTGGGCTGGGTTTAATTTCAACCTAGGCCTAACCCTAATAATTGGGCTAAGGCCTGAGACTTGCATCAAGCCCAATCTGTTCAACTCAGGTCCAATTTACAATGAAATTTGATGCACTTGGGTTGGGCTTGGTCCAGGGCTAGGATTTGGTTGCTCATTCAGCCCAAACTAAAATTTGATATAAAGTATATATACATATATAAAATATGTATGTATGTATCTATATATGTCATGCAAAAGTGTGTTTATGTATATATGTATGTATGCAAATTTGTGTTTATATATATGAATGTATACAGTCGGGCTGGGCTCCAGTTGAGATAAAATTGGACCTGATTTGATTAGGGTTCAACGTACCTACTAAGGACTAGGCCTGGGCTCAGCCTGAAACATAAAAACCAAACATTTGGACTCAGGCCCAGTCCGATGAACAAAAATCCAAGCTCAACCCATGTAAAAATGCTGGTTGGATCAGTTTGGGCTTGGATTATACCCATGTAAATTGCACCCTTAAAAAAAATGAGAAGAAAAAATGAGAAACAATGGGTTTGATTCAACAAATCTATCCAGAAGGATGCAACATGATACCAACACTGTAATTAGTAATTTCTGCCCACAACCACATTGAAGGAAAAAGTAGGGATACAAGGTTTATAAAGGTTTCCCTACTTTTCCCTTTTTTTCTCTATCTTTTCCTTCAAACCAAACATAGCCTTAATGTTATTGTATGATATTCATCTCTGTAGTTTACAAAAGTTATAATTTTTTATTTTTCTATTTTTGGAATAAAAATATCAACACATACCTTTTAACTGTAAACATTTATTTAATTAACGTCCTTAAAACAACAACAAGAAATCACTGGGTTTGTGGGTTCATCAACAGCTCGGGTTGGGTTGGGTTTGTGGGTTCATCAACAACTCCGATTGGGTTCGAGTTGACCCCAGGTGGCTTGGCTTTCAATACAGGAATATATGCATGTCTTATACAAACTAACAGTAAAACCAAAACAACGACTTCAAATGCAAATTACTATTTCATTATTCATAGAGACACAGCCAATGAAGACAGTCACAGCAACACCCACCAATTGACCATCACAGCCTTCCACGTACAAAGGGACCAAGTGTAGTATAGTTCCTTCCTGCTCCTACATCTTATTTCCTTCTAAATGAAATGCCAAGGAAGGAGGATTGGTTTGGCTAGAATCCGAAACAATCCAATAAGATAATACTTAGGCCTTGTTCGTTTTTCAGTAAGTTATTTATCCGAATAAATGCACTTATCTGGGTAAGTCTTTCTTGGAAAATATTTGCTCAGGTAGTGTATTTATCCATGTTCTTTTATTTTTCATGTAAATAAGGCAATGTCCATTTTATCCATAAAAATCCATTATTAAAAGGGGCATTTTTGTCCCATTCAAGTGTTGGTAACTTTTCCCCTAGGTGGGAAAGTTATTTACCCACCTAGGAGATGGGTATCACTTACCCGGATAAGTGATACCCAGGAAAATAAACTTTCCCTGGTCCCCATATAAATTTAAAATAATAACATGTGATTCTTGGTCTATGGGAACCAAAATCCCATTGACCAACTCTCCCCCTCTCAAAATCCAGAAAAAGAACGCCCCCTTACTATGTATGTATGTATGTATATATGGTTTGGGTCAGGTCTGAATTGGTTTGGGACCGGATAGAACCAGTTCCAAATCAATAATAATTGAGACAATATATTAAAAACCGGAATTGACACATCAGTACTGATCCTGGAACCAAAAACCTACCCAATCGGTTTGGGTCCATCAGATGATACCTAACTCATTGACAGCCCTAAATTCATGGCCAATGATTCATCAACTCAATTCAGTGCAGTTTCACCTTTGGCTGTTGTTGGGTCTATTCTTGGAAGGCGGATGAGGATAACTTCCATGCTGTGACATATAACATAAGCTTATCAATATCTCATATTATGCATTTTCTTTTATTGATAAAAGCAGCTGTTAAATTTGATATTCAATTATAGTTGTAACAAGGAGAAGAGGAGCTTTGAAATACTATTGTTGTTGTTAAAACGTCAGATTATTTGGTGGGGTTAGGTTTGATTTATGTGATTAAACTAAATAATAGTTTTGCAATTACATTAGAGAACAGAAGTTAAGTGGTCCAAAGCCAAGAAGAATGTTGTTTTATAGTTGACTTCACTTAATATTGGTTATTGAGTTAGGGAATATGGAAGAAAAGGACACCTTTTTCCTTCCAGCAAATTCATTACCTCAAGAATGTTATTATATTAACTTAAAACAGGCCCAATTGATATTAGAGAAAATCTTTCATTAAAATTAACCCGTTCAAAACCTACCAATAGGAAATATTCTTACATAGCCATAATTAAACATTGAGAGGACACATTCCCCTCCATATTTTCTTTCCTTGATCTTTCTAAACCTACTACCAGAACTCAGAGAGAAAGAGAATGTCTTAGTACATCAAACTTTTTTTTTTTGTATTAATTTTTGGACTCAAAAACCTCGTTCTTGGGCCCAAGGACATCATTAGGGATGATAATTTTGTAGGAATTTTTGGATACTCAATCCATCCGGACCCTAATAGGACCTAATTACCAAAACACTATAGGGTTTCGGTTTTGTCCTTGGAATACCTGATGCCTGAGCCTAATTATATTTAGCATAGGTACCCACTCTCATTACCTAATTATAAACCCATGTATATATTGGAAATTTATGGTGCTGGAAAGACATGATACGGGAAGAACATGAACTGATCAAAACTCTTATGAATTTTAATCAAAAATCATCTAATTTATTACCACTTTTATCATACCAGGTTATAAGTTATTTTGGTATATAATCAAACCCTAGTAAATGCATTTTATGTGTTTTATAAGAAATAAGTAAAAAGGATTAACAGAGGATTCAAATCCTTCCCCTTGTCTCCCATTATAGAGTCCAGATCTCCTACTCACTTTTTCTACCCACCGTGTATTGCAGCCACACATCTCTCAATTCATAATAGAGATGTATGGTTGCAATTCACAATGGGTAAAGAGTGGGTAGGAAAAGTGAGTAGGAAATCACGTTTGCCCATTATAGGCGTGTCTTCACCACTAGCCTACCACATCACTTACGCTTAAGAGGGCCATCACATTTCACTTGTGTATGAATTTGAAGAATTGGGAGTTAAAATTAAATGGATTTGAGAATGGAAAGGAAAATTTTCACGGCTACCCTATCTGTTTGCATCCCTAGATGTCATGCTAATAAGATCTACCAACTCAATCTTCTAGGTTTATTAGATAATCAAAACCTATTCAGGGCCCTCAACTAACAGTTTTAAGCTTTTTCAGTTGAACGGTTCCTTGAGAGGGTTGATGAACCTCATCAAGGAGATTTCCTGGGAGTCTGGGACCCATTGAGTGGTAGGGCCCATCGCCCTGCATCTTTTCCACAGATATGAGATATCCATTTCTTATTTCCACAGTATTCTCTGGAGGCTGGAATTAGTCGATCTGTATATGACTCCATCTAGTAATGTTGTTGATTTTCTGACACCGAAAAAATAGCTCCTGTTACCAAGAACCATGAGGCCACCAAGCCTGAAACAGCCCCAGTACTTGACTGATCAAGTAAACTGATACACACTCATTGAAATACCACCAATTAGAGGCCAGCCCCAGAGTGAGATAATGCATGTAGCTTCCAAGTAGACGTACGTTTAGCTCATTGCCAAAAGTCAAGGAGAAGAATTTTTGTGGCTCCGTATTGATCCATTATAATGGGCGTTCATTCAAGAAGATGCTCCCCTGCTCATGTGCACAGTCAGGAAACATTCAATAGTTTACAGTTCACATAAGAAAGAAATCTCCTAGTTCCAAAATCAGTGCACTCACGCAAGCATTCAGTTTGCTTCTGTTTACTCTTTTTATTATTTTTGTGCTTAATAGATTACATAAACAATCTCAAAATATCTACAAACATGGTAGGAGGAATTTCAACATCAAAGACCCCAAATTGATGAGGCAAATTACAACATCAAAATATCTTGATAAAATTGACTAGACGACATTAAAGATTGAAGGAGCTATTGATGAGGCAAATTACAGAAACCTTTTTTCTTGTGAAATGGAAATTATAAAGCATGATAGACAGTTCCTAGTGCTTCATTTGTTAACAAACAAATCTCTATGAAATGAGGGAAGCACAGAAAAAACTTTTATCTTTCTAGCTTGCTTAGAAAAGCTTCCATTGGTGGAACTTCCTTCACAATTTGTTGCCAATCGGGCATCCCCTGCAGATCAAATGCAACCAATTACCAACAATAGCATGGTACATTGAGTAAAGTTTAAATTTAAAAATTTCATATACCACCACTAGTCTAAACAAGAAAAATGCATGGTCAAAGGGATTCTCTTAGGAGAAACCCATGATGCAATTATTGATCCCTGTGGAGTTATTTCCATTTTTAATCAAGAAAACTGAAGAAAGATGACCAACTGTCAGAACACTATGGTTATAATGGACAGAGATCAATAAAGAGACCCAGATCTTTCCTTGAATGGGTAAAAGATAAAACTCTATGCTACCTATTTCACTAAAATTAAATAGGTAAAAGATAGCACTATGGTTATAATGGTGCCTCTGCGTCACCATTGTGAGTATGTTTTCTTTAGGTCTATTTTTTTGGAGATTTAAGGTCAGATGGTGCAGTCGGGCCTCCCCAACACAACCATGGATATCTAGCCTTCGTGGCAGGTCAAAAGTCTCGGCAACAAAGGCAGCATATTTGCTGCGATATGGCCAGTTTGTGGGGAAAAAAGCACTGGTTTTTTGCTCAATGAGGCTGTGGGTATGGTGCTTTCATGGCTTTCTGTTCAAAAGGATATTGAAATAGTAGACTAAAATCTATTTTTGCCTCTCATTTCTATTACTTTACAGGATAGTTTTATTTCCCTTTCTTTCTGGAAGCTTAAAAGGACTCCCATCAATACCTCTTTGTAGTACATGGGTTATACTTGTATGGATAGGCTTTTTGGCATATTCACACTTAACCATTTTTGAAATAAACAAACAAACAAATAAATGGTCAAAAGGATCTAAAGAAAAGTTCAACATCTATTGTTATCTCCATGTCATCCTAACTACATTCACAAACCAAGCTATACTATATTTGCCAAATTTTAAGATGAGGATACCTTATCATTTATTTCTCAATTAGGTAACTTGTATGCTTTTTCATCTTTATCTACTCTGAAGTCTTGAAGGAACTGCTGATAATAACAGAACTGTGAATAGCCCATTTAGGCCCATTAAACTAGTGTATACTGGGGACCTCACAAGATGGCCCATTATGGCTGAAAAGGGGGTAACCAACATTTATAAATAGTCAATGAAACAATGCGAAAGGCATTGAGCCATTTCAGAATCTCTCTCTCTCTCTCTCTCTCTCTCTCTCTCTCTCTCTCTCTCTCTCTCTCTCTCTCTCTCTTCTAATTTCAGGAGGCAGTCTCCCTCATCAATTCTCGTATCCATGGTTTCAAATGTCGCCAAATGTCGCTAATGTCGCCCGACATATGTCGATGTCGAGGCTCACCGACATGAAAGTGGATGGTAATATAAAAATTACATTATGTCGGTCGACATTTCCTATATTTCAGAAATGTCGACCAAATCGATCCAAATAACCAAAAAAAATACAGTTTTTTTTATTATGTCACAGGATGTCAACTAATGTACATTAAAAATATAATATATTAGTATATTATATTAATATAATACAGTATATTAATATAGATTATTCCATTAATAATTTCTATTTAATATTTCAAATAAAA
>NW_010729132.1:1160428-1213524 GCF_000365185.1 Nelumbo nucifera | reverse complement strand
CCCATTAAGTGAGGCCCATCAACATAAAATAAAAGATAAAATACAGGATATCACACGAAAGGCTGTTAGGGCCCATTCGGCCCAGTCTCTTTACATGATGCTAGCCTCACTAAGATCAGAAACCAGATTCTGAATGGGGAACAAGTCCCACCTGGTTTCTCCCTTTGTAATGAAACTCTGATGCACAAGGGCAGAATGGTGTTGCCAAGTAACTCAACCCACATTCCGGCCCTCTTAGAGCTTTTTCACACTTCTCCAATGGGTGGACATTCTGGCATCCTACGAACCTATCATAGGGTATCCTCTCATTTTTATTGGGTGGGGATGAAGAGACAGATTCGGGAGTATGTTGCCATGTGTGCAACATGTCAGCGGCATAAATATGACAATCAGTCCCCAGCTGGGCTGTTACAGCCTATACCGCTCCCGGAACAAGTATGGGATGAGGTAACTATGGATTTCATTACTGGTCTACCTCCTTCCGGCGGAAAGACAGTCATTGTTGTTTTTGTGGATGGGCTGTCTAAGTATGCGCATTTTGCACCACTATCACATCCATATACTGCAGCACAAGTGGCCAAAATTTTTGTCCAGGAGGTCTCCCATTTACATGGCACGCCCAAGGCAATTATCTCTGATCGGGACTCAGCTTTCATGAGCCGTTTCTGGGGTGAATACTTCCGGGTGCAAGGAACGAAACTCCATCACTCCACCAGCTATCATCCACAATCCGATGGACAGACAGAGGTGGTGAATCGTTCCCTTGAGACCTACCTTCGGTGCTTTACTAGTGACTACCCCGGGAAGTGGGCCAAGTGGCTTCCGTGGGCAGAATACTGGTATAACACTTCTTTTCATGTTTCAATTGGCATGTCACCTATTCATGCTCTATATGGAAGGGAACCACCCTCCCTACTAACTACCCTATGAGAAGGGATCCACAGTTGTGGCTGAAGTAGATGAACATCTAGCAGACAGAGATGCAGTCCTTAAGGACTTAAAAGCCAACTTGCTAAAGGCGCAACAACAAATGAAGGCCCACTATGATAAGAAACATCGAGATGTTCAGTTCAAGGTAGGAGACTGGGTTTATTTGAAGCTGAGGCAAGCAGAGTAGCTTGGCTAAACGGTCCTCTCAAAAGTTGGCTCCCAGATTTTATAGTCCATTCCATATTGTAACCAGGGTGGGGAAGGTGGATTATAAGTTAGACCTCCCTAGCTCTTCCAAGATACACCCAACATTTCATGTATCCCTATTGAAGAAACATTTAGGGCCAGTCCCTTCGGTTTCAGCTTGCTTACCAGAATTTTCTGAGGAGGGGGTTCTACAGCCGAAGATGGATCACATTGCTGACTTCAGGTGGATCCGAGATGGCAATAAGTCAGTTCAGCAAGCCTTGGTGGTATGGAAACACCTTCCACCGGAAGACGCCACATGGGAAGACTACTGTCAGCTGCAACAACACTACCCCAGCATTAACCTTGAGGACAAGGTTGTTATAAAGGGGGGAGGAGTTGATGGAACTGTTGATAATAACAGAACTGTGAATGGTCCATTTAGGCCCATTAAACTAGTGTATACCCGAGGACCTCGCAAGATGGCCCATTATGGCTGAAAAGGGGGTAACTGACATCTATAAATAGTCCATGAAACAATGAGAAAGGCATCGAGCCATTTCAGAATCTTTTGCTCTCTCTCTCTCTATTTTCTGATTTCAGGAGGCAGAGTCTCCCTCGAAGAAGATTCCTGTGGTGAGCAGGCTCTCATCAAATGTTCACTACCTAGAACAAGCCACAACTTCTCATCTTCCTCCTGCTTTTAATGTTTACCTTTAGAATTCCTTCTAAGTTTTTTTTTTCCCAATTTCCCTAGTTAAATATGAAATAATAGATGCGAAATAACCAATCAAAAAACAAAAGATGGGAAATAAAAGGTTAGCTCCAAGACCCAAGATAGTATTGACATTAGGTAATGTTCCTTTTAGATGGGAGATAAAAGCCTTGGCATAATGGTTGGGTTGCTCCATTGCGACCTGGTGACCAGGTTTCAAAATCTTGGAAACAGCCTCTCTATATGTGCAAGGGTAAGGCTGCATGCATCTGTCCCTCCCAAGACCCTGCATTGGCAGGAGCTTCATGCACTGGGTTGGCCCTTTTCTAAAAAGCATTTATCATTCTAAGAGTTGACAAATTTTAGATGATTGTAAATTGGAAACTTGATGGATCATTAAATAAACTTGAGATTAGTTTTGCAAATCATAACTAATATTCTCAAAACAAACTTACTCATCCACTATGTCTTCTGCTACATAAGAGTAACCTATATTCTTATTGATTTTGCATGCCATCTGTTTTCATTTAACCACATAAGAAACAAATTCCATGATTTATATTTTACCTTCCCTGATCTTCTAATACGACCATCCAGGCGCAATATTATGTATACATCCTCACCAGGAGTAACACCTTCTGACTTTTGTTGATCACGAATCCACCTGAAGGATTAAAATATTTCAATATCTGGAAAAGGGAAAAATAAAACTGGGAGTAGAAAAGTTAGAAATCAACTGATTCTGAACATCTAGATGGACCCAATAACCAAAAAGAGAAAAATAATTGAATAAGTCAAGGATCATTAGCTTCAACTTCTATTTTGTTTAAAAAGGTGCTATCTTTTCTCATATAAGATCTAGAAGAAAATAGAATGGTTTTGTTTCAATCACACTACAGAATAACCATTTTAGAGCAAAAAAAAAGGTGAGCGGAGAGTAGCATGTCACCTTTCCCATTCAGCAGGTGATACAACCTCAGCCTTAAATCGCACCTCTGCTTTCAACCGTGACTTTGCAATAATAGATTGTGCACGCTTCTCAAAATCTTCCTACCGTTATAGCATTACATAGTGTCAAATTAGTAATAATGGTCAAATGTTAAGAACTGTCCTGGTTTGCAATAAATTGTCCAAAATTTAAATGAAAGGCCGTTACCCAATGTTGGGAGGGGCAGACTGGGAAATTTGAAAGGTTAGGCATCACTATTGCAACTGGCTATGTTTGGGAAGAAAATTTGAAAGGTGTTGATGTACATAAGAAGCACATGCATGCTTTCAACCAACACATATAGACATGCCAGCCACTGACCCACAACATAATTTGTAAGACATAATTTTAACTAATATAAAGTCTATTGAGTTTCTCACAACATACAAACAGCTTTTTGATTTATAAAAGAAGTAGAATGTAGCATACTTCTTAGCATCATGACATACAACAATTACAGTATTCAATACTTAATCTATATACTACATGGTAATTTATCTAGAGATCTGATGATTAACAGGATAGAAATTATGAGAGCTAAATAGTGATGCATTTTTCTCATCAACCTAAATAGTGATATAATATTAGCTCCAGGGATGAAATATTCAATAATCATATAGATAGAACCCATATATCTTACCCCAATAGAAGGAAGAGAAGTAGCTGCCTTTGATGAAACACCAAAGCCTTTTCTCTCAGTTGGCTGTGTTCGACCTTCACCCCAGATGACAGGAACTAAAAGAACTCCTCGCTTGAGGAGCTCAGTTCTGAACCTTTCAGCCTTCTGAATAGCTAGAGAAACAGTCTCTTTTTTCCCAGCTAAAATCACCTAAAAGCATAACTTATTGAGAATGGAAAAATGTACAGATTAAAAATGTAAGAATGATCACTTATTGCAGCATGTGAAAAGACCAAGAATATAACCATCCTTATTATATGAAGGGTGTCTATCAGACATCTAAACACAGTTTTAAGGAATTTTTGAAAGAAAAGTCCAGCTAAATTTTTTAACCTTTTGTGATTTTGCTTTTTCTATTGGGAAATTTCATCAAATTAGACAAAGCAAAATGAGGATTTTTCTTTTACTTGAAAATCAAATACATTCCAAAATAATTTTGAACACTATGGATCATGAAAATTTCCTGAAATGTATACAGATAATTAAGAGATAAAATTCCATAAAAGGTCTATGAATTTGAGTTATAATCACAACGGTATGGCTGTGTATAAAGTGAAAACTGAGAAGGCGAAGAAGAATGACCTAAATAGTTGAAAGAAGGATTGGCTTGGTGGATGACAATGATATAATCATCCTAATGAGAAATTATATTATTTGGTCTTTTCTGAAAACAAAAATTCTGAACGTAATGATAACAGTTATTGCATTATAGAAAGGGAAAGGAAAATGCTGATACTAACTGGCCTAACAGTGTCTCTTAGCTGGACAAGCTCAACAACTCGATTAGTTGAAAGCCGCAAAGGCAACCTTGAGAGTGTTTCGTCCCTGGATATTTGTGCTAGCTGTTCCTCCTCTTTCTTGTTGTCCCAGAAAAATAATGCCACAAGTACTATAATACCTGTAGAGGTACTGATTTAGAAGCTTAGTCAATTTAAGAAACTACTTGTTATTTTCATTTCTCAAAACCATGGAATCTTTTTAAAATAAGTCCAATAGAACAATGTAGCTTACATTTCACTTGTTCCAGGCTGATGATAGCAAACCATGTGAAAGCAGTATAGTTAAAGGCTTGAAGTGTCACCTACTGAAAAATTAGGAATCTTGAAGGCCTATCACCGAGGCAACCAACTAGGGAAGTATATAAATTAAGGCATCTTAGTGCTTGGAAAAAATGCAATATGGCCCCTCTATATATTGAAATGAGTATGTGTAAGTCATTTTGGGTCCGCAGGACGGTATCCTGAAAATCAGGTATGTTATACTTTTCATTTAATTATTTGATTTATATTTTAATCGTTCATATGTGTGTGCGTTGTCTACAAATTACCTGCCACTTTATCCAGATAATGGCAAGGGCACGGATGGACAAGATGTCAGAAATGAAATTTAGACTGAAAATTGAAACATCAGACACAGTATGAAACCCTTATACAGCTATCTGGGTACCATAGGTTGCCCGAAAACCTTAACGTACATTGTGAAAGGTATGACAGAGGGTAAAAACAATGAATCTCCGAATCACTACATCTTTTTGATTGTTTAACATTAATATTTGTCTTTTTAATGCTCCACTACCACCAGCCACCATCCCAAAACGAAAAAAAATATTTACCTACAATGTTAATGGCTGCATTTCCAGCAGTTTCCCAGAGACCTGGAGCTCCATCACCACCTTTAAGTGCACGGAACAATCTAGGTACTGTGAAGAATGTTCCAATTCCTGCACCCGCAGTAAATGCAAAATAAAAAAATCTCCTAACCCCACGAAATGGTGCTTGGACTTCACTGATGAGTTTGAGATCTCTCCTGAAACTGTAGCCAATGTCCTCTCCACCAAGCCTAGCCTGTAATTAAGGCCAAGATTTATTAAGGGCTTAACACTTAATGGATAAAAAATTAGTTAAAAGGATAATACAATATATCATTATGAAGGTATTAAAGAAACCCTGGTACCAGTGAGATAGATCAAGGAAGTTCTATGAACCATGCCAAGCATGTGGAGCACATTGTACTAATTACTCAATACTTCAACATAGGAGACTTTGCGCATCAACCCAATAAGATTACTGGATGTGTTCCTTGTAGATCATTTCCTTTTCCAGCACAGTTTTACACAACTTTGCTCTCTTTTCATGAAAATCGGCATATCTAGGATGCTAAAGTCATTATATGAGGCATTTTTATATGGGTAAAGCCTAATAGAATGGTATCCAGTACCCCTGCATATGCAGTGTTGTAGTCTATGCCAGCAGTTGACTAGCCATAAGTTCCACAAGTTTCCCATTTAACAATATGGGATTTGTAGGTTTAAAAATCATTTGATTTCCATTCAAGAGTTAAGTGATGACAGGCAAACTTTCTGGAGAAAGCTAGATTGAATGTGCATAAATTAAATTAGGAAAGTAGTTACAAAGTAGACTTTTGTATAAAACAGTACACCTCCTCTTGTAGTTCTTTAAATTCGGGCAAGGCTCTGAAGGAGGCCAAGTCTGGATCATTAAGAATAGTGCCAAATTTGAGATCGTATTCTCGTAAAGCAGTACGCAGGCAATCTGCAGCCTTCTTTCCTTCACCTCTAGCTCAAGAAAGGAAAAAAATAAAAGAAAATCCATCATGTCATATAAGAATTCTCAGCTTCAACTTAAATGATACCCAACTCCAAATTCTCTTAGGAACAGTATGTGGCAAGAAATGAAAGTAAATTGAGATATCTGACTGGTTTTCCATTATTAGAACTTAATTTGTACAAATGTGCAATTTGCAACTCATCCAAATATCAGTATTTTAATCTGATTGTAGATGACACAAGTGATACTTACTTCCTCATTCATTTTAATGTAGATAAGTTGAGTTTTTAACCACTGGAGGATCAATTAACAACTCATAAAAACAAAAAAGTTGAAAGTCCTACCTGTAAGCATGACAGCAGGCTTTATTATAAAATGCAGCCTGAGCTTCCATTGGGTTTGGATTTAAAGTAAGCGCTGTTTCAAATTGAGAAAGGGCATCTTTTACCTGGCACAACCATCAACATGAGAAAGGGCATCTTTCAAATTGAGAAAGGACATCTCTTAAGATGCCACAGTGCATGTTAGTTAAACTTTTTGAGAATGCATTGCAATTCATTCATTGTTTAGAAAAGTGTAAATAACGGTTTCTATTAGATTATTATTGGATTAGAATGTAAAAGAAATATATCTGAAACATTATATGTGATCACAAATTGCTTTTTCTTTCTTGGGAAGAAAAGACTCCCTTCATATCAACTTAAAGATGTTCATTTTGTCTGGAAGTGTCTAAAGAAATCATTAAGTCTGCCGCTATATGTTTCTTCAATTTGGTTCCTCTTTTGTTTTTTATTTGATTTATAACACCATCCTCTAGCCGTTGTAAAAGCCCTATCTGAGGGAGAAATTTGGTCCAGAAGATTAAATTCACCAATGTTACATTGCTTGCAACTACCTCGGAAAAAGTTTCAGAAAAAAAATAAAAAAGGGTATCAGACAAACGGTGCATTCCTTTATAATCAATGATTTAATAAAAATCACTACCACTCATTTCTCGTTATAGCTCTAAAGAAAGTTTATTATCAATATGAAGAAAAAATATTTACGCCAGCCCATGAAATCATAAATATTCGCAGTCGGAAAACAAGGTAGATATTTCTTCTTTTTGGTAGAGAAAGGAAAACCAGATGAATGCTTTAAATGTATAATAAGAAACATTACACCTAATAATTATATAGAAACTAAAATTAACCAATCCAACCCTTTCCACAGGGCATCTGTTAGGAATATATAGGCATCTCATAACTGAGCAGTCGAAGGAATGGAAATTGTGAAATAGGAGCAGCCGGGAGCAGAAAAGATGAATTTAAGTGAGCAGGCTAAGATGTAAACTAAAAACACTGGTAAGGGAAAGCTAAATTACCCGTCCTTTGGAGAAAAGGGAGAGACCCAGATTGACGCATGACTCTGCAGTCTCTGTTGTGGCTTCCGGTGAAGACGAAGGGGAAGAAGAAGAAGAAGAAGAAGAAGAGCATGAGACGAGAGAAACACGACCAATCCTTTGGGATTTTAGATGGGTTCTGTTGGGAAGCCATGTAGTTGGCTTTGACAAGTAGAGCAGATGCTGCTGCAATGCAAGAGCAGCAACGGCCATTTAGAAATCATGAAACAGAGCAGCTGCCTGAAAATTCTAAATCTGGGGAAGGGGAGAGCCGAGAGGTGGGGGAAGCAATCTCCCTCCTTGTGTACGTTATCCAGTCCTCGCTCTTCACTGGTTGCTACTCGCTTTTAGGGTGTTCATGTTGGATGGCAAATCGACTAAACCGACCGGATCCAATCCGATTTGGTCGGTTTTTCAATAAGAGCAGAGGTGTAAAACGGACCGTGCCGCCCCCAGGGATATCTTGGGGGTCGGCCCGGCACGGCCCATGGCCCAAGCCCATGCGGGCCCGGGACGTGCTGGGCCGAGCCTAGGCCGTGCCACAGGTCGTGCCTTGGGCATGGACTGGGCTTGGGCCGTGCCACAGGCCCGGCCTTAGGCATGGGCCGAATCGAGCCAGACTGGTTTTTTACCTTTTTTTGTTTTTAGTTTTTTTTTTATTTCTTTGCTTTGTAAAAGTGTAAAACTAAAATATTTAACTTTCCTTTGCSATTTGGAAACTATTTGAAAAAATAACAAATGAGAAATCTAACAAATAAATGAAAAAAATACTTAACCAAATAAGAATGAAATAACAAATTGGAAGAAAAATAAAAATTTTATTTCATTTAAATTTGAATGATACAAATTACAAAGCATACTATGGTTGGATACTTGGATGAATGAAATATGAAAATTGGAAAATGGAATAAATTAATAAAATATAAAAAAGACAATATAGTTACAAATTGAAAATACAAAATTACATTGTTATACAACTATCATTCATGAATCATGACTTTCATCATTTGCTTCAGGTGAAATATCGGATATAGTGTCATGCCCTCCTTTGTCTTGTAATATGTCTTCAGCATCCAACCAATTTTTAAATCAAATACACATCTCTATATTTACATCATTCATACAGCTTCTCTTGTCGTCCAACACCCTAGTACTTGCACTAAAACAAGATTCTGATAGAACTATAGACACCGGAGGGGTTAGTAAATCACATGTCATAGCGGCAATAACTAGATAATTTTTTGAATATTCACTCAACCAAGCCAAAATATCAAAATCATTTATTCCTTCACCTAAAGAAGAAAAATTTACTTGTAAATAAAAATTAAGTTCAGTAAATGAACTTATTGTTGAGGTAGTAGATTTGTGTCTTCTACTTATTAAATAAAAAAGTTTCTCTTCTACTAGGGTTCAAATTCAAATTCAGAAGTAGAAGATGCAACTTTACAACTTGTAGAATTATTTCCCATTACTTCATATTCATATAAATTATACATTTCAAATAATAAATTATTAATTTATTATTTTTTCTTTCCAATTTCAATATTCATATTTTTACATTATGTTTCAAGTAAAATATCTAAACCATCTTTCTTAATCCTAGGATTTAATATTGTAGCTAAGTAATAAAGAGGAGAAATGTTCTCCCAATACATTTTTAAATTTATCTTCCATTATTTCAACAATACTTTTAAATTGTGGATTATTTATATATTTTGCAAAACAATCACTAATCACCATTAATTAATAAGGTAAATTACAACTAGTTGAATAATAAATACCCGATAATTCATTAGTTGCATCATAAAAATGTTTTGAAAAATCTCTTATACAAATTGTGATTTCCCAATCTTCCTCATATATAATATCATTAGGCATTTTTGCATTATAAAAATCACTAAAAATTTGTTTATGAGAAATACAACTTTCTAACATAGCATGGGTATAACTCCATCTATGTTTAACATCTAATATAAAATATTTATATTTTAAACCATAATTTTGACATAAATATTTAAATTCTTGTTTTCTTTCTCTAGAACTTCTAATATATAAAAAAATTTCTAATTTTAAAAATATGAGTAGAAATAATATTTAAAGCATCCTGAATACATAAATTTAAGATGTGACATACACATCTGATATGAAAAAAGTTACCATTTAAACATGGTTTTAATTAAGATTTTAAAATAATTATTACAAAATTATTATTACTAGCATTATCAAAACTAATAAAAAATAATTTATTCTCAATTCCATAAGCATGTGAAGTATTTAAAATGCTTGTAGCAATAGCTGGGCCAGTATGTGGCCATTAAAGCCTAGTAAACTTAAAATTCTTTTATTTAAAAGCCATTTTTCATTAATAAAATGACTAGTAACACAAATATAACTTATGTTAAATTTAGAAGTCCAAACATCAAAAGTACTTGCAACTTTAGAATTAAGATTTGATAAAATATAAGTTAAATTTTGTTTATATGAATAAAAATTTTTTAATGCATCTAATCTAATAGTATTCCTAGAAACTTTTTATATTGTGGATTTATAGAATTACGTAACCATTTTTCAAGTTTAGTATCTTCAGCTAACAAAAATGGTTGTTCAGCATGTACAATGTATTTTGCTAATTATTGCCTCATTATTTCTTGAAAATATTTAAATCTACCAAAATCTCTCCGCCCAATTTGTTTTTGTGTTGTTTCTCTCCCTTCTTTTTCTTCATTCTCATGGTTGAGCAAATGCCTGCCAAAATGACCAGTGCCACTCTTGCTACAATAGCTAAAGTATTTCCTACATATTTGGCAAATAGCTCTTTTTCCCTTCCCCTCAACCTATTCTACTTTAAATATTTTCCAAACCAGGCTAACCAACTTAGTGGCCTTCTTTTTCTTTCCCCTAGTATCAGTACTAGGGGTGAAAGTTCCATCAATATCAATAGCATCCATATCAGTGTTAATACTATAATGATACAACTGAATATCGTCAACATTAAACATGTTGGGGAATYGGTTTTGGGAGGAGCTAGCCATTTTTTTAAATTCTAAAAAATAAAAATTAATTTAATTGGACTTACTCGGATTACAGGTTCAGAATCCCAACTTGATTTCAATGGTTGGGATTTGAGATACTTAAGCCTCTCAAATTGATTTCAACTCCAAGAGTCCAAGCCTCCCAAATTGCTAACTGCTAATTAATTTGAGATACTTAAGCTAGTTGAGCAGAGCAAGCCTTCTTCTTGTTGAAACTTCAATAAAGTTGAGAACAACCCATCAGAGTTTAGATCAATTAAGACTTCAGAGAATGTATGAGAGAAGAGATTAAGAAATTGTTGAATTGGTGTGATGAAAATGGTGGAGGACATGGCTATTTATAGGAATTGAAAATAATTCAATTGCCCAAAATACCCTAAAAACTAGTCATTTTTTAGTTATTGGGATGGGCATTTTGGTCATTGTAAAGTTATTTATCACTTTATCCAAAATGCCCCCTAAACTAGCCAAGGTTCAAAGTATCGAAAACGTAAGGTGTATCAAAAAGACAATTTTAAGAGACGTATCGGGATATGCTTTGGATATGTATGGATACGGATGAAAAATTAAGATACGCATAAATATGGTAAAAATTTCAAATAAATCATAAAAAATATATTACTAACTATATTTACAAATTTTATATGATTGTAAATAAGTCATTTAAATGTAAAAAACTATAATTTAATGGTTTATATAAAGTATGACATATTGGGACACAATTAGTTACCGTTTAAAAATGATTGAATAACTAAAACGTAAAATAACAAAAAAAAAACAAAAATGAGAATGTCAATTTTTAAAAACCAATATAATTAATATTAATATTTATTAGTATATAAATTTTAATAATGAATTTTAACATTTATTAATAAACACTTGTCACTCATTAAGAAAAGTGAGAATTTATATAGATTATAGCAAACAAACATGTGTGGCTCGTTGGGGGGCATTTGTATCATTTTTTCTCCCCCCCCCATAACCAAAATACATAAATACCCACCCCCTATATAGCTATTTATAGTTGTTAGGGGGTATTTCTGTAAACCCTCCCAAAAGCGGAAACTAGCTGTTGGGGGGTCCCAACGACTAGTTTTTGGGTGGGCCGCGCTACAGTCCCGCAGGCCGTGTCATGTTGACCAGTGGACTTCGAACCCCAGGCCTAGCACGGCCCACATGGTCATGTCGGGCCTGGTACGACCCATGTGCCATTGTGTCAGGCTGGTCCAAAGTTGGGCGAGGCCATGTCGGGCCACAGGCGGCCCAACCCGATTTACACCTCTAAATAGCACCAACCGGTTTTGGTTTGTGTAGGTAATTAAACCAACAATTCGGTTTGGTTTTGGTTTTCATGTTTGAAAACCAAAATCAAATTGAACCAAATCGAACATGTAAGCCTTTAAGTAATGGGTAAATTTCTTAAACTACCCTTATGGTTTAGCTAATTGACTAAGTGTACCCTTACTGTTTGAAAATTGACTAACATTACCCTTACTATTTCTGACAATGGATGAACTCTTCCCTTACCTTTAACGTCCGCTAATGCTCCGTCAATATCTATGCACATGTGACTGCATGTGACCAATACAAATTTTTTAAAACCCAATATTACCCTCATATCTTGAGCCCCCCATTCTCTCTCTCTCTCTCTCTCTCTCTTCTAAGACCTCTCCCTCCACCTTTGTCCCTCTCTCCATTCTCAATCCCCCCACTCTCTCTCTCTTGCCCGCACATTAACCATTGGTTCAGGACGAGTCTTCCCCTTCTCATCATAGTAGTTCTGCCATAAATCATACGACAAAGCAAATTTTCTCTACTTGTTTCTTCGTTGAAAAATTCAACATTTGAAAAAGCTTCTGGTATGACAAATAGACAAAAAAATAAAAGAAAACAACGAAACAGAGTAACCAAAGATCCACTCTTTTCTAATTTCTTACCTCAAAAACCTTGACTTCTAAGGAGTATGGAGATGAGGGAGAGGGAGGAGAAGACTAGGAGTATGTTCGGATCTGTGTGCGCATCTCTTCGTGGCTCTAGACGAAAAAGGCAGAAATCATGCCACCAATGAAGTGGCTTCCCATGACACCATTCTTTCACTCAGGAGAATTCAACAGCARAAGTCGAGTGAAAGATGGAGGGGGATAAGACCCAGGTAACGTATTCTCGATAGGAAACGGTGACACGAATGAAGTGGGGCTCTTGTTTATACTCAACCGGCCAACACTACTTCTTGCAACCGATGAAGACATACAACATAATTCAGATGTTTGTTCAGTATCGTCGCAACTGAATTGCCTTTGTAATTTTGCCAGCCTTGCGTAATGACCGTTTGTTTTGTTAATGAGCTCATTGTGAGACCCAAATTCAATAATGGAACATCCATTGAACACTGTGATTTGGTCTGCGTTCTTCACCATCGAGAGATTGTGTGCAACCACCTGGTTATTAAATTATTGGTTATTTTTCAGAGTAGAAAAGATTAGACATTGATTTAATATACTGTTCAAACTTAATCAGACAATTGAAATCATCAAATCATATTGACTTTTAATCTCTCTCTCTCTCCCTTAGTTGGATTTGGGTGAGTTGGCGTAGTGTTTTTCAGAGAAACCCAGATCTGAGATAACCCCGATGAGAGCCACCAGAGAGATCAACAACAGCGGAGATCCGAGAGAAAAAAATGATTGTCTTGTATTTGAACTTGATCTGAGATAACCCCGATGAGAGCCACCAGAGATGTTAACGGTAGTAGATATCTTAGAAGTGGTTGCAGAACCTGAAAAAACAACTTTATGATCTCAAACCTAGAGTAGAAATGGTAGTAAAAGTGAAGATGAGTAGAGAGAGATTGCAAAAGTGGAGAGGAGGAAAATAAGGAAGAGAAGAGAAGGGATAAACGGAGAAGGACGAATCAGGTTGCTCATGCCTAAGTAGCAACAGGAAATTCCAGTTTAATCTGAGCACAGGCGTAGAGTTGGGGCGAATCCTCTCTATCTAGCCGCTAGCGCAGCGGCGGCCTCCGGCTTATCTCACGAAACACCACACACACCCTAACCTTCCAAAGATCAGCTCTAAAAAAACCTGTAATGATCAGTTTTTTCATAAGAAAGAGGACCGAGCTGGGGAATCTCTCTCTCCATCTGTAAGTGAGAGTTGAAGATGGCGAAGGGACAAGTTGAGGATTTGCCATTCTCTCTCTTATTATTTGTTATTTTTTTTTCACTCTCTGTGGATTGGAATAAGACTATCAAGTGTTTCTCTCCCCGTTCTCTGTTTTATTTTGAAAATTTGAAGAAAGGGTAAAATAGTCTTTTTCATCTTTCTGTTAACAGACATTAACAGAAAGGGAAGAGTTAGTCAATTGTCAGAAATAGTAAGGGTAGTGTTAGTCAATTTTCAAACAGTAAGGGTACACTAAGTCAATTAGCTAAAACATAAGGGTAGTTTAAGAAATTTACCCTTAAGTAATTAGTCCCTAGTAGTCTTTCCCTAATCCGGTAATCCCTATCCTATTTGGTTTCTAGTTAGCTACTTAACATTAACATAAAAAAGCA
This sequence comes from Nelumbo nucifera, assembly GCF_000365185.1. The sequence continues at coordinate 1,199,492 of NW_010729132.1, read as the reverse complement.
TTAATTAAATTGGAATTTGTTTTGTCTTTGGGATTGCTTTTCTTTCTTGAGTTGGAAACTTTGCACCAAATAATACACATTGGATACGGGGGAAAAGACATAATTTGAGTCAATCTTTTTGGGATTAGAAAGTATTGCAAATAAGATCCTTACACCTTTAGACTTGTTAAATTTGGAAAGTTGATCTTCTCAATGGAGTTTGGACAGTGGACATGTTGGAGACTTGGAGTCTTGCATTTTTGGGAAGAGTCAAAGAGAGGTTCCATACTTTACACCAAATAGGAGTCTTGTTGTATTGAAGACCCTGAATCTTGATTTCTCTTTGGCTCTTCCAATCTTCATCCTTATCCTTCTACTACCTGATCCACCTCAAGCTGCAAGTTTGCAACTCTCAAAGCTTCTTTCATCCACCAATACAAATATAATACAATGGTACAATACTTAATTAAGTTTTTTATAAATTTAAATATATATTTGCACAAAAATATTCAGTTTTGTATAAAAAAAACTAACGGCACCTGAGAAGATGGAAAGGAAGGATTCCTGGGGATTTTACCCGATGGGAATACTCCGATGCTTAAGTTAGAATGCAGGGGAAAGAGAAAAGAAGTGTGTGGTAGCTAAGAGTGTAGGTCACACTTTTTCACTATGCTTGACCGATTAAAAGTCTGAAAAGAAGTTTCTCCTCTGCCCTGAGGGCTTTTATAGGGGCGTTCTTGTCAGATCGGGCGTAACCGCCACTAGGCCCCTGCCACAGCCGTTACCTGCCAGTGCTGCGCAGGTAGTCGTTGCGACGTACTCCTTGCCCGGGTGAGTGTCACGTCTCCAAAGGGCAGATGCGCCTCCGCCTGCTGAGAGACGTGGGTGCAGAGTGTCAAAAGGACTGGGACTGCACAGTCAGTTAAGGGACGTGGCGCAGTCTGATCAGTACGGCCTATCAGATGGAAACTTCCTGAGGAACGCTCGCGCTGCTCATTCACAAGCTACTTTGTAGCGAGCTCGGAATGCTTCAGGGTTACCCTTAGTAGAATTGGTCCCTGGGATGACTTATCTGCTTGGGGGCTCGAGCTCGGGGAACCCGGAGCTCGCGTTGTGGCGAGCTCCTTCTTTTGCGAGCTACGATGTAGCGAGCTGCTTTATGGGCTCGTTACTTGGTCGTACTAGGCCACGATGTTGAGCTGTTGCTCGTGCTGAGTAAGGTCCACGTGTCACCATTTCGTAGGTCGGGCCAAATCATCCTCCATCAATTGCCCCCCATTCCTCGAGCTGAGAGCGTTGCCTTAGCGCGAGGAGTTCATGAAGTTTGATGGACTGATTTGACCGAAATTCAAACTTGATTGACTACTCACATTAAATGCATTCGCGGGAATCAGGAGATCTTCTGACTTTTCAAATTCCGAAAATGTGCTGAACTGGCTCTTAACTCCGGACATCATGTAGCCATCATTACCTTAATCATGGAAGACGTGCAGCCAATCGCTTTCGGTTTTCAGAAGGCGTGTGGTCAGTACGCCTGCGAACCGTTGGATCTGCTTTAATCTGGGCCGTTGATTCAGAGATGTGGGGGCTATAAATAGGAGGACCCTCTGGGTCTCATTTTCCCTCACGCCATCTTGCTGTCTTCGGATTCTGAGGTCGCGCATTTGTCAAGTCTACTCGAGTTCCTCAACTCACTTCACCCCGTCCTTTCCGGTGAGTCTCAATTACTATCAGTCATGTCGGGGTATCCGTACCATATTCGTCACCAGGGCGGTAACCAGGACGATGATGCTCCCTCGAGCTTGAGAGCAGGTTCTGGGGCCAGGGAGGCCTCCGGTGAAGGAGCCTCCACCTCCCGGGGAAGGGAGCCCGACACTTTTGGCCCTTCCTCCATGATAGAGGGGAGACTGAGGTCTCTAATTAGTTATTTCCACCTCCCCAGGGACCTCCTCTACTACATTCCCACCGGTAACTTTCCGTGGGAGTATGATCCCAATGAGATAGTCATTTACCAGGAGCATCTCGAAGCTGGCCTGCGTTTCCCCCTGCACCCCTTGATAGTGGCGGAGCTAAACCACTTTAATGTCACTATTGATCAACTCCATCCCAATGCCATTCGGAACATGGTTGGGACTATATCCTTGTGTTGGGAATACTGTCTTCCCTTGAATCTTGATATTTTTTTCCGCTATCCTCTGTATAAAGAATGCCACCCCTGGGGCTCCACCGGAGAGGCGTCTCTATTACTTCTCTCCCCACCATGGCTACAAGCTCTTGCATGAGCTCCCAAAAAAGATTCCCGCTTGGAAGCGGGATTATTTTTTTGTCCGCAACCCTGAAGGGTGGCCCTTCCCTACTTCCTGGAGGGGCGCCATCCAGGACTCCGGGGTCGAGCTGGACCCCGATACTCAGAAAACAATGTTGTCCTGGGCATCAGTAGGCTTCCTCTATTCGGACTACTTGACCGAGGAGAAGCTCGTGCAGGCCGGCCTGAGCCCGGGTAGGTTGCCTTTTCAGGTCGCGTAGTACTTGTCATAACGTTGTGTTTATATACATATACTTCGTTCTTACCGAACTAACACTTTGTGGTTTCTTCTTAGCAGCCATCATGTTTGGTATCGACTCGCGCCACCTCCTTTCAAGCAACTAGAGGCGCAGAGAGAAGAGGTCACACTCCGATCGGACTCCCCCCTCGGGGGGCACCGAGTTCGGATCGGCCAAGCCAGTCTTATCCTCTTCGCCGCCTGAGATTCCACCACCTCCCCCCGAAGAAGGAGTTAGTGGGGCTGGCTTCGAAGGGGGCGAGCTCCCACGACAGGGGTGACTCCCCGTAATCCTCTCCAGCCATTCCCTTATCTGCGGTTCCTAGTGGGGAACTGGGAGGGGGTGAATGATTACGTTGTGGCTCGATGAAAGAGCCGGAGGGTGATCTGTAACGACGAGGTTGCCAAGTGGGGGGAAATGAAGCCCGAGGACCTCGCCGCGTTTGCCTCCTCTCACTGCATGGTGGTAAGTGATTCTTTCATTTTTTCTCTCATTTTGCTTCCTTTTGTTGTCCTCTGATCCTCCTTTTGTTGGCAGGTGAATACCGCCATCCATGCTATGGCCCTCCAGATGCGCATCCACCGTGGCAACGCCATCGACCAACGGGCTACCAATCAGAAGCTCCAGGGTGAGCTCAACTGGACTCGGGGCGAGCTCCATCACACTCGCAAGGGGAGTGAATCTCAAGAGTTGCTCGTCCGCGACCAGGAGGCACAGATTGCCTGACTTTCTGAAGAGAGCGCGCGTTATAGGGAGGAGTCTTCGAGGGTGGTGGCGGAGAGAGAACTCCTCCGGCAACAGGTGCGAGACTTGAAGTCTACTCTTCTGGATCGGACTCGGAATTTTGACCAGATGGTGGAGGCTGAGCGAGAGAAGGCGATCTGGGATTTCAAGGACTCCCAGGGGTATCATGACCTCTAGGTGGAATACGGCTCAAGTTCGTACCGCTCTGGGTTTAACCTCTGTCGGTGGTTGGTTCGGAAGAAATTCTCCGGGCTCAACCTTGACGACATCACTATGAAGGGCCTGTCTCCCGAGATGGCGAACCAGGCAGAGGAAGAGGAGCCTGACTCTCCGGAGGACGAAGATGAGGAGGTGGATCCTTGAGGCTTTGGCGGTGTCTTTTCTGGACTTATGGTGGTTCCCGGGTACCATAAACCCGGTCTTGCAAAGATCTTTGGTTGGGCGGTTATGCCCTTTGATTGTCAGTGTTTCCCGAGCTGTCTAGCTTGGTTATTGCCTTGTTATTTTTTTTATTTTTTTTTGTGGTAATGAAATTTCTTCCTTTTCTTCCAAGTATGATGTGCTCTCTTTATTATTGCTAAGGTGATCTCAACACCCGAGCTAATAGAGCTACATACCCAAAGGACTTCTCGATAGTCATTATTTTGAATTGTCCCTTAATCATTTAAGGCATCTCTATAGTGCGCAGCGAAGTGATTACCTTGTGTGTCCGAACCAAACACTTGTCGGTTGTTCTTTAGTTCAATCAACATACTGAAACGAACTATGCATGGGAGGGTTTAAACCCGAGCTGCTTACGCTTTTCATACTTTACCTTCATCATCGGAATGGCTAAGTCTTTCTTGATGTCGAGGTGTTAGTTAGTTCGGTGTTTTAGCCCGTAAGTCGGGGGGAGACTTATAGTCCGCCCTGGGAGTTTGCCCATGCTGCGGAGATGACTGGGTCTTATTACGCCGAGGTCACGTTAGCTCGACATTTTGGCCCTTAGGCTCTGGGAGTGACTCATAGTCTACTCAGTTGTTACAGGTAATACTGTCTTAAGTTGACAATATTCCATATCCGAGGTACTTATTTCCCTTCGAGGGTCTCGAGCTCATATGTTCCTTCCCCGAGCACTCGTTTCACTCGGTAAGATCATTCCCAGTTGGACCCGAGCTTGCCAGCGCCGGGCTCTGGTACCATAACTTTACGCAGGACCAAGTCGTCGACACGGAAGTTCCGCTTCTTGAACCTGGTGTATAGTACCGAGCTACTCTTTGTTGGTGAGCTGCGGTCCTGATGTACGCGAGGTCCCTTACTTCGTCAAGGAGATCGAGGTTGGTACATAGTTCATCTTCATTCGTCTTATCATTGTATGCTTCCAGTCGCAGCGTAGGTACTTCGATTTTTACCGGGATAACTGCTTCGGTGCCGTAGGTGAGATTGAAGGGAGTCTCTCCTGTGGCGATTTTCTCCGTGGTTCGGTAAGCCCATAGAACACTGGGTAGCTCATCTACCCATAATCCTTTAGGGTGCGGTCCTGATAGCTCTGTTTGTGACTTCTGCTTGACCATTTGCTTGAGGGTGCACGACCGAAGTGAAATTCTATCGTATCCCCATATCTTGGCACCAGTTCTGGAATTTGATGTCCTCGAACTGCTTGCCAATGTCAGAAATTAGTACCCGAGGTAGCCTAATGTGGCACACAATGTTCTTCCAAAAGAAGTTTTGGACGTTCCGGGCTGTGATCGTTACAAGAGGTTCAACTTCTACCCACTTGGTGAAATAATCCACTTCTACTACTAAGAACTTACTCTGGCCTACCGCTGGCAGGAACGGTCCAAGTATGTCGATGCCCCATTGTGCGAAAGGCCACGGGCTGGTGAGATACTTGAGGTCGGCAGCAGGCTGATGGTGAATATTGGCATGCTTCTGGCATTTGTCACATTTTCTGACGAGCTCGATGGCATTTGCCTTCGTTGTTGGCCAATAATACCACAATCGTAGTGCCTTATGGGCGAGGGCTCTGCCCCCCAAGTGTCCACCGCACAGACCCTCATGAGTGTCGCGGAGTACGAGCTCGGCTTCGGTAGGTCGCAAGCAACGCAGGTAGGGGAGCGTGTAGGATCTCCAGTATAGCCGTTCGTCTATTATGACGTATTTGGCCGCCAGGCGCTTTATCCTTCTGGCTGCATTACGATCTGCAAGGAGGGTCTCGTGTAGCAAGAAGCTCGCGAGCGGGTCAATCCAACTCGGCTCTGCTTGAACGACGGGAGCGACCTCCTCTGCCCCCCTAAGAATGCTGGGCTGAGGCAGGTCCTCTATGTACACGGTTCTCATGGTGATATCGGTGGTGCTGGCTAACCTGGACAGGGCGTCGGCCTCAGCGTTCTTCGACCTCGAGATTTTCCTGATGAAGTGTGACTGGAAGTTTAGCAGAGCTTCGCTTACTTTGGCTAAGTAAGCAACCATGGTTGGTTCGCGAGCTTCGTAATCTCCTGTGACTTGGTTGACTACAAACTGGGAATCGCTGCAGATGACGATGTGCTTGGCTTTTACTTCTCTAGCTAAAGCTAGTCCAGCTATCAACGCTTCATATTCTGCTTCATTATTGGATGCCGCGAACTAGAAGCGTAGTGCGTACTCCAATTTCATGCCACTTGGGCCGTGCAGAACTATTCCGGCTTCGCTGCCTTGTTGGTTCGAGGAGCCATCCACGTGAAGGATCCATGGCTCCTCATCCCAGTTCGCGCTTGGCCTAACTAGAAGAGATGCCACACTGGCTGCTACCTCACAGGGCTCAGACTCAACTATCCTGGGAGCTCCAGGCTCACCCGAACTGGGGGCCTCGTGCTCAACCGGCCTGGGGACCTCGGAGCTGAAAGTGCACTCGGCAATGAAATCTGCTAAGGCTTGGGCCTTAATAGCAGTTCGCGGCTAGTATTGGAGGTCATACTCGCTGAGCTCAACGGCCCACTTCGTCAATCGACTAGAGACCTCGGGCTTAAGTAAGACTTGCCTTAGAGGTTTGTCGGTGAGGACGATAATAGTATGAGCCTGGAAGTACGGACGGAGCTTCCGAGCTGCAATGACCATTGCGTAGGCTAGCTTTTCTATCTCTAGATATCTCATCTCTACTCCCTACAATAGAGATGAGAGGTACCGAATTGGACCCGATCTACTTCCTTTATTAGTACCGAATTGACCACTTCGTCGCTTGCTGAGAGGTACAACTCTAAAACATCGTCCTCTTCGAGCCGTGTTAGGATTGGCACACTAGCGAGGTATTTCTTAAGCTCGTCAAAAGCGAGCTGGCAGTCTTGGGTCCATTCGAACCCATTGCTCTTAATTGCCTTAAAGAAAGGCAAACAGCGGTCCGCCGACTTGGACATGAAGCGGCTCAGGGCGGCTACGCGGCCATTCAACCTCTGAACCTCCTTCAACTTCCAGGGTGGTCTCATATCTAAGATGGCCTTAATCTTATCCGGGTTGGCCTCGATGTTGTGCCGGTTAACGATGTATCCTAGGAATTTGCCCGAGGTGACACCGAAGACACACTTGTTGGGATTCAACTTCATGTTAAATCGTCTCAGAATTTGAAAGATAGAAAGTAAGTCTTGTATTAATTCGTCTGAGAATTGAGTTTTGATGACCATGTCGTCTACATAACACTCTATTTTTCTACCAATTAATGGCTCAAACAACTTATTTACAAGCCTTTGAAAGGTTGCCCTAGCGTTTTTCAACCCGAAGGGCATAACCTTGTAACAATATAGACCAAACTCTATGTTGAAGGCCGTCTTTTCTTCATCTGCCGGGTCCATCCTGATTTGGTTATAGCCTGAATAGGCGTCTAAGAAACTCAGCAACTCGTGCCCTGAGGTCGCGTCCACCAGGCAGTCGATTCTGGGGAGTGGGAAGCAGTCTTTTGGGTAGGCTCGGTTTAGGCTGGTGTAGTCGACGCACATGTGCCACTTGCCATTAGCCTTCTTTACCAGAACGGAGTTGCCTACCCAGCTTGAAGTCAGCTGCGAGGAGCTTAGCAACCTCCTTGTCGACCGCTTTCCATCGCTCCGGGGCTAGGTTGCGTTTCTTCTGTCTAACGGGCCTAACTACAGGATCAATATTGAGTTTGTGAGTCAAAAGATTAGGGTTTATTCTAGGCATCTCTGCCGCGGACCATGCAAAAACAACTAAGTTTTCAAGCAGRAAACTTACTAGTTCAGATCGCAGGGGTTCCTGGACTGAAGCACCGATCTGAAGTGTCCGAGCTGGGTCCGCTGCTGAAGTCGGAACAACTGTTTCTTCCGTGGGTGCAGCTCGCTCTTCGCTCTGCTCCGTAGGCCGCTCCAATTCGAGGTCGTTGACTGCCTTGGTCTTCTCCTTAAGGACGACGACATAGCACTTGCGGGACTCAAGTTGGTCACCCCGCGCTACCCCCACACCAAAGTCTGTAGGGAAATTCATCGCCAAATGGTAAGTGAAGACCACTACCCGTAGGGCATGGGTGATCGGCCGGCCTATTATGGCGTTGTATGGGGAGGGGGTTGCGACCACTAGGAAGTCATGGTTGAGTCTGACTATGCTGGGCCATGTGCTGACTTTCACATGTACTGTTACTTTCCCGAGGGGCCTGACTTCTTCTCCGTTGAATCCCACCAAGGGAGTGTTTACGGGCCTCAAGTCACTTCCTGCAACTGAAGCTGGTCGAACGCGGCTTTGAAGAGGATGTCCGCCAAGCTACCTGAGTCAACGAGGACGCGCCTGACCTCGAAATCATTGATCCTTACTTTTATGACAAGCGCGTTGTCGTGGGGGTAGTGGACCCTGCGCGCATCGCCCTTCGTGAAGATCAGTTCCTCCGTCTTCGGCCGCTTTGGAGGATTTTGTTCCTCTTTGGCAGATTCGTGAACTGATGTCCGAGCTGCCGTTGAGGTACAACCTGCAATGATTGAGCCTCCCACTATCATGTGGATGGTGCCCCGAATTGGCCTCTCTTCCGGAGGCTGCCTCTGTGATTGCTCGACCGGCCTGCTGCTGGACTCGGGAGCATCCTTACCGTGCTCCCCTTGCCGACCTGCCTTATTATTATTATTATTGTTATTCTGTACAAAGTTTCTTAGATATTTGCGACGAATGAGTTCCTCTATCTCGTTGCGGAGATTCTTGCAATTCTCAGTACTATGGCCGTGGTCTCTGTGAAAACTACAATACAAATTATTATTTCTTTCATTGGGATTCCTCCTCAGGCGGGGTGGCCACTTCACGTACGAGGCGTCCTTGATTGCCATCAGGATTTCAGCTCGCTTCGCGTTCAGTGGGGTGTAATCAGTTCGGTCCGCTATAGGGGGCCGGAACGGCTGACCCGGCTTTGCCCCCGAGCTACGTCCTTCTTCTTTCGGTTGTCTCCATGGCTAGAAGGTTCACGTTTTCTTTTTCTTTTCTCGAGCGCGTCCTCACCCTTCTAGTTGATCTCTTCTTCTGTGGCTATGAACCTGTCCGCCAGCTTAAGGAATTCATTTATGGTCGCCGGTTGGTTAACAACCATGTGCCACTTGAACTCTTTGTGCGTCACGCCCTTCTTGGCTGCTGCGAGATGCATTGCGGGATCCAAGCGCGGTATCTGCAAGCATGCATCATTGAATCGCTTGATATAGCCCCAATGGACTCTCCCTCTCTTTGGACTATGCTGATATCCAGGTGCAAGGTTTTGATATCACGTGCGGGCCACTCCTCTAAAAGTGGTGGAGAAGGCCACACACATGCAAGACTCACTGGCCCTAGCCAGGTGCATCTGTGACTGGAAAGCGTCTACATGATCATTCGGGTTGAACGACCTGTCATACTTGTCGAGAGGGGGGAGCTTGAAGTCCTTGGGCATTGGAACAGCCAAGAGCTCGGGAGACAAGGGGGATGGAACAGAAAGGAGGGGAGCTTTAACTTCACCCGAGCTTACCTCTTCCCTACCTTTGAGCTCGGGCAGATTGTGGGAAGTAGTTTGGCGAGCTGGTGATTGCTGCAGATAGAGGGGTTCTGCTTAGAGTCTACAGCTAGGATCTCGAACTGGTTCTCCAGAAGTGGGGCTTCGAACTTCGATTGCTAGGGTGATGTAGACCGAGCTGGGGTCCTCCCGACCTGACTGCCCGCGGCGAGACCGGAGTGGCTGGTCTTTCCTTTCTGCCTCGAGAGGAGGCTTGGCTCTTAGGGGGGTTCTGGGAAGCCTCTCCTTGGCGAGAAGGGCGTTCATCCTGGCGGCGAGACCTAGCTTGTCGTGAGGCTGGGTGTCGAGGAGGGAGATGGGGTTGAAGCTGAGGCAGCTGAGGGAATTGCTGCTGATGGTGATACTAAGAGACTTGGTGCAGCACTTGCTACTGATAGAGCTGGAACTGCTGAAACTGCTGCATCTGGGCCTGCATGGCCCGCATGGACTGCACCAGGTTGTCAAGTTGGCTTTGGCTTGTCGTCGGAGGGACAACAGTTGGTTCAGCAAAGGTTGTCTCAATGGAGGGGGGAAGGGGAACACTCACATGCCACTGCTCGTGGCACGTTCAAGCTAGGGACTCCGTCCACTGAAAGGGGAATGGTGAACTGCCTAATGCAGACCACGGGGGCTTGGAGCTGTTCCCTGGCGATGTCCATCTCCATGCTACGTCCGACATTGCTTGAAGAAGCCATGGGTGCTAAGTTTTCAGAAAAGAAGGATCTGTGAAAGTTTAAAGGGAGGCTTTTAGAAGCGGTTCCCATAGACGGCGCCAAATGATGTGGCACGATCCGGGCACTCCTAGTTGGCTGCTGACTGGGTCCTTGTTGGCGACGGACGACACCTGAGAAGATGGAAAGGAAGGATTCCCAGGGATTTTACCCGGTGGGAATACTTCAATGCTTAAGTTAGAACGCATGGGAAAGATAAAAGAAGTGTGCGGTAGCTAAGAGCGTAGGTCGTGCTTTTTCACTATGCTTGACAGATTAGAAGTCTGAAGAAAAAATTTCTCTTCTGCCCTAAGGGCTTTTATAGGGGCGTTCTTGTCAGATCGGGCGTAACCGCCACAGCCGTTACCTGCCAGTGCTGCGCAGGTGGCCATTGCAACATACTCCTTGCCCGGGTGAGTGTCACGTCTCCAAAGGGCAAGTGTGCCTCCACCTGCTGAGAGACGTGGGTGCAAAGTGTCGAAAGGACTGGGACTACACCGTCAGTTAAGGGACGTGGCGCAATCTGATCGGTACGACCTATCAGATGGAAGCTTCCTGAGGAACGCTCGTGCTGCTCATTCACAAGCTACTTTGTAGCGAGCTCGGAATGCTTCAGGGTTACCCTTAGTAGAATTGGTCCCGGGGATGACTTATCTGCTTGGGGACTCGGGGGAGCTGGTTTCCCTAGCTCGCAAGCTAAAGTTGCCTCGGAATATCCCTTTCAGGGTAGCTCGGGGAACCCAAAGCTCGCATTGTGGCGAGCTCATTCTTTTGCGAACTACGATGTAGTGAGCTACTTTATAGGCTCGTTACTTAGTCGTACTAGGCCACGATGTTGAGTTGTTGCTCGTGCTGAGTCAGGTCCACGTGTCACCATTTCGTAGGTCGGGACAAATCATCCTCCATCAATTTTAATTTAAATATATATTTCAATTTTGCATAAAAACTAAAAAGAAAATAAACTTAAATATATATATATATATATATATATATATATATTAGTTTTAAAAATAAATATATATCCAAAAAATACATATTCCGAAATATATCAGATATATATTTCTGAAATATATATTTCAGTTTTAAACCAATAAACCAACCCAAACTAACTTTTCATGTTTGAGTTAGTTTTGCTTCATGATCGATCAGTTTCAGTTTGATGATTTAGTAACTCGACTAGATTGAGTCGATTGAAGAAAATGTCTTAAACCGACCCAACCGGACCAATGAACAACCCTACTCACTAGTAGAGGCTTGGCATCGGGTGCCCGAGCCCGCGATCTAGCACCTATTAATAGGTGGGTCTGGAATTTGGAACGTGTACCGTAGTACCGCACGTGAGACGTCAAGAGGAGAGATTTGGTTAGGATTCGGGTCCTATGGACGGGAACCTTTGGGTAATGGGCAGGGCACTGAAAGTGAACACGTGTGAGCAGGGTTTCAAATTTGGGTTTCTAGCCGATAGAGGTAACTTTTCACTCTTAATGTCATTAAAAGGTATGCTCCTTTGAGAATGTCAGCTTTAAGGCATCTCTGTTAAAACCCCAATCACTTGTTGCTTTCTGATGGCTTCCCAACATCGGTCTCTATTGTAGACCAAAAGCTTCTTTATTCACCCAGTGCAGCTTTACGAGCTGATGTTGTGGTGGCCATAGATGGTGTKAATGTCAACTATGTAGGGGTATTTTTGTCTTTATGCTTATGTTTAAGTTGTTGATGTGTAAGGTTATGTTAGATCTTATGTCTCTCACTTAAGTAGGGGCACATGTGTCATTTCCTGATTAAGTGTTTTATAAAAACAAATCTGGTTGAATGGGAGAGTGATCTTTTTTCTTTCTTATTCGAAAAAGAACTTTCTCTCCCTTTCTTCTCTTCTCTTTCTCTCTCTCTTTCTCTCTTTCTTTTTCTTCGACTGTTATCAGTCTAATAGGATTCAAGGGCAGGCCGAATCCTAATATGGTATCAGAGCCAAACTGAGCAAATTGAAACTACCCAAAATTCTATTCTTTGCACACCTAGTCTTGGGTTTTCTCTTGTTCTCTTCGCCATCAGTTGGAAATAAGGGAAAGGGATGAAAAGGAGTGATCACCCTCTTCCCTTGGAGGTTTCTATGCCTCCAATTGTGTTGTTCGTGGTTGGTTGCTGTGTTTTCTAAGAAGCCCTTCCCAAATTGATGAAGAAAAGAGGGCTGATTCGTGTGGTGCAGTAGGTGTCTTGTATAGTCTGATTTTCGGGTGATTAGGTAAGAGGTTTCTATTTAATAATGATAAATGTGTTTCAGAATGTATGGTGGGAATTCAGATTGTAGTGTGTTAGGGTTTATGCAAATTTCAGTGTGATTCAAAGGGGGAGTGATCCTCAAACAGTGTGGTGAGATTTCAGGTAGTCGTGGGGTAGGGTTGTGGTGTAGAGAGTGCAGTTTTCAGCAATAATAAGTGTTGAAAAAGTGTGGTTCAGTGTGCAGTGTGGTTTAGTTTGCAGTGTGCCGAATTCAGCAATGGGAGACAACAATGACAATGAGACTAGTGTGATGGTCCCTACTGACTACCTGAATGTTCAGATGACCTCTTTTAAACTGAATGGAGAAAATTATGTATCGTGGGCTAAATCTGTAGAAGTCTTTCTTAAGGCAAAGATGAAGGTGAAACACATATGGAAATAAAGACCTTCCACTGATTCTCACGAGTATGATGACAGGGAACAAGAAGATGCACAGATTATCACATGGTTATGGAACAGTATGGAATCCAAGATTTGTGTGAATTTTATGTTTCTTGATATTGCCAAGGAAGTGTGGGACCATTCTAAGAAGTTGTATTCGGGTCAAGACAGCACAACTAGAGTATATCAACTGTATCAGGAATACTTTAATCTACAACAAGGTAATTAGTCTTGAGGAGTCCTATTCTTGTATGAGAAACATTCATAATGAATTAAATGTCTATCACCCCTCACTTCCGATGTCAAAATTCAACAACAACAGAGGGAACAACTAGATGTGACTCGAATTTTGGTGGGGCTGAAGTCTGAATATGAACCAGTGTGGGCTCAAATACTAGGAGGATCAACTCTCCCTTCCTTAGAAGAGGTGTTTGCTCGATTTAGGAGGATTTCTATTGGATCTACCGATAACTCTAGTGTTTCCGACATATCAGCTTTTGCAGTTTCAAGGGGCTATGGTGTTAGAGGTGGAGTTTGGAGAGCTCAGTCTGGTCGTAGTGGTGGCAGTGGACCAGTATATGGTTGTAGTGGTGGTGGTGGACCTACATATAACCGTGGTGGTGGTCGTACTGGAGGTCAAGATTCAGGGGGAGCCTGTGGCAGAGGATGTAGTTCAAGTCCAAGGAGATGTACACATTGTGGTATGGATGGACATACCATTAATTATTGCTATGATTTGCATGGTCCACCTTCAACTTGGGATAATCATGCCATGACTAGTGATAGGAGCTTCAGACAGGAGAGTCGTTCAGCTGATCAGATGCTTCCTACATCCATAGATATTCCTAGGAAGGAGATGATGAGTGTTCCCCATGATGAGTATGAGATGTTTGTCAAGGCCGCATCTCAGCAGAACACGACCACTCTTGCACACTCAGGTATGGCTTGTTTGGCATCCACACCCAATCCCTGGATTATTGACTCTGGGACCTCCGATCACATTGCTGGAACTCCAGGTGTGTTTTCTTCCCTCTCTCATTGCCAACGTCACAATCTGTTACCCTTGCTAATGGTTCCACATCCTCCATTTGTAGTTTTGATAATGTTAACATGGACCCTTTACCCTTATCCTCAGTTTTGTATGTCCCTAAATTAATGTTTGACCTTATGTCAGTTAGTAAGTTGACCAAGTCTCTCAATTKCTCTATTATTTTTTACCCTTCTTCGTGTATTTTCCAAGATCTCAAGACGGGGATGAAGATTGGTAGAGGGCATGAAGTTGGTGGATTGTATTATCTTGATAGTGGTAGAAGTACGTCAACAACTCTCCAGTCATCTCTTTCTCCTCTCCACTGGCACTATTGATTTGTTCATCCTTCGCTAAAAGTTTTGAAGTCTTTGGTTTCTTCATTGAATCATCTTTTTGTTTTGGATTGTGAATCGTATCAATTGGGGAAACATCAACATGTTTCCTTTAGTCCTAGGGTTGATAACCGTATGTCAAGTTATTTTCCTTTGGTTCATTCAGATGTTTGGAGTCCTTATAAAGTAATGCCATACAATGGATATAAATATTTTGTCATTTTTGTTGATGAGTACTCAAGGATGACGTGGCTTTATTTAATGAAAAAAATGAGTGAATTGTTTGCCATTTTCCAAAAATTTTATGCTGAAATGCTGTGAATATTTCTTTACATCATTTCAATAATATTTAGACCAACATGGCGTTATCCATCAGACTTCATGTACCTACATCCCACAACAAAATTGGGTGATTGAGAGAAAGAATCGTTATCTTTTGGAAATTGCTCGATCCCTCATGCACCACGTGAATGTACCCAAACACCAAACCTTTTTGGAGTGATGTAGTGCTTATTTCTTGCTTCTTGATAAACCAGATGCCCAAGTCTATCCTTGATGGTCATTCTCCATTCACCACTTTATTTCCTACATTGTCTCCATTTCCTCTTTCTCCTTGGGTTTTGGGTGTGTCTGCTTCATTCCTAATCTAGGGCCAGGAAGGGACAAGTTAGATGCACGATCCATAAGTGCATCTCCTTAGCTATTCTCAGACTCAGAAAGGGTATAAGTGTTATCATCCTAGCTTTTGATGTTACTTTATGTGTGCTGATGTTACTTTCTTTGAGTCTACTCCATTTTTCTTGGGGTCCAGTGATGCTTCTTCCTCCTCATTACTTCCTCCCCTTCCTCTTCCAGTTGCGGATTCTGTTCCTCTTGTTCCAGTTGTGACCAAGTCCTTGCCTCTGGTGCCACCACCTGTTGAATGGCCACCTATTTGTTAAGTGTATACACATCGCCAACATGTACGGGCTCCTCCTCAGCTCCATCATCGTTGACAGATATGGTAGTTGTCCCTACACCAGCCCCAACCCCAGTATATGATCTTGATCTTCCCATTGCCTTGCGGAAAGGTAAACGTAGTTGTACCCTTCATCTTATTTCTAATTATGTTTCTCTCACTCACTTTCTGGTTTTCATCACTAGTTTATCTCCTTGTTATCCTCTATTGTTGTCCCTAAGGATGTCTAGGAAGTCATTGCCTCTCCAGGGTGGCACCATGCAATGGAAGAAGAACTATCAGCTCAAACTCATAATCATACATGGGACTTCACCACTCTTCCTCCTAATAAGCAGGTTGTCGGTCGTAAGTGGGTTTATATTGTTAAGTACTTACCTGATGGTAGTGTAGAGCAACTAAAAGCTAGAATAGTTGTCAAAGGTACTCCCAAACTTATGGTATTGACTACATAGAGACCTCCCCAATTGCTAAGATCGGCTCAGTTCGTATTGTGATTTCTCTTGCTGCTATGTATGATTAACCCCTCTATTAGCTTGATATCAAGAATGATTTCTTGCATGGTGATTTTCTCGATGAGGTCTATATGGAGCAACCACTAGGGTTTGTTGCTTAGGGGGAGGATGATAAAGTGTGCCGACTAAAAAAGGCCATTTATGGGCTTAAACAGTTTCCTGGAGCATGGTTTGGTAGGTTCAGTGAGGTGGTAAAAGAGTTTGGTATGAAACAGTGCCAAGTTGACCATTTAGTCTTCAGTCGTGACTCTCAGGCTAGAAAGATCCTATTGGTGGTGTATGTAGATGATATTGTTATTACCGGGAATGATAAAGTGGGAATTGATAGGTTGAAAACTTTTCTGCAATAACATTTTCAGACAAAGGACCTTGGTAAACTAAAATATTTCTTGAGGATAAAAATAGCAAGGTCTAAGCATGGTATTAACTTGTATCAGAGGAAATATGTCATTGATTTGTTGGAAGAAACAGGTCTGTTAGGTGCTAAACCAGCTGAAACACCAATGGAAACAAATACTAAGCTGAGTAGTGATATGGGTGAAGAGTTTGAAGACCCTAGCAGATATCAGTAGCTTGTAGGTAAACTGAACTACCTAACCATTACCCAGCTAGACATTTCATTTGCAATTAATGTGGTAAGTCAGTTCATGCAAAAACCTCGGGTTCCACATTTGAATGCAGTTCTAAGGATTGTAATGTATTTAAAGGGGGCTCCTGGTTGTGGTTTGATATACAAAAGTGGTGGAAAACTTGAAATACAAGGATATACTGATGCTGATTGGGCCGGTTCTATATCTAATAGGAGATCTACTACAGGCTATTATACTTTTCTTGGGGTAATCTGGTGACATGGAAAAGTAAGAAGCAAACAGTTGTGGTAAGAAGCAGTGTAGAGGCAGAATATAAAGCTATAGCACATACTACTTGTGAATTAGTGTGGCTAAGGAACCTTCTACAGGAGATGGGATACACTATTGACACTCCAATGAAGCTCTATTGTGACAATCAGGCTGTAGTCTATATTTCCTTTAATCCACTGTTTCATGAGAGAACCAAGTAAATAGAGGTTGACTGTTACTTTGTGAGAGAGAAGGTGCTAAGTGGAGTGATAGATACTGCATATGTTAACACAGGAAACCAGTGGGCAGACTTGTTTACTAAAGGGTTGAGTCGGGGAAGAGTAGACAACATATGTAACAAGCTAGGATTATATAATATATACTCACCAGCTTGAGGGGGAGTGTTAATGTCGATTATGTAGGGGTATTTTTGTCTTTATGCTTATGTTTAAGTTGATGATGTGTAAGGTTATGTTAGATCTTATGTCCCTCACTTAAGTCAGTGCACATGTGTCATTTCCATATTAATAGTAATATAAAAACAAATATGGCCGAATGGGAGAGTGATCTTTTTTCTCTCTTGTTTGAACCAAAACTTTCTCTCCCTCTCTTCTCTTCTCTTCTTTTTCTTCTTCTTCTTCTTCTCTCTCTTTCTCTCTTTCTTTTACTTCAACTATTATCAGTCTAGCAGGATTCAAGGGCAAGCCAAATACTAATAGATGGGTCTGGCAATTACAAGTGTAGGATGGGGATGCAAGGCTAGGTTGGAAGAGAGGCCTCTCGAGTAAGGGAAAGTGAAGGTCTTTAGGTAAAGGGCTTCGAAAATGAGAGGATTGTGGATACTCGACAGTATCAGTAACAAATACTTAAGATCCGGATGTGTTCTAATGTGAGGAGGATCTCTATATATGGAGGAGATCCCTAGATCCTAAAAGGTAGGAGATTAAGATATTCGTTCCGTATCAGGGAAGGGAATATTTGATTCGCTGTCAATCATTGGGTGTGCTACTGAGGTATTGACACGTGTTTCCTAAGGATCTTCTTAAGGATTAGCTTTCATTATCGTTGAGATTCCTCATTACTCACGTGTACTACTACCTTTTTGCGCATCATGACTATTCCTATGTGGCAACAGTGACGTCACCGTTCAGCGGTACTTCGTCAGTTCTATGTGGTGGCTTGCAAAGTACTTTGTTGTCTTGGGTTTGCGTCTGTCTGGGTACACACGGGCCTCGTTGTAGGCTCGGCTTACTATCCTTTCTATCCCGTTATCCAAAGTGGGCTCGCAGGTCGTAAGTTCATCAAACGTTATAGTGGGTGTGGCTTTATCGCACACTTAGGTGTGTTTGGGTCTCTTGGGTGGGTCTTTCTAAGGTTTATTTAAGTTTGGGCGTTAACTAAACTTGGTGAGCAGCGGGTTTTTCACAACTTTGCTTAATGTTTTGCGGGTTTATCGCAAAGGTGGCGATGTACTGAAAGTTCATCGCAGCTTGTGGGTTGATTGCAAGCTGCTTGTGAGTGTTTCTATGGCATTAATCTTAATATCTAAGTGTTCTTTAAGGGTTTGGGTGATTTGTACATACCTACAACAAGACCATCTCTCAAGCGGTGACTATTGCTCTAGGAGGTGGGTTGAAGAGATTTGTAATATATGTGAAAAGAGGAGTTTACAAAGAAACCATTGAGGTTAAGGCGCCAAACATCATGTTAATTGGAGACGGGATCGATGTTACAGTTGTTACCAGCAGTAAGGGTATCCAGGATGCTGGCACAACTTTCCGATCAACAACAGTTGGTAATTAATTATGCTCTCTCTCTCTCTATATATATATATATTGCATGTGTGCCTCATATATAAGACATACTTAGATGGGTTATGGCATCTCTTCAAGGATCACTGGCAATGGGTTCATTGCTCAGGATACGACGTTCGAAAACACAATGGGACTCTAGAAGCACCAAGCAGTTGCCCTCCACTCATGTTCGGATCTCTTGGTGTTCTACCGATGCAGCTTCAAGGGTTACCAAGACACCTTATATGAGCACAGTAAGCGCCAATTCTACCGCAACTGCGACTTCTATGGCACAGTTGATTTCATCTGGGGAGATGTCGCCGCTGTTCTCCAGAATTGCAACATCTATGTTAGAAAGCCCATAAGCGGTCAGAAGAATACTGTGACTGCTCAAGGACGGACAAACCTCAACAAGAACACAGGCATTTCAATCCACAATCCACTGATAACAACCTCTTTTGACTTGAAGGTTGTTCAGGGTTCATTCAAGACATACCTCGGGCGGCCATGGCAGAAGTACTCGAGGACAGTGTTCATGAAGACATCTCTTGACGGCCTGATCGACTCGGCAGGGTGGCTCAAGTGGAGTGGCAATTTTGCGTTAAGCACTTTGTACCATGGGGAGTTCTTGAACACTGGTCTCGGTGCAAGCACAAGTGGGCGAGTAAAGTGGGTAGGTTTTCACATCATGATCAAAGCTTACGCCCAAAAATTCACCGTCGGGAGCTTCTTGGGAGGAAGCTCTTGGATTGCAGCTACTGGAGTTTATTAGCAACAAAWAGATGAACAGGGTTCCATATGAAGAACGAAGGCAACAATAGGGTTTATTTTCAACTTTGGAGAGAGAGGACTAGGATTTCTTATAGTTTTTCATTTCTTTATGAAGAAGAAGAGTGGAGTTTCAAATGTTTCAGTCGATTACCAGGAAGAGAAGGCGGAGAGATTTCTTTGGGTTTTCGATACATTTTGTAGAAAAGAGGAAGAGGGGCAATTTTATCATAAAAATGCATCAAAGGCATTTCCCATTTCCCATATGGTAGATGCACCACGTGTTTTACTGCCCTTTTGTGATATTACCTTGCAAAAGATGCCTTGTCTTTGATATTTTACAAACGAACTACTTTTTATTGCTAATAGAGGTCAAAAGTTACCTCTTCATGCCAGAATCCCTTCAAATTTCAACTTTCAACTCGGGCAGGTTGTATTGGGCCAAATAATAAGACTTGGACCTTGGGTGCAAGCTTCAGCCTACCCCAACCTAGGTTAAAAGCCTGATATGACCAGCCCAAAACCCAATCTGACCTAAACCTTACACAATAAAATTCAGTTGGGCCTCAGTTGGGGTGGGCTTGTGTGGACGGTGTATAATAGTCTTTTAAATCTAGTGTATGCGCGTACATGGCAGTTTGAAGTGATGATGATAATAATAATATTTTAATGTTTTTATTAGAATTCATAAAACAAAGAAAAGTGATCAAACCATGATGTTAAATTTATTAGAATCCAAATGTTCTTATGGTTGTGTTTGGAAACGATGCAAATGGAGTGTAAATTCTGGTTTAGGGTAAATTTGCACTCCGGTTCACTTTTGCCTGTGTTTGGCAACATTAAATTTATTAGGGGTGAGCATTATTCAGTTAAAACCGAAAAACCGAATCGAAAATTTCGGTTTTGGTTTTTTTGGTTTGTAAAATTTCGGTTCCGATTTCGGTTTTCAGCTTTAGAAATTCGGTTAACCGAAAAACATGAATTAGTCAAACTTTATTATCTATAATATATATATTAACATATAATATGTATAAAATATATTATATTGTATTATATTATGTATTAAAATATATAATTTATTATATACATTGTATAATATATATTAAAATATATATAATGTTGAAATATAGTTTTAACTGAAAACTAAACAAAAAATTTTGGTTTCGATTATTTTGGTTTCGGTTTTGGTTTTTCATTTAAAAATTTGGTTTTAAAAATTTTGGTTTATTCGGTTCAGTTTTTAACCGAATAAACTATTTGCTCACCCCTAAAATTTATGCATTGACAAATGACAAACCAATGCATATACATTGATAATAAGATGTAAAAGTACATCAATAAAAAAAGAAGTAAATTTGCATTCAAGCGGGCTTTTGATAAAAAAAAAACATATGTTTTATTGGAATTCATGTTTGCATCCATTACAGCTAAAAGTCTATTTGGTAGGAAGGTAAATTTGTCACTGCGAAACTAACCCAATTTTGCAATTTATATGAACCGTTTTACACTCTACATATTTGCATTTACACTTATTTGCATCGTTTTTAAACGCAGCCTATAGTTTCTATCTATGTTTTCAATATGTGGTTGAACTATAGAGTTAAATTTACTAGTTTGTTATTTGGACACATTTTTTAAGCATCTTTTAACCTAAACCACTTTATATTATATAAAAAAAAAATCATTGACTTGGTCAACAACCAAATGAGGTCCTTCTTTATTAGTGCATCCTCAGTGGTGTTTTTCTTTTCAAAGTACACCAGATTTCCCTTGACGTTTTATAGGTACTATAAATATCAAATAGAGAGTAAGACAACGAATTCAAAATCTGCCCCTAATATAAATATCATCCTTCTTGAATATTTGATTTACAACAGTCCTAGCAAGTTCATGTTCTTGATTCGATTCAACAGGACAATATATAGGCTAGATTATGATTCTCAAGGAAAATCGTGATTTTCTTAGACCACCTATGATAGTTATTTCCATCAAAATGTTCAAACTTTTACAAATCAAGGTGGGGATTCATCATAGCCATTAAGACAGTTTTAAGATTATTGAAAAAATATGAAGTAATATGGTTGTAACGAAGATGAAACCAGTTCCCAAACAACTAAATCCGAACTACAGAAAAATAAAATAGTGACCTGATAAAGAACGAATGAAACTTATAGATGGTAGTTGAGTCGCAGCAACTGTTCGCTCTCCTTAAACYCGATTTCCCCACCTCTCGGAGTATTCCTGTTGGTACAGAAGATTTCTGGTGGTCGGTCTCCAAGATACAACAGCTCTCAGCCTTGGCATTGTGTGCACTCACAATCCAAAGCAGCAAACTAGTATATTAGGTATGCCCAATACGTCCAATAGAGAGAGAAAATAGTAGTGGGAGAGAGAAAGAACATGAAGAAAGTAATTTTCGATATGCTCAAAATCACAGAAAACTTGGCCATTGAGTAGGCTTAATGCCAATATAGCAACGTTTCCCACTAACGTTGGGAGTTCTCCCATGATTAGGAGAGTATGGCGGCTACAAGAACTTTTAATTAAAATGTTAAAGCCTTAAAAGAAAAAAAAAAAGAAAATAAATAAAGGTAGAGCAAGGGCCCTAGACCTACAAGCGTGACACAACACAACACGACATGACAGACACAACGGGCAGGCGCACGCGTGTGTTAGCCCAGCCCAGCCCGGTGTGTGCGTACATGTGATGGTCCTGCAGGTGCACTCTCTCCAGATGCCTCAAAAACAACCCAAAAGCACAATGTATAAGATAAATCCAAGAGGAATGCTCTTTCTAGTCCATATGAGACTCGAGCCACTCCAAAAGTAAACAAAATAAAAAGCAGATAGCATTAATTTGAATCACACAAAAAAAAGACAAAATACCAACAATAAAATATTTAAGTATTATTTTTCTGCTCGTATTTATTAGTAATAATCTTGGTTTTAATGTTATATATTTACTTTTTTTTAGGAATATTAAGTTGCATTTAAAATATGGGAGAGGTTGAGAAAAGGTCAATGTTTCAAGTCTCATAAAACCTTTTTCATGTGGGGTGACCTAACCAAGCCCATTTGAGGATGGGAGGCCCAACCCATGAACGCCAGAGTAGGGAATGGGATCCGCTACAGTAGGGGTTACCCTGCCACCTTCGTATGGAACCAACCACAGTGCTACCACATGGTCCTGTTAGAACCGCTAACAACCCCCGTATGGCTCCCATCTCAGGCGTTCATCTGCACCTACCTCCAGGCAGGTCAAGTATAAATAGGGGTGCCCCCCTCCAGGTAAAGGGGTTACAATCTACATCATATAACTATTACCTTAATTGCTCTAGCCTAGAGCTAGCCACTAGGATCCTCTCTTGGGGCTTTCTCTCTCTCTTTCTCTTCTCGTACCCTGTACTAACTTGACCGTCGGAGACTCCGCCTCGGGTTCTTACCCGGGGTCCTCTAACGAGCTCCTGTCTTCCAGTAGAGATTGGATATCTACCTTTGGCTCCTACCGTACTCGGAGACCACCCTGCCTCGGATTACACACCTCGGCCTCGGCAGCATCCCATCCGAGCCCTCAAAGCCTTCGACCAACCTTCAAAGCTCGGGGACCAAATTACCATGTTGTCCTCAACCATTCCGAGAAGCAACAATTGGCGCCGTCTGTGGGAACCGAAAGCAAATTAACTAGTCCCCGAGCACCCACAATTCAATATGATACGAAGAACGAGAAATACCCAAAACCTCGAAACCAATGAACAGATCTAGGTCGTACTTGACCGCCTGGAATAGTTGACATAGCGAGTTGAGCAGAACCTCCCCCAAGCAGAAGGTCTTCCCCAATGTGATTGCCCCACCGGGGATGGGGAGTCAACGCAGCCAGGCCAGCACGGGTCCATCACCTAGTCGGCCCCTTGCGCCGGCCATGCACAACGAGCCGATCCCCCAGAATCTGGGAGCAGTCGCCCGGCCGACCCACGCTCCATCACTTTCATGCCTCCCAGCCTAAGGGATGATAATTCTGGACCCCTCAGCCAAAGAGGGGGGAACTCTAGACCTCCCAGCAGAAGAGAGGAAGAACTAGGACAGTCGGAGGACAACCACCAACCCTCCAAACAGCATCACCGATGCTAGAGGGCCGACCCAAGGGATGAAGGCGGTAGCCGAGACCGCCCAAACGTTCACTCCCGAGCCTCTTCCCCTCATGTCACGGACCTTCGAAACATTCTGAATGACCGTTGCGCTAGGTGCAAGGCGCGCGGCCTCGACTCTGAGCACTCTGGCGTCCGCACCGAACACCATTGCACCCACGAATAACTGGAGGTCCACGACCTCGACCCTTGGTCTCCATGCATGCCACCATCAGCGGACTCCTACCCGGCTCAGTCCTCAAATGCTCCGTGGCCAAGAGCCAGCCGAAGACGAAGCTGGAGTTCTTAGAAAGGGCCTAGAAATACATTGCAGTTGAGGAGGCTTCGACCACAGATGCCCAAGAGAGGGGCATGGAGCATTGGGACAGAGCCCCCGAGAAGAAGAGGAAGAACGGAGACCAGAACCATAACAACAATAGAAAGCTTTTGGCCTCGGCCTTGGATTACAACCAATACATGCCACTCAACTCCACCCGCACGTAGATTCTGATGTAGATCGGGCAGGAGAAATTTATGAAGTGGCCTGAGAAGTTGAAGAAGAACCCTCATCGAGGGAACCCTAAGAAGTACTGCAATTTTCACCGAGGCACAAGCCACGACACTGAGGACTGTTACGATCTCAAGAACGAGAGAGTCCCTCATTCGTTGGGGGCACCTCAAGCAGTACGTCGCGGGCGAGGCTGGCACCTCATCCCCTCAGCAACAACAGCAACACCAACAAGCAGCAGGCATCATTGGCGTCATAGTGGGAGGCACGGCCTCGGGTGGAGCCTTGGCTTCGGCTCGCAAAGCCTACGCCAGGTAGTTGAACATCCAAGAGTCGGCCCCCAAGAAGTTGAAATGAGAAGCCCTCTCCGTCATGGACGTGGACCTGAAGAGGGTAGCAATCCCCCATGATGATGTATTGGTGGTTTCAGCCATCATTTCAAACTCCATAGTCAAGAAGATCCTTGTAGACAGCGAGTCTTCCGTCGACATCCTCTTCTACGAAGCCTTTGAGAAGATGAAGATAGCTCCGGAGTGCCTTCAGCCAGTAGATGCCCCACTTGTCGACTTCTCCAGCAACATCATCAAGCTAGAGGGCAAGATCTCCCTACTAGTCACGAAAGTGATGGAGCCCCAACAGGTGACGAGGATGACAGAATTCCTGGTCATGAAGATTTGCTCACCCTACAATGCTATCATGGGACAAACGACCCTCCATGCACTTCGGGCAACCATCTCCTCCTACCACCTCGCCCTGAAATTCCCCACCGAGCATGGCATCGGAGTTGTTCATAGGGATCAACATGCTGCCCGCTAGTGTTATGTGGTAGCACTGACGGGCAAGAGCAAAGAGACCTTGCCACTTGAGGGCCTCGACCTCAGAGAGGAGCCAGCGAGCCGAGGCCAACCAATTGAGGACCTCGTCTCAGTTCCCCTAGACAAAGACGAGCCCGATAAGATCGTCCGCGTTGGGTCCAACCTTCCTCCCGAAGGCCTGTCTGAACTGGTAAGTTTCCTCAAACTTAATGCTAACGTCTTTGCTTGGTCCACCGCTGATATGCCTAGAATTGACCATTCGGTCAATACACAGTTTTCCTTTGCCAAGGACAGACCGCCTCGTCAACGCCACTGCAGGGTACGAGCTACTCAGATTCATGGACGCCTTCTCCGGATACAATCAAATAAAGATGCATCCAGATGATGAAAAAAAGACTCCATTCATCACAGAGCATGGCACGTACTGCTATCGTGTGATGCCTTTCGGCCTCAAGAATGCTGGAGCCACTTATCAGTGCCTTGTCAACAAAGTGTTCAAAAACTATATGGGGAAGAACGTCGAAGCCTACGTGGACGATATGGAAGAGCCTGAATTCCGAGGCCCATGTCTCGAACCTAGATGAGACCTTCAACACCTTGCGGAGGTATAATATGAAGCTCAACCCCAGCAAGTGTGCCTTCGATGTTACCACGGGCAAGTTCCTAGGCTTCGTCGCCACTCAGAGAGGCATTGAGGCTAATCCATAAAAGATACAAGACATCCTAGACATGGCTCCCCTACGAATGGTGAAGGAGACCCAAAAACTCACCGGCTGGATAGCTACCCTGAATTGTTTCATGTCAAAATCAGTAGACCATTGTCTGCCCTTCTTCCATGCCATCAAGAAGTTGAAAGAGTTCCAATGGACGGAAGAATGCCAGCACGCTTTTGATGAGCTCAAGGTCTACCTCTCCTCGCTTCCCCTCCTTGCCCGACCGGTCAAAGAGGAAACCCTATATTTGTACCTTTCGGTCAGGGATGAAGTAGTCAGTTCAATTTTCATCAGGGACGACGGTGTGCAGAAGCCAGTTTACTACGCCAGCAAGGTCCTCTACGACGCCGAAACCGTGTACCTCGAAGTAGAAAAGTTGGCATTTGCCCTCGTGGTCTCAGCTAGGAAGCATCAACCGTATTTCCAGGCCCGTACCATAGTGGTCCTAATGAATCAGCCCCCCAAAGTTGTCCTCGTTAAACCCAAAACCTCGGGACGCCTAATGAAATGGGCCATTGAGCTATCAGAGTTTGACATCCAGTACCAATTGAGGCCCACGATCAAGGCACGAGCCTTGACAGACTTTATAGTGGAATGTACCTTTAGCCGAGCCCCTCACCAGCCCCTGGGAGAGGCCGAAGGAGACCAGGGGGACGACGAGACTTGACCCCGATGGAATCTCTTTATTGATGGTTCCTCCAACGCTAAAGAAAGTGGAGTGGGCGTCATTCTCCTCACCCCAGATGATATCGCCTTGGAGTATGCGCTAAGGTTCGACTTCCCAGCATCAAACAACGAAGCCGAGTACGAGGCCCTCCTCGTTGGTTTACAGCTGGCCAGGGACCTCGGCTCCTCATACCTCGAAGCCTTCAGTGACTCCCAGCTAGTGGTGAATCAGGTGAATGGCAAGTACGGGGCTAGGGAACAAAGCATGTCCAAGTACCTCACCAAAGTCCAAGACCTAGCCCACCACTTCCAACGCTTCTCCCTGCAATGAGTCCCGCGAGTTGAGAATGCATGAGCAGATGCCCTCTCCAAATTGGCATGTACCTCAAGCGGAACTCCTAGCCGGGTCATGCACGTAGAGAAGCTGCTTTGACCCTCCATAGAGGAAGTCCAAGTATTCCTTGTAGAAGTCGAATCCTCATGGATAGACACTATCGTCAACTTTCTATCAATTGGGTGGTTGCCTGAAGGCAGAAATGAGGCAAAGTGACTCAAGCGATAGGAAACTCACTACACCTTACTGGAAGGGAAGCTATATCGAAGATTCTTCACATTGCCTTACCTCTGATGCCTTCGTCCGGAGGAGGGCAACTATGTGCTATGGGAAATTCACGAAGGCATCTATGGTAATCATCTCGGTGGAAGAGCCCTAGCTCAAAAAGCTCAGAGACAGGGCTACTTCTGGCCTACCCTCCACAAGGACCCAACAAAATTGGTGCAAAAGTGTGATTCCTTCCAGAGGCACGCCAACCTGTGCCATCAACCGGCCACCACTCTCTCGGCCCTCAGCAGCCCGTGGCCCTTTGCCAAGTGGGGCATGGACCTCCTCGGCCCCTTTCCTCAAGCCACCGGGGGGGGGGGGGAGAAAGTACCTCGTTGTAGCAGTTGACTACTTCACCAAGTGGGTCGAAGCCGAGCCCTTGGCCGTCATCACGACGTGAGCCACCTAGAACTTCTTTTGGAAGAACATCATCTGTCGCTTTCAGCCTACCCCACATGTTGGTAACTGACAACGGAAAACAATTCGATGATGCTAGGTTTTGAGAGTGGTGCACCTCCCTCGGTATCAGACAACAGTACACCTCAGTAGGCTACACTCAAACTAACGGCCTAGCCGAAATCACCAGTAGAACAATACTGGAGGGACTGAAGACTAGGATGGACCGGGCGAAAGGCCTATGGGCCGAAGGACTGAATAGCATACTCTGGGCTTACCGAACCATAGCTCAAACAGCCACGGGGGAAACTCCATTCGGCTTGACCTACAACACAAAAGTAGTAATCCCAGTAGAAATCGGCCACCCAACACTCCGAGTAGAAGTATACAATGAAGTCGAAAATGATGAAGCCCTTAGGGCAAATCTAGATCTGTTGGCAGAAACCCGAGAGCAAGCGCAGATAAGGGTAGCCGCCTAACAGCAGCGCGTGGCCCGCTACTACAACTCTAGGGTAAAAGAAAGGCATTCTCAAGAAGGAGAACTAATCCTCAGAAAGGTCATGGTCCCCAAACCCGGAGTAGGGAAGCTGGGCCCCAACTGGGAAGGCCCTTACAAAATCAAGCGAGTTCTCGGCCCCAACACCTTCCACTTGGAGCACCTAGATGGAAGACCTGTACCTAGGACATAGAACTCAGAAAACCTCCGGATGTACTACCAATGATTGTAATATCTTTTGTAATCAATGGGTAAATGAAGCAAGGTTCCTCTTCGCCTCAATGTTCAGTGCGTGTACCTACTAAGTTCTGATAACTCTTCGGCCTCGCGATTGGCAGGGGCACATAGCCTCCTTTGAGGACCATATCCCCTCGTTGGACCGGCGCCAAGACTTAAGGAATAGGAATAAGTAGTGAACACCTTAGCTAAAAGCCTAACGCGTCAGAACAGACCAAGATGGTCGAGGCCCTATGTGCCTCAACGCCCTGTCTCGATGGCAACTAACCTCCTGAACCTTCACACTCGGTGTTACCAGCAAAAGAAGTTGGCCTCCTCGGAGCGCTGCGCTTGACCTCATCAAGACAAGTGCGTGGGGATGCGGGAGCCAGGCGAGCCCCAATTCAGCCTAGGCCCCGCTGAGCCAAACGAGCCACAGCTCTATCTCGGCCACCCCTCAACATGGCAGGCCACCTCAGCCTTGCTAAGGCTAGTATGTGGGGGTACGGGAGCCAGGCGAGTCCCAGCTCAGCCTCGGCCCCACTCTACATCGGCAGGTCACTTGGCTATTTACTTAAGTACAAGTAAAGGGAAGAGAGCCAGGTGAGACCCATGCTCCGCTTCAGCCTCTCCCCATCATAGTCCTCTTCAACCTTGCCTAAGTGAATGCCTAAAAGGGTGTTAGGTCAGATAAGCCCCGGCTCTGCCTCAGCCACCCCTTCACCATGCTCCTTATGCGCAAAGTAAAACAAACTGAAGGGAACTACACTGGTCCTACGCTGCGATTACCCTTTGGAGGGGCAAGGACCCTTCGTCAACGATGCAAAAGCACAAAGTGCAACAAAAACAAGAAAAAGCAACACAAGGAATAGCAATGCAAAAAATAGCAACACAGCAAAAACACAAGCACACAAGACATCAAAAAATGCCCACTAAGCTTCATTCATTTTATGTATTCCTTCGACTTTACAAAAAGTCTCATGGCCCCTTTGGCCGAATACATCTACATGTACAAAAAAAAAAAGAGAAGAAAAAGAAAAAGGGAGGAAGCCCAACTTACGGTTCGTCGCCAACTGGAGGGAGCGCGGAGTCAGTAGCCTCTTCAGGAGTATCGGGGATCACCTGTAGAGACTCAACGTTGAAAGCAGCCTCGACCAGCTCGTCGGTCTGCTTCTCTGCTTCTTGGACCCCCTTGTCAACACCCGCTGCCTTCTCCTCGGCCTTAACAACCCTCTTTGCTGCCTCCTCGGCCCTCTTCTCCACTTCGGCTGCTCACTTGTTCGCCTCGGCCTCGGACATAAGGCTCTCAACCCAAGCCTTCTCCATCTCTTCCTTGGTGAAGAGGTCCTACGTCTTCTTCAGCTTCTCCTCGGCCTCCTTGCGAAACTTTTGCTCATCCACGGCGACCCGCTGCATCTCCCTTCGCTTCTCCACAGCATGGGCAGCCGTCTGCTGAAGCTTCTCCTTCTCCACTTCCAGCTTGTCTATGTTGGCCAGGGTCAACTTCAACCAGTCCCCTAAACCAACGTAATTAAGGCAGACCTACGACGGAAGAAAGAAGTCAGCACAAAAAAAAAAGGAGAAAGAGAGAGGGAGACAAAAGAGGAAGGGACAAAGTGTCACCTCGGCTAGGCTCTATAGTCCTTGGTTATAAAGCTTCTCAGGGACCATTCCCAGCATCCGAAAGCGGTCCCGAGATAACAAGGCCCCGATCACCAAGGCCGGGCTAACCCCCTCGTTGCAGACAGAGTCCCCTTCACAGACCTCCCACTAGGGACGAAAGATCTGGTCGGACCGCTAGGCAAGCTCCTCCAGAGGCGTAGGAGCCGAGAAGGGTCCCATTCGCTCACTGTACGACCTCCCGGAGGTGTCATCCATAGAACATGCGTCGCGAGCAGTCTTCTTCTGTGGTTGGCCCTTTACGGGCCCCTCAACCGTTCTCTTCCTGCCCCGGTTGGTCTTCTCGGCCTCCTCAGCAGGCCTTCCTGGCCCTTTGACCAGCTGTAGCGGCACCTACTCACGCCCCAGGTGGGCCTCCTCGGCGGGCCCCTTCCCCTTCGCAGCGTTTTGGGCGATGGCCCCCTTAGTGGGAGCCAAAGAAGAAGCCCTCTTGGTGAGGGCCTTCATCTTCGTCCCTTTGGAGGGGACCTATCGATTCGGACCCCCCTTCACCGAGGGTGGCACCTTCTCCTTCAAGGCGGGAGCATCCCCGGTGGCCCACTGAGGGGTCTGAGCACCGGTCTTCGCCCGCTCCTTCTGCATAGCATGGGTGCGCTCCACTCTGGTCTTTCGAGCATCAATCGATAGATCTACAAGCAAGGCAATGGTTAGTACCACTATATAAGAGCGAAAGACAAGGAAGACGCAGAAAAAGATGGCATGGCCCGTCCTACCAAGGGAGCAGGGCTGAGCTCCGCGAAAACTAATGGCATCTCCTTCTCCACCAAGGACTGGGCTCGGACTCTCCCCAAGTTGAGCAACCGCGCGAGATTGTCACTCTCCTCTCTAGTAAGTAAGGGGACACACTTCTCCGCAGACAAATGGGGTTCTCCCCACCCTGATTTGAAGGACTAGCCCTTGGAACAAGACAAAAAAATACTTACTCTTCCAGTTATGTATAGAAGAGGGGTTATCTACAGGCTTGGACTTACGGGGTTGGAAATAGAAAATACCTGCCTTGAAAGATTGCTTCCTCAGCGCAAAAATTGCTCGAAAGAGCTTTGACGCCAACTCCACCCCCTGGAGCCGAGCCGCCACCAACATTGCCACAATGGTCCCAACCGCATTGAGCACAATCTGGCTAAGGGTAATCCCACACATCCTCAGCAAGTCAGAGATTAATGGATGTAGGGGAAACTGAAGATCGAATTGGAGGAAATGCTGATAAACGCAGATCTCCCCCTCCTTGGGAGTCCACGGCTGATCGTCTGACTCAGGCACCCTAACCCCGTAAGATGAGGGAATGAAGTACTGCCCAGTCAAGGCCTTGACCTGATCCCAGTCTAGAGAACCTTTGAACTCTGGACGAGAAGGGTCAGTCTCGGCCATCGCCTTGGCAACACTCTCAACCCTCCTCCCGGGGACGGGGTCTAGGTCTTGCTCCTCCTCGGCCTGGGGGGGACCCCTCGGCCTCCCTCAGCGTCATGGAGGCGGCGCTCTCACAAGAAGGGTCATGGCCTCGGCGGATGCGTTCGGCTCCCCTAGAGGCTACCCTAGCCCGGAGCACATCCACCTCGCGCCGAGGGAGCATGAAGACGAAGGGGCTCGGGGGGGAAAGGGGTGAAGGTGTTCGAGTAGAGCTCTCTTTCGATATGTTCGGAAGTTCATAGCACTCAGGTCTAGAATCTGAGAAAGACATTGTTGATTACCTAGAAAGGAGGTGGAAGGAAAAAAGGAACAAAGATGGAGTGTCGAAAACTGGAAGATCTGTGAGGTGAGTTCACTCGAAGAACGAAGACGCTTGGAGGAAAATGACAAGAATTTTGCCATCGAAGCTGCTATTTAAAGAAGAATGAACGGCTCAGATCTCTCAAGATCCAACGGCTGATAAGCCACCGCCTACACGGTTCAATCACAACGCATCGCGTGA
Source organism: Nelumbo nucifera (assembly GCF_000365185.1). The sequence continues at coordinate 1,168,539 of NW_010729132.1, read as the reverse complement.
CGGTCACCCTTGGAAGACGAAACAACGCGCTGGCAACGGCTTGGATTATCGCAGATCCGATGGATAGGGAGCACCTCTGCACCTGCGATCCAATCGCGCCGCACCCCTGAGCACTCACCCTCGGAAGACGGAACAACGCTCATAACGGACCAGCGAAGTCCACCCAAAGCAACCCGCCGGTCTGAGAGACTTGTTCTCACGGATGAGCATATCGGTTCGACCAGAGAGTCATCTCCCGCATGGATCCTGGGGCCTTTCGGCTCCCTCTGGTCCTCGGCCCGACTCGTGAAGATGAACTAGGTAGAGACGCAGGAAAGGATGCCACTGCAGAGAACACCTCGGGTGTCGGGCCCAATGGCGCTCACCATTACTACTCCCTTCGATCAAAGCCGAATTCTTCTCCTCGGCCTCAGGAGTGGGGGGCAAATGATGTGGGGTGACCCAACCCAGCCCACGAGCGCCAAAGTAAGGAACGGGATCCGCTACAGTAGGGGTTACCATGCCACCTTCGTATGGAACCAACCACAGTTCTACCACATGGTCCTGCCAGAACCGCTGACAGCTCCCGTACGACTCCCATCTCAGGCGTTCATCTCCACCTACCTCTAGGCAGGTCAAGTATAAATAGGGGTGCCCCCCCTCTAGGTAAAGGGGTCACAATCTGCATCATATAACTATTGCCTTAATTACTCCACCTCGGGTTCTCTCACCTAGGGTCCTCTGACGAGCTCCTATCTTCCAGCATAGATTGGATATCTACCTTTGGTTTCTACCGTACTCGGAAACCACCCCACCTCGGCTTACACACTTCGGCCTCGGCAACATCCCATCCGAGCCCTCAAAGCCTTCGACCTACCTTCAAAACTCAAGGACGAAATTACCTTATTGTCCTCGGCCATTCCAAGAAGCAACACTTTTCAAGTCATTAATAGTATTTAATTGATAGCATATAATATTCTGATTTACAGTATTGTCAGAATTTATTAGTTCATTTATTAATSGGTAAGATATAATATTTCTGATCATTTTAATTTAATATATTAATGGTGTTTAATATTTGGACTTGAACTTGTTATGTTCTTGAGTATTGTTCTATAGTGCAGATTTGGAGTAGGTTCATACCATTTACTCAATGTGTTAGCTCAGGAATGATCATAACTCTAATTTCTACTTATTTTACATGAAAAAAAGTGGATGGCCATTCTTCCTCATCTCGTATGTACAAAGTACACCTAAATAATTAATATGGTTTCTCGTGGATTGGACAATTTTTTTGATTGTGATTGTACCCGTAGAAGAGGGTTGGGAAAGTTAAGCATTTATGAGGGCTTTACCTCCATGTACATTTGCATGTGATATTTCCTAATTCAAAATTTCAAACACCTCCATCTAAACACTAATATCCGCTCATGTATTGACATTAATTTCAAATTAGCACCTACTTTAATTATAATTAAAGTAGAGTTAATATTTATGAGGTGGATTGAACAGTAAAAACCTCTAGTTTTAAATAATAATAATAATTTTAGTTTTAATTTTTTATGAAACCTATATAACAAAGATGAGTAAACAAAGCATGCTGTATTGGTGGATTTATTGCCTCCGACCTAACTTTAGATCTTCTTACTAGTAGTCATATTAATGTTTTCAACTTGCAATTGATCAACACAATTGAATTGAATTGTCAAGTGTAAGGAGAAGGGAAGAGTAGCAAGCTATTGGGGGAACCACTATTCTTTCATATGGAACTTAGGTGATTGACCCGGTGAGCCATGCATTCTTAGAGGAGAGAACTGAATCAAGGCGAGCAAGATTTGCAATCTCAAGAACAGGGGCATCACAGTAAGTTGGAGACGATAGAGCCCATCAAGTATGGTGATGTGTTTCTTGTCTCCAGCGAACTTGCAGGCAAGTCCATAGAACCACAAGATGCTTTCATGACGCAGACCACGGTGCATGGATAAGCCTGAAAATAAATTAGAAAAGAGTAATTAATTTAGGTATTTAGAAAACTTTAAATAGTCAAATAAACTGACTGAACACTAATGGAGGGGGGTCTTTGCCTAATAGACGAAGYGTAGGGAGTGTTTGTCATAAAAAAGTRTAAGGGTCTTTGTCACAGACCTCATAATACGGGGGGATCCTTGTAATTTACGCAACAAAAAAACCTTATAGGGATCAATAAGAGAGAACAAGAGTTAGTATCTTAAATATGAGACTTAATGATACAAAATAAAATGAATTGAATACAATATATCAAAATTATAATTTTGCCCTCACAATATAATATACATATATGCATASAGAGAGAGAGAAAGCAACTATAGAAAAAATGATATTTTGTGAAGATGAGGTGTAGAAGACCTGGGGAGCTATTCCAAAAACGTGGATGTGCATTGGATATTATGATGATGATTTCAGTGCTTTTATCAATACCCCCATATGTAATGAAATTAAGTAGTTGGAGCATGTTATTTTGGTGGAATTATTCCCTCTCAAAACATATGACCTAGCTTCAAATCTTCTTGCGGTTTACATCATTGTTTTTCAATTTATAGTTGAAGTAGACAACTAGATTGATTTACCTCATTCATTAACAACCAATGACCTTATTATTGGTTGAATTGCTAACCTCGGCTATTTAACCAATGAATGGGTTATGTATAAGACAGTTTTTTTTTTTTTTTTGCCTTCTAACAATTTCCATCATAAATAACAATAATTCTCACTTTTCACATCTATTTTTGTTTAATATGATAAGTATATATTATCAAAGACATGCTTAAGTTTTCTATAATTTTGATAATATTTTATATTTATATTTTTATTATTTAATTTCTGACATCACAAGTTGACACAGTTAGTGGGGTCATAGGTTGGGCATTATTTCTCTTTTTTCCTAAATTTTTGTTTCATTTTCATCATTAGTTAAATCTATTTATCGCATTTAGTGTTCTTGAAGCAAGGTTTAGTGTTCTTGAAGCATTCTCATGCAGCCATAGATCGGCCGACTGCATGAAATAAGAAGGGGTTGATCAATCTACTTTTGATTGCCCGGTTCTTGGATTTTTTTGGTGAGATCGAGTCATCAGGAAGGTGATATTCGACTTGGCATCAAATTCATGAGGAACTAGAGTATGGGGAAGAGTTCTATAAAAGTTAGGCTCTTTGTGCTTGATATGATCTTGGGCGCACAGGTATCATTTGATTTCTTTTATTATTCTGTAGAGGGCGATTAGCTTTCTGGACCTTTCTAGGCCTTTTGGAGTGGTCGTTTCAGTCTTCTCTATGTTGGGAGACGATGGGAGGAGAGAGATTTATCTCCGATTGGGGTTTTTTCCTATAGCTGTACACTTGATTAATCGTGTTCCTTTACGTATTTTGGGGTTTAAGGTGCCATTCAACCTTCTTTTTCCAGATGTAGAGATGTTTCACATTCCTCTAAGGGTTTTCGATTATGTGCTTTGTTCACATTCTTGGCCCCCATCGCAAGAAATTGGATCCTAAGGTCAAAAATGTTTTTTCCTTGGGTATGCTCAGAACCAAAAGGGTATTGTTGTTATGACCTTGTGTCGATGAGCAGATTTGTCACTATGGATGTTACTTTTTTTTAATCTACCTTCTACTTCTCAATTGGTTCTCCTCAGGGGGAGAGTTTTAGGGAGGAGAACTTACAGTTTGTTCCTTTTCCTGTTTCCTTTGTGCCTCCATCAACATCCCCATTAGTAGCACCTCCATCAGTTTCTTTACTTGAGTAGCGCCGACAGATGATGGTTGACTCCATACATCAACAACCCACACCACTCTCCATTAGTCCTTCTAAAACTCCAAAATCCGYAGATGCAGTTCCAAGTATTCCCGTTGAGCCTGAGCCTGTCATTTCTTTAAATGATAATGTTCCTGCACCAAACACTATTGTTTCAGTTGATCCCACTAACCTTGATCTTCCCATTGCTCTTCGCAAAGGGAAAATAAAATGTACAACCCATTGCATTTCACACCATCTTTCCTATATTGCYTTATCACCCTCCTATCGAGCTTTTCTTTCTTCCCTGGATTCTATATCTATACCCATGAATGTTATTGAGGCTCTTTCCAAACCTGAATGGAAAATAGCCATGCAAAAAGAAATGGAAGCCTTGGTTAAGAACCAAACTTGGGAAATAGTTGATCTTCCCCCAGACAAGGAAATAGTCGGATGTAGATGGGTGTTCACCGTGAAGTATATGCTTGATGGCAGGATAGAGAGGTATAAGGCAAGGTTGATAGAAAAAGGGTATACTCAAACATATGGCATTGATTATCTAGAAACTTTTGCACCAGCAACTAAGATGAGTTCAGTTCATATTCTATTATTTCTAGCAGCAATCAACTCATGCCCTCTGTTTCAGTTTGAWGTTAAAAATGTATTTCCTCAATGGTGATTTGCAGGCGGAGGTATATATAGACATTCCAACAGGCTTTTATGAAAATAATGGTAGAGGAAAGGTGTGTAAACTCAGAAAATCATTGTATGGCTTGAAACAATCACCTAGTGTCAGCACCTGATTTTTGCTTGGTCCGTAGCCTAAGCCTCTAATTCACCCCAAAAACTCGATCAGACCCTTCCGACCTCTCCGAAACATCCAAAAACCTAGAAAAATCAAAATTTACCCCGTTAAACCAGCCCGATACCTATCCGATGACCCCGATTGACTCTCACTTACACCTCAACCATTAGATCAGGCACAACCATCAGACCGAAGACATCCCAAAACACATACTCATAAAATTTGAACTAAAAATTCCTTCGTTCACCCGCTCATCAAACAAAGATTCCATTTCGACCATTATTGTACCCATAACCCATATCCACTTGATTTGAACACATCTAAACCAATCAAACTTTTCCAATCACCCTAGAATACCAAAGGACCTCTACATATGAAATTCCATCCMAAAATACTTTCATTTACCCTCGATCACACAAAGATTCCATTTTGAGGCTCTAGATTGACCAGATTCTAAATCTGCTCGATCCAGGCCCAATTGGCTCAATCTGATTTTACTAATCATATCAGAATACCCAAAAACCCCACCCGGAGAAATTTCACCCAAAACTGCCTTTATTTTCCTCTTCATCTCACAAAGATTCAATTTCGAGCCCCYAGATTAACCAAATCGAACCCTTTCAAAATCTGCCTAATCCGGGCTTAGTTGAGCCAATGTGACCCCACCAATCGATACAGAGTGTCCAGAAACCCCACCCCATGAAATTTCATTCAAAACTACCCCCTTTTGCCTCTTCATTCAAAAAGATTCCGTTTCCACCAATCTTACTAGTCCACATGCATCGAAACCCTCTTTGGGGGCAGACCAATCTCAACCCTTTAATTTCTAACCCAGAATCTCAGTCATCCATCCCGAATCCCGGTTTGACCTCCCTTAGACCGGTTTTGACCAACGTTTTCCTAAATTATACTTTCCCTTAATGCTTATAGAATTACATAAATACCCCCTGGCGCCATTTAAAAGAGACCGACTCCATCATTTTCGCCTTAAGGCAGAGAAAGGKGATGAGAGGAATGTTTATCATCTTCAACCTTCGAACCCAAAGCAGAGGGGCAGCGACTAGAGATTCGTCTTCCTCCGATTCCTTCTTCCCTCTTATTCTCCGATCCTTCTCCTTTGCTTTCCACCTCCCTCACTATCTTCTCTCTCGCCGGTGAGCTGCTGTTCACCTTCTCCTCAGTCGAAAATAGGGGACTTGCAGCGGCGATTTTCTCCCCTCCATTTCCACTCGAATCCACTAAAAACCCTACCGTTTGGTCACCAGTTAGCCCCTTCGTCCCACGTCGCTTTTCTATCATTTGGTCACCAGTTAGCCCCCTCCCTTTAGTTTCATCCTCACCGCTGGCGGAGCAGAGCCTGCGGTAGCATCAACGGTAAGCTTAAACGTGAATCACCGGAGGCATCGTCTTTACATCGTTCTCCCTATCGCAATCAGCGTTTTCTGTAACCGACTGAAAGCAAATCCATCGAAACGAGCTGAGATTCCCCCGCAGCAGCGATTGATTCCAGGCCGACATATAGTAAATCTCGTCATTCTCTCCCACAGTAGTTTCTCCTTTAGTTCTTTTTTTTCGTCATTGTCTTTGTTTGATATTTGAATCGATTGCGAGTTKGGAGGAGTGAGGTTCGGCGGAGCTAGTAATCGGCTCCGTTGAACCAGCTCCCATAGGTTTCAGCTCTAGTTATGGGTTTTTTTTTTTTCGTTTTTTGATTTATTGCTATTTTTTTATCACTGATTTATTTTGATGATAATTTCTTTCATGGTGGAACTATGGTTTGAAAAGAAGCAGAGAGAGTCAACTCGATGCAGAACGGGTTCAAATCTGTTGCTGCTCTGCTTCTCTGTGAAGTAGATGAACACCGTCACCAAGTTGAACTGTTCATCAGACTTGAACACTGTCACCAGATTGAACTGTTCATCTTCTTCATAGAGAAGCAGAGCGACGACAGATCTGTTCACCCTCACCAAGTTGGAGCGGAAGTTGGACCATCGAATCGACTCTCTTGAGCTTGGAGCGTTTGGAGTCGTTGGTGCTGAACACTGTTCCCGCATTGTTCACCGCCACTATTCGTAGACCTTGGCTTTCCACTCTCCAACGGTCTTCGTTCTCTCTTGCCTTCTCCAGTTTGTTCTCCCTACCAGCTAGCCTTGGTAATGTCCAAGGCGCTAAACACTCATCTACGGACAGAGCCCATACCCAATAGGAGGAAAGAAGTTGTCTTTGTTTCGGTGGTCGCCAATCCTTGGGAGGAATTGCAGGTGCAAAGGAACTCGAAGGTGGAGGGTAAGAGCGTTTGGACTCCTGCTTCATGCCTGGTGTTTGGAAACGCTCAGGGAGTTGGGAAATGCCACTACGGGTTTCGTCGGAGTAGCAGAGGAGAACCTCTACTGGAGGGACCTCGAGGCCGTGAAGCTACTGATCTGGGCGGGAGCACCGCATGAGATACTTAAGGCTCTAACAATGAAAGTTCTCGGGGAAACCTTCGTTGTTATCTTCATGGTAGAAGGTCTGGAGTCGCTGGTCTTGAGACATTCTTTAGGGCTCCGTTGGATTGAAGTGGAAGAAGAGTTTAAAGGTTAAGGGCAGCTAAAGGKGGGCGGCGACGGTTCTGGTATTGGGGCTCAAGAGGGGAGAGAAAGACCTCAGGTGGCTGAAAGAGTAAAGGGAAGATCCCATTGGCGTTGGAGGATGAGACGCCACCGATCTGGTTCGGGTGTTTCCAGGTGCTCTTCCCTAGCCGAGAATGAAGATGGGTCATTGCTGTTGTTGGAATTGAGGGAGGTGTCAGGGGATCGATGATATCGACTCAAATGCTAATGCGTTCAAACGGGGAATTGAAGTTTGGGCCGTCGCTATCGTCTGCTCATCCCAACCATACACGAAGGTGGAAACAAGGGATCGATGATGTGCTAGGGAAGCTGGAGTATTGAAATCGCCTGGTATAAGTAACAATAACAGAGGAACAATGAAAATAGAGGGGTTAATGAGGTAAAATGGACGAGAGAAAGCAGATCGCCGTTGCTGTGAGTTGCGGCAGCGGTGACAAAAACACAGAGAGCGAACGGGGGAAATGAAGAATATGATATGATCCATCTATATTTGTCTCTAGCGTCGCCTGTACAATTTATGGTATTCAATGGTGGGGTGATTCAGACAACCTGCTGCTCAATGGTGGATTTGAAGTGGGACCAGCTTTCCCCAATGATTCCACTGAGGGGATTCTACTTGATGCAGAACCAAGTCACACTCTATCAGCATTACAACAATGGTTTGTGATAGGGACAGTGAAATACATAGACTCCAAAAACTACCAAGTTCCACAAGGCAAAGCTGTAGTTGAGCTTAGTTTTGGAAGCTTCAGCTAGGATACAAACAACAACAGAGCTCAATAAGGGTACGACCTATAACTTGGAATTTGTACTTGGAGATGCTTGTGTGGGAGATTTCATTGTGAGGGCACAAGCAGGATCTACGTCAATGAACTTCACGATGCAGACCAATGGAACCGGCTTGGCCCAAAGCTTCCTCATGACTTTCAAGGCAGATTCAGCTCTAACA
>NW_010729132.1:1111802-1145939 GCF_000365185.1 Nelumbo nucifera | reverse complement strand
CTATATCTACTAAAAAATAAAGAAAAAGTGAAGGAAAGAAAAGATCTGCAGAAGCAAGCGGTGGAATGAATACCGTAGCCGTCTTCGACGAGGAAGTTGAAGGTGTGGTGATCGCAGTTGTAGGTGAACTTGTTGTTGGAGGAGGGGAGCTTCTGAAGGCACTGGGACGCGATGGCAGGGAAGTTGCCAGTGAACTCAGTGTACTCAGCCAAGATCATCGTCCCTCGAGCCACGAAGCTGTAGATAAACGATTCCTGCTGGCTCATTTTCGAGTGGGCCGAGAAATCGAGGAGGAAACAATACCAACTCACCGCCGGACAACTCTTCTTCACTGGAGAAACCTTCTCTTCCTCCTCCTACTCGGTAAATCAAGTAATCAACATTTCTATTTTCTCAGAAAACTCTAGAAGTTGCTGGGTTGGTTTCTGAAATTCGGCGGGTCTCGCTTTAATCCAAAAAAAGGGGGAGAAGCAATGCCTTTATTTACAGAGCAAGCAAGGTAACCAAATTACAGAGCATCTATTCAGACAAGTCTAAGTGAGATTTGATTGAGAGAGAGAGAGAGAGAGAGAGAGAGAAGATACAGGGATGGAGTGTAGTGATGGGTTTGAGAAAATTCATTCATATATTCTGCTCTGCTCTCTCAGCGCCAGAACGCAAATGGCCAAGAATGGCGGTGAACCTTCTTTTACGTGGCCCGGTCCAAGGGCTTAAAATCTCAGCAATCGGATCGGATCGAATCGGATATATGGTACATCCAAATCATAGACGGATCGAATTCGGATTGCCCAGTCAACAAGAACTGAAGAACAAACAGTTATTACCTTTATAAATCCAAAACCCTTTGATTTATGATATCGCTGTTGAATTCCTTACGAAGCTTCTGCTTCCATGGTGGAATTCTCAATGCAAAAATCATAAAGGTGATGCGATGTCACTGTTAAACAGGGCGATTGCCCATGTTCCTTTGCTGTGTTCTTGTTCTTTCTGGTTATTTGCAGGCATCCTTTTCGCTCGATGTTGCACTATATTTTCTGGTAATTGAGTCTGTTGGTGGGGTTGTGACAAGGTTGATCCCTGCAACACTCTGCTTTTGAGTCTCCGTCCAATAAGTTTCAAACAAGAGACTGTGTTGATTCTGTGCTCAATTTTGATTTGTTTAGAGGGGTTTTGCTTTTCAACGTAGGATAAGAGGTTTGATGTTGATGCAATCATGCACGCGCTACAGTGAGTGCTAAGAAGGCAGAGGACAAGGCTTCAAACAGGGAAGAGTGGAATTATAGTACAAATGATGTCTGCAGTCTTAATCAGGAAGGGATTGAGATGATGGTGAAAGAAGCAGCAGTCTTTGCAGAGGAAGACAAGAACGTTAAGGAGAGGATTGATCGATGTCGAGAATAGGTAGGAGTTTACGACATCAACAGCATCACCATTGACAGAGAGAGAGAGAGAGATGATGTGAAGCAGATATTTTAATTTCAAATCAATCTGGTTGAAGATGATATTAGTAGCTACATCAACAGTCACAATGTTTGCTTGATTGAAAATGTAGACACATGAACAGTTGGATGAAAGCAATTGAATACCCAGAAAAAAGGTAAAAAACAGAGATCTCATACAAAAAGTCTATACATTTATAATTATAAACCTACAGATTGATCTTATCTATCGGAAAGGAGCCACAGAGTTTTGACCAGTTGGATGTGCATTGGATATAGAAAAAATGATATTTTGTGAAGATGAGGTGTAGAAGACCTGGGGAGCTATTCCAAAAACGTGGATGTGCATTGGATATTATGATGATGATTTCAGTGCTTTTATCAATACCCCCATATGTAATGAAATTAAGTAGTTGGAGCATGGTATTTTGGTGGAATTATTCCCTCTCAAAACATAAGACCTACCTTCAAATCTTCTTGCGGTTTACATCATTGTTTTTCAATTTATAGTTGAAGTAGACAACTAGATTGATTTACCTCATTCRTTAACAACCAATGACCTTATTATTGGTTGAATTGCTAACCTYGGCTATTTAACCAATGAATGGGTTATGTATAAGACAGTATTTTTTTTTTCTTTTTTTGCTTTTTAACCATTTCCATCATAAATAACAATAATTCTCAATTTTCACATCTATTTTTGTTTAATATGATAAGTATATATTATCAGAGACGTGCTTAATTTTTCTATAATTTTGATAATATTTTATATTTATATTTTTATTATTTAACTTCTGACATCACAAGTTGACACAGTTAGTGGGGTCATAGGTTGGGCATTATTTCTCTTTTTTCCTAAATTTTTGTTTCATTTTCATCATTAATAAAATCTATTTATCGCATTTATTTTTCAATATGACAAATTTAGAATACTAAAAATGTGCCCATATTTTCCTAGCTATAAAGTTTCTAAGTTTTTACAATTTATTGAATTTCTATCTATTACTAAATTGTTATTATTTATTTTCGACACATGCATGGGTTGACCCATTAATTTCAAACTAATTAAAGGCAACAATTACCACTATTAATTCCATTAGTTATGAATTTTTAATTCTTTCCATTTATCTCTCTTTATTAAAAAACCAATTTGTAATTAGTAATACTTAATCAAAGGTCACCCCAATCAAAAATATGATCTTACACCACTAGCTTGGACCATCTTTCCATGTCATGCTAACAAGTAAAATAAAATAGGTTTTATTTAACTTAGCATCCACATGTAATCCAAATAAATAATAACATCTATCTATCTATCTATCTATGAATGCTCAATAAAAATTAAAAAGAACAATAATTCAAAATTAGTATTTTATAAATGTTAATGAAATGAATAGTCTATCAAATCCACTAACCCAAATTTAGGAAATTTATAAAAATAAAAATATTGATAATAGAAAATTATGATAATAATTAAAATTTATGAATTTGCATATGATTCATATCTTAGAAATTCTATTAGATAGGATATAAGATATAATTTTAGTTAAGATTATTTATTTTTATAAATTATTAATTAATGTCTTAATTTACATTTATAAAAATAAAAATATTATTTACAAAATATTTGAGAATTTAATATTAAGTTGACTTTTTTTTTAAATTATAGAGTATAAAATAATTGAATTAATAATTAAATTTAATAGTTGCATATGATTTGTGTCTTGGATCTTCAAAATTCTTATGAATTTAATATATATTTTAGGTTGATTTTATGTTTTTTTTTGTAATTATCAATTGATAATTTAACTTAAATAAATAACAAATAATAATGGATTCATTCATTTAGTAATTTGTAAAAATCTATATGATATGTGTTTTGGATTCTTAATTAATGCACTATCAATAAATTAAGCCATGTGATATCTACGCATTCTACTATATTAATTGTAATGCATTTCTTTTTATGTACAAATAAAATATGCATATCCTATGTATTTATACCTTATTTACAGTTACTCCAACCTTGAATTTAGTGATAGTATTGTATTTGTGGGATTTATAGSAATTTTCCAAATGTCTCCAAGTGTATCCATATTCTTTAATTTTCACCATATCGGTACATATTCAAATCATATAAGTCACCATTTGTATCCATATTCTGATATCCAGTCTTATCTATACAATACTTAAATCCAATGTTTTTTTTTTCTTTTTTTTTTATATACACTAGAGGAAAGAACAAAAATCGAAAAAACTAAGAAAAGAAAAGCAATGTGACTAATTAAAGTAAACGAGGGAGAGATCTCCCAGAAATATCCAAAAATACAATAAGATGAAGGATCCCGGGGAAATCCTCAGCTAATCAACTTGCAACAATGATGACCCATCAAGGCTCTCCTTCACTGTGGGTCCAAAATCTTTTGGACAATGTTGCCCTCACCAAGGGCCCAAACTTGGTGGCTATTTGACATTTCACCAGAATATGATCTCTATCCTCTGGTTGGTCATAGAAGGAATTTGGTAGGGATTTTATCTAGAATAACCAACCATATAAAAATCTTTATTTTACATGACATCTAAAGCTTCTAGTTCTTTTAATGCAATTAATTATCCTTGATCTCTTATCAACTACTTTGTAAGGGATTTGTATGTCAGAATGCCTTTTGTTGAGTCTAGTCTGGCTATACTCTCTTGTATTCTTTTTCGATTAGTGGGACATGGATTGCTGAAAATTCCTACCATATATTTTGGGTTTAGTCACTTTGGTCCTGAACTTTAAAATGCGATAATTTAATATTTAGTGTCACAGGAAGGAACCACCTCGCTCCGAATGCTAACAGCGAGAAGAAGAAGGAGATCAGTCAGATTGGCACCCCGTCGGTGTAGTCGGTGTCCCGCACATCGCCACTGGCTGCCGAAATCCTCACAGCCCCATAGTCTAAAGACTTTAACACCCCTAATCTAGAATCCTATGATGAGATAATTGACCCAGTCGACCACCTCGACAATTTTCAGGCCCTGATGCAGCTACATGGGGCAAACGATGAAAGCCTTTGAATGGCCTTTCCGACCACCTTTCAGTGCACAATTTAGATGTGGAACTCTAGATTGGCCATGGGCTCAATAAAAAGTTGGAATCAGTTCGTCGATCTATTCACCACGCACTTCGCGACGAGTAAGAGGTGCCTGAAGTCGGAGACTTATTTACTAAATGTCGTCCAACGACTAGACGAAAAGCTCCCGGATTACATCAAAAGATTCAACCTAGAGCGGTTACAAATTCCTAATCTCAACCTAATTGTCCAACTCATTGCAGCGGTCAATGGCGTATGTCATCCAGACTTGCGCTGGAAGGTTGATTTGAACCTTCTGGCCTCGATGGAGGAGTTCCTTAACCAAGTGACCAAGTTTACGAAGTCATAAGAGGCACTCGGATCCTGGTTAGAGCTGAGTGGTAAGTAGAAGAGGACAGAGGACGAGCCAGTGAGCAATAAGCAATGTCGAAAAAGCTAGTCACCGAGGCGCACTAGGTCCCCCGCAGTCGACGTAGTATGTCGCCATAGAGAAGAAGCAGGTCTCCGTACAGAAGCAGCCGGTCTTCAAGATGGTGCTCGCGCACTCCCCCCGTCTAGAACAAGAACTACACAACATTGAATGCAAAGAGGGGGAAGATATTGATGCAAATCAAGATGGCCAAGTATATTACATGACCACCCCGGATGAGAGGAGACCCTACCAACAGGAATCCTAATAAGTACTGTCATTTCCATTGGGACATCGCCCATGATATAGAAAACTGCCGCAACCTCAAGGACAAGATCAAGGAGCTGATCCGCTGAGGGTATTTGAAGCAATTCATCAAGAGGGAAGACCGAAGCCAACCTGCCAAATAGTCGAGAGATGTGCCACAATTGAGTAGTGATCAGGACAGGGACCAACCTCCTCGAGACCCACCACCAACAGAGCAGCCCATCCGTGGGGTCATCAACATGACCACGGGTGGGTTCATAGAAGTAGGATGCAACACCTCGACACGTAAAAATTCAGTTCAGGAGCTCAAGCACGAGGACGAAAACCTGCCAAAGCACCCTCATGTGGAGGAGGTAATTTACTTTACCGAGGATGACACTTGCGGGATCCAGTATCCACATGATGACGCCCTCATGGTCAAGTTGCTAATAAATGACTTTGTGGTAAAGCGGATTCTGGTCGACTCTGAAAGGTCGGTGGACATCATCTTCTTGGAGGATTTTGAGCGGATGGAGCTCGAAAGGAAGGACTTGTACCTGGCTGACGTCCCCTTGGTTGGCTTTAGTGGAGAAGTAGTCTAGCCCCTAGGCCGAGTGAGGTTGCCAGTAATGACTGGCTCAGCGCTGAACTCAGTACGGTTCGATCACGATTTCCTAGTGGTCACGACCCCCTCACCCTACTTTAGAGAAGGTACGCATGATTTAGCTATTGTAGCACTCTAGTTCTTCCTCTCTTTAGCTCTCTCCAAAATCTCTAATTCATTGACTTAAGCATCAGAGTGCTCACCCTGAGTAAAGCAGTTTGGGCACTTTGATACTGTCTTTTAGTATATCAGTTTGACGAACTTGCTAGCTCAGTACCCGAGCTGCCCTCCAACAAGGGAGCACTAGATCGCACATCATCAGTACCCTCTATTGAACTTCTCCCAAACTCAAATGTTTTCTATTTTGAGTAGTTTGTTTTGTCGGTGCCAAGGTGATGTTGTAAGCAGACCACCACCACGATAATTCATAATTTCTGGCAACTAAAAACAAGTAAACATGCAAGGTTGTTGGTAGTTCCCACATGTATTTCTCAGTTCATGAAAGCCATGTGCAGAACTCTTAAAAGGCGGTAAAATTGGTTTCATTGTTTTCCTTTCCCAATAAGTTTAAATATATTTTAAGGAGAAATAGGAGTTGAAATGGTGGTCTATATTTATTTGATTGTTGGCGAACATGTATAGTATTCTTTTCTTTATTTAATTCATAAAAAAAGGAGCTAATCTTCGGTGATCCTTGCAATAGCTGGGTATAATCAAACAATTCGGTTTTTGGAGTCAAAGAGTGGACAATGCTATCAAACTCTTCAATACCCAGATTCTCAAGTTAATCATCTCGAAATAACCCCAAATAAGCAACACATGCCTGCTATTGGAAACCCTCACATTCGATTATTTGAAGTTTGTTGAAGTTTGGACTTTTTTTGTGATTATTTTAGAATAGTTGTGTTATGTTAGGATTTAGAGAGGTACTGGGGACCATAACAGTTATGTGAGTCCAAATATTATTATGTTTTTGACTCCTATTCAAACTGTTATATTTTTTTTTATTATAAATAACAAGTGAATGGGGCGAATAGAATAAATCTCTCATACTTCTCAAAATCTTTTCTTCTCTTCTTCTCTTTCTCTCTTCCTTCTCTCTTCAAGAAAACACTCTTTTCTTTTATATTTTTTAATCTAGCAGATTTCTACTTGGTATCAGAGCAAGGTTTAGCGTTCTTGAAGCATTCTCATGCAACCATAGATCGGCCGACTGCATGAAGTAAGAAGGGGCTGATTGATCTGYTTTTGATTGCCTAGTTCTTGGATTTTTTTGGTGAGATCGAGTGATCAGGAAGGTGATATTTGACTTGGCATTAAAATCAGGAGAAACTGGAGTATGGGGAAGAGTCCTAGAAAAGTTGGGCTCTTTGTTCTTGATCTGATCTTGGGCGCACAGGTATCATTTGATTTCTTTTATTATTCTATAGAGGGCGATTAGCTTTATGGACCTTTCTAGGCCTTCTGGAGTGGTCATTTCAGTCTTCTCTATGTTGGGAGACGTTGGGAGGAGAGAGATTTCTCTCCGATTGGGGTTTTTTCTTATAGATGTGCACTTGATTAATCGTGTTCCTTTACGTATTTTGGGGTTTAAGGTGCCATTCAATCTTCTTTTTCTAGATGTAGAGATGTTTCACATTCTTCTAAGGATGTAGAGATTTCTCCCCTCATGTATCACTGTCCATGTGTCAACCTAGTCAGTTAGGCTGTCAGCCACCTTTGCTTTGTTTTCTTCCGTGCCCCTTGTGGGGCCCACATCAAATAACAACATAAAATAAAAAATATAAAAAGGATAAAAAGTCAAGAGTCCAAAAAACAAAAAAAAGTAAAACCAAATATTAAATAAATAAAAAAATAATAAAAACAAAAGGAGTAATAAGGTGAAAGAGAAAAACAAATCAAATATACATAAAAGAAAATTAAAAAAACAAATAAAAAATTCCAAAAAAGTGAAATAGAAAATAAAAGAGAAAAAGGGGTAAAAACAGAAAAAAATTAAAAATCAAAATTCCCATTAAAAAAGAAAAAAATCGAAATCACATAAAGAGTCAAAATTATAATAATAAATCCAAAAAATTAAAGAAAGTACTTCGGGCTCTAACTTGTGACCATTTGAGTTCAAATCTAGGTTTGTTTATTTCAAGTTAGGAAAAGTTGAATTTGCTTTTAAAGTCCTTTGATGTTTTCCAAATGCCAATCCTGGATTTTACTATCAGATTTAATAAAATATTTTAGTTAGTTCTTGTAGTTTAAAAGGTCTATTTGGATCTCCTGTCTTTCTAATTTAATAAGATCTGTTATCTTTAGCTTCTCTTTATTTACTTTTCTTTTTGTTTCCCCTCTTTTTCTCTGTTCTCTGTGCTTTGATTGCCGATTTAGCCTTGTCTTAGGCTCTCACCTCTGTCATTCATGTTAAGGCTTTTAACTATATGGATGAGAATGGCACCAACGCTTATGGTCCTTTGCCCTTGGGATGAATTTGAGTTTGAAACACTTTTGCCTAGGAGACTTTGAGGATAATTTTGGACCAGTTTTTATGTCATCGATCATTTAAATCCTTTGAACTTCAGTATGCCAGAGTTAGTGTTGCCAGTCCATACCCAATTATCAGATTGTGCCCTTTAGGGCAAGAGCTGTTACTTCCTTTTCAAGAATGACTTTCTATTTAGTAGGTCATGACTTTTGAGCAGAACTTCAGTAGAGCAGGTGAACCATTTGTATGCCCATACATTTAATTAAGACAATTTACTTTTCAAAGAATAAGGGCTTTCTTCTCTTTCTGGTTATTTCAGACTTGGATACAGGTTGAAAATCCCTAGCATTAACTCTTAGGCCATTTGTCTTGATGGGGTAGATGTTGTGGTTATCCTTGAATTTTGCACTTAACGAAAATGCGGATTTGTTGATAGAGATGGACCTCAAGTTTTGTCCCAAAGTGAGATGTTGCGCTTGCATGAGATTTTTGAATTCAGTACCATAGTTCATTTTCTATTCTTTGGTTGCAAATGCACTCTTGGATTGTAAATCTGAGCCTAAGTTTTCTGGATTTGTTTTTTGTGTGAACTTGCGTTTAAGTTTTGAAGCCATGTTTATAAGGGTTGATTTGATATCTGGTTTCAATGATAATCCATGACTCCCGCATTTTGTGCACAGATTGGTTAAAAAATTCTGGAATATGTGAGGAATCTGAAACTTGGGTTTGTTTGTTTGGTTTGATTTCTGTTTCATGGTTTAGTTAATGAGCTGTAGTTGTGGGAAATATTCGTCGAGGTTGGCTTAATGGTGTAGCCTCGATATAGCACAATAAGGAATTTGTAGGCCATGGAATCACATGTTTAAATTTGATTGTCTGGGTTTTTTATCTATGAATTTGTTTGCTGTGGAATTGTTGGCTTGAAGATGGTGGATAGTTGCAAGAAACATATTTGAACCTTTCAAAATGGTTACACCTGGCTATCATTTGTCTTGCCTGTGTTGGCCTGATAACAATAAGAAAGAAGAGAAAGGGGCAATGCAGTTGGAGATAGCTCACTCTAATGAGTAGTAGGTCCTTAAGCGTGCTTCAACTCCTGTCTTGTCATGTTTGTGCACAGTCGGCTCTCTCAGTTGTGAATGAGTGGACATCTTTCTAGAAAGTTGGTTGTGTTACAGGGATTCCTCGCAATCTCCTTTGCAGCCTCTCATGGAGAATTCAGAGATCCAAAGGTTTTTTTATTTAATCTCGAGGAGGGTCTACTTTGGTAGCCCAAGGTTTTTTATTTTGGTTCATCGTTTGTTTTAAGTATTATTTTCGGAGTGGTTAATTGAATATTTCTTTCTTTTCACAAGCAGAAATAGAAAATAATATATGGGGTTACTTCAAGGGCGATAGTGATGCAATGTTTTTGGGCTTGTCCAATTCTGGTGTTTGCGTTTATGACTTCAACTTATGTCATATGAAGGAAGGAGTGATGCATTTGGGATAGCAGCAGGAGGGTCGGGGGAAAACTCCCAACTAATCTCTAACTATAGAAAGCCCACGTGAGTGAAGGTTTGAAGGCCGGAGATTCTGAGACCGTGGGATCCGGGTTCCCCCTTTCAATTCATGTATCCAGCCGCTTGCGTGTTGACTTAGACTCTAGGGATCAGCCACCTCATTTGTCATTCATTGCATGCTCCATTTTAAATGGACCGTAAATTAAAGATAAAAAATAAGAAGGGGAAAACACCGAAATCAATAAAATAGAGAAAAATCCAAAATCAATAAAAAAGGGGGAAAATACAAAATACAAAAAGGGGGAAAACCAAAATACAAAAAAAGGGGAATATATTAAATAAAAATGGGAAAATCCAAAAAAGAAGAAAAATCCAAAATATAAAAAAAATGGGAAAGCCCAAAATTCAAAAAAAAAAAGATAAAATATAAAATCCCTTAAAAAAAGGGAAAAGTCAAAATACAAAAGAGAGAAAAGCCAAAATTCAAAAAAAAAAGGAAAAGTCCAAAATTCAAAAAAGAGAAACCAAGAAACAAAAAAGGAAAATCCAAAATCCAAAAAAAGGAAGAAAAGTCAAAATACAAAAAAAAGGAAAAAATCTAAGATACAAAAAAGGGGAGAAAAAAACACAAAATACAGAAAATCAAATAAAAAGGGGGAAATTTCCAAAAATAAAATCCAAAATCAATAAAAAAAGAAAAAAAATACAAAATACAAAAAATGGGAATATATAAAATAAAAAATGGGAAAAAAGAAAAAAAAAATCCAAAATTCAAAATATAAAAAGAAAATGGGGAGGGAAAATTCAAAAAAAAAAAAAGAGAAAATGAAGTAGCTCTTAACTGGGTTGTGTTGACAAGAGAGCACCATTAAGAGTCTTTGACCAATTTCTCATCAGAAGATCAATTATCGAGTCATGGCACAAAATCTTTTCCAAAGCCTGGCAATCACTTCTCAGCTAGCAATTTTATTCCTTCTTCCTTAATAGAGCTAAGGGTATCGATCTTAGTTCCATTTTTGAATTACATCCGACCTGATCCCTTTCAAAGGGGTACGTAGAGCATCTCGTCTCATGGGTTTGGCCACTTCCATATATAAAGTATTTTTCCCCCATTTCTCTTTCCCTTGCCTGAGATGCTTACTTATAAGGCAATGACTAGTCCATTCAGAGTTGTCTACCCACAGAAGAAGGCAGAGTTTGCCTTCTCTCAGAATCCCAAAAGCATGCATGAGGAAAGTTAGTTGTTGATCAAAAGCTCTATAGTTGAGCTTCCTGTTTACCTCTCAATCCATAATAAAGCCGTCCTTGTCCAAACTGGGGCAAAATTGCAACAGCCAAAGCATAGCATATTCCCTTTGAATATTGCCTGAGCCAACACAGAATAAAGGCACTATCCTAACCTAGTGCTCTGTCGATTAATCAAAGAAAGGACTGGAGGCCATCCTCGGTTGTTTCTCTTTCCTCATCGATCCCTTGAATTTGTAAAAGTCGCTAGTTAACCAGTTGAGCTTATACATTAGACCTTTTTTTGGCGAACTAGCCAAACCCACATAATGCACCCCAGGGATCATAAAAGGGCTAAAAGACAAAAAAAAAAAAAGAAAAAAAGAAAAAAAAAAGAAAAAAATGAACAAAAGAAAGAGATAAGAGAGGAAGGAGAATGCCCTAAGGGTTTTGCTCGACGTATACTATACTCAACATATGCTTATTCAATATGCAACATGTAGTTAATAATGAAGGTAGGCCATCCTTGGCTGCTTGCTTGACCTTGTACATTCAATCCTGATAATATGTAGTAAAATCCTCTAGTTGGTCCTTTGAGCCTTCCTATCAGCCTTTCACAATAATCATCTTCTAGTGAGTGGGTGTCAAAATAAGCAGAATGCGATTAGAGCAATCATGCAAGAGCAAAAATAGAAAAGGAGAAGAGAGAAGAAAAAAGAAATTTTGGTAGCTTTGTTGAGAATGAAATACTCAAGTAAAGTGGGGCAGTTATCAAGGAAGATTAATGCAAACGTTGAATTGACAAACAAAAAATCAAGAAGCAGTCAGGAGAAACTAGGGCAATTAATATGATTTTATCATTACGAGAGCTTTTATGATGACACCCACATGTAGTTTTGATTTTCTCTATCCATTTATATTTCGTCCCAAAATAAAGTCCTCCCTGATCAATAAGAAGGCATGATTCATGTTGATGAAGAATGTGAAGAGCAATCTCCATCCATATGGCTAAGAAGAAAAACCTTGATAAAAATCAAAAGAAAAGGAAAAAAAAAAGAATGATGATGAAAATATGATGATAAGAGCAGACCCTGAATCGAATTTCCTAAGAGGTGGTCCATGCATTTGATGCCTCCCATTAATTGTTATTTGGGCCTTTTAAACCATCATTTGTAACCTCCATCCCAGACCGTGTTTTGTCTTAATAAGTAAGACCTCCTTGACCTTTAAAAAATTGGCAAATTAGCACTAGATAGACCTATTTGGCTAGCAATGAAGGATCATAGTTGTCACTCACTCCTTTTAAGTATCAGTTTCATAGCCCACCATTGTTGTTAACCAAAAAAAAAAGAGGAGAAAAAAGAAAAAAACAAAAAAAAAGAGAAAAAGAAAAAAGAAAACTGGGGCAAACCCCCTCTAGTAAAGGCTCTTCTTATAGTGAATCCCTTTTTCAACAACTTATAATTCCATCATGCATGCCTTTGAATTCAATGAGTTTTGAGAATGACCTTGAAGAGAGGATACACACTCTCATCTGATGCGAATTAGACATAGACCATTTGGACATGATTACTCTTATATAAGTTGAGATTGAAGGCACTTTTGCCCCTAAGTTTTGAACCTTTTTCTTCTTACCATTCCCATATTTCATATCCTTTTACCCTGATTCTGTAAGGTTTTTGATACCTAGGAGGGGCCCTTTTTCAAAATAAATAGTTTTTATATTATCAGTTGTTTTTATTGTTTTCTTTTATAGCAAATGTACCCTGATTCCGAAGGCTCTTGATAACCTAGGGAGGGTTACATTTCCAAGAATAAAATGGCCTGAACATAATGAAGCGGTGATGCACAAGAGCTCCTCTTCTTCTTTGCCTTCCCTCACCGTAATCCTCCCTCATCGTCTCACCCTTCTTTC
The DNA here is from genome assembly GCF_000365185.1 of Nelumbo nucifera. The sequence goes on along the minus strand of NW_010729132.1, from coordinate 1,133,050 downwards.
AAGCCTGCCCTTCGCAAAAATCTCTACGTGCTTCTTTTTAGTCTTTGTTTGTCAGCACCTGATTTTTGCTCGGTCCACCGCCTAAGCCTCCAATTCACCCCAAACACCCGATCAGACCCTTCCGACCTCTCCAAAACACCCAAAAACCTAGAAAAAGCAAATTTCACCCAAAGCGCCTTCAGATCCACCGTTAAACCAGCCCAATACCTATCTGATGACCTTGATCGACTCTTACTTACACCTCAACCATTAAATCAAACACAGCTATCAGGCCCAAGACATCCCAAAACACCTACCCATGAAATTTAAACTCAAGATTTCTTCGTTCACCCATCCATCAAACAAAGATTCCATTTTGACCATTCTCACACCCGTAACCCATATCCACTTGATCCAAACACATCTAAACCAATCAAACTTTTCCAATCACCCCAGAATACCAAAAGTCCCCTACATATGAAATTCCATCCCAAAATACCTTCATTTACCCTCGGTCACACAAAGATTTTATTTCGAGGCTCCAGATTGACCAGATTCTAAATCTGCTCAATCCGGGCCCAATTGGCTCAATCTGATTTTACCAATCATCTCAGACTACCCAAAAACCCCACCTGGAGAAATTTCACCCAAAACTGCCTTTATTTTCCCCTTTATCACACAAAGATTCCATTTTGTGCCCATAGATTAACCGAATCGAACCCTTTCCGGATCATCCCAATCCGGGCCCAGTTGGGCCAATCTGACCCCACCAATTGACACAGAATGTCGAAAAACCCCACCCTATGAAATTTCATTCAAAACTACCCCCGTTTGCTTCTTCATCCAAAAAGATTTTGTTTCGATCAATCTCACTAACCCTCACGCATCGAAACCCCCTTTATGGGCAAACCAATCTCGACCCTTCAATTTCTAACCTAGAATCTCAGCCATCCATCCCGAGTCCCGATTTGACCAACCTTTTCCTAAATTATAAAATTACAAAAACACCCTCTAGCGCCATTTAAAAGAAATTGACTCCTTCATTTTCGCCCTAAGGCAGAGAAAGGAGAGGAGAGGAATGTTCATCATCTTCAACCTTCGAACCCAAACTAGAGGGGCACCGACTAGAGGTTCGTCTTCCTTTGATTCCTTTCACCCTCTTATTCTTCAATCCTTCTCTTATGCTCTTCACCTCCCTCACTATCTTCTCTCTCGTTGTTGAGTTGTTGTTCACCTTCGAACCCAAAGCAGAGGTGCAGCGACTAGGGAGATATCCGAGAATGGTAGGTCGATTGTTGTATTTGTGTATGACACGACTAGATATTTCCTATGCCGTTAGTGTTGTGAGTCAGTATATGCATGCACCTCGGGTTCAACATTGGGAAGCTATTGAGAGAATACTTGCATACCTGAAGAAGCACCCCGACAGAGGCATTCTTTTTTCAAACCATGAAAATCTGAAACTGGAATCCTATACAGATGCAGACTAGGCAATGTGTTCAGATGATAGGAGATCTACATAAGGAGTATGCACCTTCATAGGTGGAACCTTGATCTCTTGGAAAAGCAATAAGCAATTGTTTGTGGCTAGGTCAAGTGCAAAGGCTGAGTATAGATCCATGGCCCATAGTGTCTCAGAACTACTTTGGGTTAGATCTCTATTGAGCGAGATTGGGGTGACAGCAGGGGAACCTATGATGTTATATTGTGACAATCAGGCTGCAATCAACATTGCACATAATCCAATCCAACATGACAAAACAAAACACATTGAAGTTGATAGGCACTTCATAAGGGAGAGGGTAACCACTGGAGAAGTTTGCTTGCCTTATGTCTCTTCAGAGTCACAGTTGGTGGATGTTCTCATTAAAGGAGTTACAAAGAACAAAATTGAACACGATCTACGCAAGTTGGGAATGTGTGACATCTACTCCCAACTTGAGGTGGAGTGTTGAAGTTTGGACGTTTTTTTTTGTGATTATTTTAGAATAGTTGTGTTATGTTAGGATTTAGATAGGTAGTGGGGACACAACAGTTATGTGAGTCCAAATCTTATTATGTTTTTGACTCCTATTCGAAGTGTTATATTTTTTATTATAAATAACAAGTGAAGGGGCAGACAAAATAAAGCTCTCCTACTTCTCAAAATCTTTTCTTCTCTTATTCTCTTTCTCTCTTCCTTCTCTCTTCAAGAAAACACTCTTTTCTTTTATATTTTTTAATCCAACAGATTTCTACTAAGTCAATTTGAACAACCCTCAACCGGTGATGAGTTATGACTCGCATATTAGTAATGGTAGTGGGATTCCAATTTTATGGAAAATGGTTGTATTTTGGTTTTGAAGATGGGATGTAAGGATTTGGGATTTTAAGGCTTTTGGATGTCAAAGGGAATGCTACCATTCAAGTAATTTTGCCCCAAACTTACTTCGGAAAGGCTGCATCATGTCCCCAAGTCTTTAGGGATCTGGTTGAAGAGATTTTCTTTTTGGAAAGATTTGGGCATTTGGACGGTTGATAAAGAAAATTAGATGACACCCAAAGGGCATTTGTGTCTTTTCATATGCCACTTAATGATTAGTTAACGACAGGTACTAGATTAACCCACTTTGAAAGTTTGGGTACTAAATTATCACATTTTAAAGTTCAGGGACCAAAGTGGCACTAGACCCAAAGAACAAGGTACTAATCGGGAATTTTTCCTTTTATTTTATCAAGTTTTGAGAAATTAATTCATTGAGCTTGTTTTGATCTTATGTGTTCTGGTCCCAAGTTATTAAGTCCCCCACTTTAAGTCTAGATTTTCTCCATACCAGTCTTTGTCTTGAAATAAATCTATTGGGCTCATTTTGGAAAAGAGTATACATATCTTGTATTTTATATTATTTTATATGTATTTATACTTTACATATTTGCATTTGTATTCTTTTCAAACTAAACCTTAGGCTATTTTTGGTTTGAAGGAAAAGATAAGGAAAGAAAGTGAAAGGGAGAAAAATCTATACAAGATATGTTAAGATTCCCCTACCTTTCACTTTCTTTCCCTCCTTTTTCCTTCAAACCAAATACAAACCTTACGGATCCCATTCCAACCCAATTGGTCATCGAGGGTTTTCCATCAAATACTTTAGACATTGGACCAAAAACCATCTCAAGTCGTACATGTTAAAAATAATTCTTTTTATCAGGTTTGTTTCCGCACAGTATTATTTCTTAGTACATTAATTGATTCTTATCTTAAGTTTCTGTGCAATTCTCTATCACATTTAATTGATTGATTCTTATTTTCAACAGTATTATTTTTTGTACAAAATTTTCACAAATAAAAAGGAAACATTATGAAGCCCTCTATGTGCTTGACTAGTCTATGACCATATAACAGATAATAGAGGATAAAATGCTTCTCTGTTAATTCGGATTTTTCTGGTAAGACTGTTAATTTGGATGAATGACCCAGATTTTCGTTTTCAACATTTTTACCCTATTCTTTATTTTGGGGGAATTAATATAATTTATGGTAGCTAAACTGAATTATTACCATGTTTTTTATACTAGTTAAACTGTACACAGATTTTACCATGGTATATTTATACTATGTATTTTTTGGTATATATTATTTTTTAAGATAAAATACAAAAAACCTCATCACAATTATATAAAAACGTTTATTATAGTTTCATTTTATCAAAAAATTCCCTTTTATTTAAAAAAATTTAACAAATACCTACCTTCCGTCAATGACCAAGACGGAAAACATGTATACTTACATTTTTACCCTTTCGTCAATGACACTGTAAATTGCTACTTGCTACTTGTAACAACCCCCAACTTTACTCCACCTGCTGCCTACGACCACCATGAACAAGAAAGACAAGTGAACCAAGTCAAACCATGAGTTCAGTTGCTACAGTAACCCAAAATGAAAAACCCCCTCTCTCCCAGGTCCCAGTAGTCAGTATTCGGTTAAGAGGCTAAGTGACCAAGTAGATTGGCATGGCGGACGTTGAGAAACGATGATGTGGCTGCTGTTGCTCTATATTGAGCTCTCTCAGGCGAGCGGTCCCGACGTCAGACGACAGCTTGTCTGGCATGGTGTGGTCGACCACCTTATGCTCTCTGTTATGTACAGTGGCCCAGATACTGCTCCCCTGCAAACCCGGTTCCTGCGGTAGACACCGTCCTGGCCGTCATTGGGCCTTGCATTGTCGGTCCACTTCCATTTCCAGAAAAGGAGAGCATTTCTCCACCACCTCTTCTTCTTCTTCTTCTTGCTCTTCTTCGAGTCTTGCTTCTGTAGTTTGAAATGCAGAGCATCCATGGATTTGAAACTGTCCCGCTTATGCTTCTGGGCTTCTTCTAAGATCTTTTTCGGGAAACACATAGAAAATATATGGTAGGAAGATCTGAAAAGGAAGATTAAAAAAAGAGGGAACAATGATAGAAACAAACAGAAACAGAGTATGACCTGAAAATAATCGATTTGGGGGTCGAAGCCGTAGTCGCTGAAATGCTGAGGCTCCGATTTGGGGGTCGGGATCTCTTTGCATTCTTTTTATCAACCCTTTCGCTAGCTGTTGCAGCAGCCGAATAGAAAAGAGGAAACTGAGAAAAAGAAGAAGTAAAAGGGAGAGAGGGAACCGGGAACGAGGAGAGTCGGAAAGTAACTGTAAAAGGTAGTATTCGAGACGTTGATGACAATGAACAGTATTTCTGATTAATTAAATGGGGTATTTTAGTGAAAGTAATGTACATTAATTCGTAAAAGGGTAAAATAGGTATTTTGTAAAATGATCATCAGTTTAACATTTTTTGTCTAGGTCATTGACMGAAGGGAGGTTTTTGTAAGAAACTTCGAGGGAGGTTTTTGTATTTTGCCTTATTTTTTATTTTAGAATTTAAGGAATACAAAACATTTTGTAGCAAATTGAAATTAAATATATATTTTTCTAGAAAAGTCTAAGAAGGAATTTTGGTAAGAATTCTTGCACATTTGAAAATCGTCTTATAAAGTGTAACTAAACCTGAAAATTTTGTAGCAGTAGGTAGAAGTTGCCTTCCTCTCGTTCTGATATTAAATTCTGTGAGCGGGAAACTGGTGGCACCAAATAAATAAAAAAGTAGTTGCATAGTTGGAGTGATTATTTGGAGTCATTATTCGGTAGGGGTACAGACGTACAGTTGCGTGGGGGGAGGGGGGTTGCTATTGCACTCGAATTTGAATGCATGTAACTCACAGGTGGATTCAAGTCAAATTAAATATTTGGCTWTTCGAACTTGATTCGTTGAAATTGTGTTAGGTTTGAGACCAGTTTGGTTTAAAGCTCACAAGTTTTAGTTCGATTATAAGTCAAGTTCTTTTAAATAAAAATTATATATAAAAATATTTTTATTTTATATACAAAAAATAAGAATTATAAAAATTATTTAATCTTATATATATATATATATAATAAAAATTATTTATTATATATTTATATGCACATGTACATATATAATAAAAATTATTTATTCTCTATACTAGACTCGATTAGACTGGGCTCGAGCTCAGTAAACAAGTTTATATATCAATTTATCAAATTCAAGCTCGACTCGAAGTTTGGTTTAAATCGAGTCAAACCAAATAATAATTTGTGAAAAGCTCSACTCGTAACCATCCCTAACTACCGTATGGAAAGAAAGTATTGAGAAGGAAATCTCATTTGGAATGCATAGAGGCCATAGATAAAATATATGGGGAATTCACACCAGCTGTAAGGGAGATGTTGCCAATACATGCAGCACATGCTGTGATGCATGTGCATGTGGGTGATGATGTGATCTCATGTGGGGGAGTCTATTCCAACTGTTTGCAGTCTTTCCCCGCTTCAGTCATCCCCACACACCTACCCATGAGGAGATGTTCCCGGTGTGCAGCTCCCTTTAAGCGGGCTTCAGCCTTCAGTTAATTTACAGTAGTTACTTTCACCGAGCTGCTTTAAATAAGCTGTTAAAACCATCTACATCCAAAAATTAATGTTCTGCCGAACGGAACATTAATCTATATATAACATGCATTAAAATTTGATGGTCCATGCTAGCATGTTTTTCTTTTAAGATAAGTTATTTATTTATTTTTTCAAATTTTCTTTTGTTTTAAAATATAAAAAAGTAATCATTGCCTGGTTTGATTACATTAATAAAGCTTTACATTATGAGAGAGACCTTTGAGTTTTCTAAGGTCTCTTATTTTGATGCATATTATTATTATTACATTTAAGAAATACATTTAAGAGAGAGATAGAGAGATATAGAGAGAGAGAAATAAAGAGAATGAGAGTAAAAATACTAATATGTGTGTGTGTATAAAGCCTTTGTTGAGTGAAAGTAAAATAATGGAAATACATAATAATAAACACATTTTTTCTGATTTCCATTGTAACACTATGAACAAATATCATCCTAGGCAAGGATTATAGTGTTTAAATTATATACTTTATAATTTATACGAAAAAACAAATGTATATAAATACACTATGAACTAATTACATTTATTTCTTGAAGATTATTGATAATTAGTATATATTTTCAAAAACTAATTTTAATTGTTATATTTTTTAATTTTTGGTAATTTATCATATTTATTGGAAATCATGTTAATCCACTTTTGATAATTTCTTGGATAATTTATCGGTACTTTATTTTTGGTTGTTTTCTTGGTTAATTTTTGTTCATTAAATGCAATTTTTTATATATAGCTTAAATTATATTTAAATAAATATTTTAAATATAGTTACTTTTAATTACAGTTTAAAATTTAGTTTACTTATAGTTTCAAATATAATTTAAATAATATTTAAAATACAATTTAAATTATAACTTACATTAAATAGATAAATTGCTTCTCTCAAAGAGACATGCTGACATGTGCCATCCAATTATATATATATATATATATATATATAGATATAGATAGATAGATAGATAGATAGATAGATAGATAGATAGAGATCCAAGCCACGTGTTGCTCCCCTCCCCCTTCAAATTTTGCTTCAAAATCCCCTTTTATATTTTTATAAAATTTTAAATTTTTTAAGTCCACGTAATTGAAAATATATGTTTCAGAGTTTCCTACCTCCAACAAACAAGTTCAAATTCATTAAAGGTAATGTTCTGCTATTTATAGCTTAAATTATATTTAAATAAATATTTATAAAATATGGTTAATTATTAATACTATAATTATTAAAAATACTGTTAATAAAAAATATATTATTTTAATAAATAATGATAATTAATTAAAATACTGTAATTATTAAAGTTCTATATTATTTAAAAATATTTTTAATTAATGAATTTAATATTTTACGAAACACTTTTAATTAATTAATAATACCATAATTATTAAAAATATTGTATTAATTAAAAGTACAATTAATATTGTTGATTAATAAAATACTGTAATTATTTAACTATTTTTAATTATTTAATAAATATTGTAATTGTTAATACTGTTTTTAATAAATTAATTTACATTATATTGATCAATAAATACATTATTTAATACTATTTTGAGTAAACACTGATAATTATTTAAAAATACTATAATTATTAAAAATATTTTTAATTAATAAATACATTATTTTTAATAAATACAATTAATACTATTAATCATTAAAAATATTGTAATTATTATTAATACTGTGAATTTTTATTATAATTTACTGTTATTTTTATTTTTAATCATTAATTATTGAAAAGTATAATAAATTAGCATAAATTATCCAAAATTACTGTCATTTATTGTAAATATCAAAAAACTCCTACTTAGGGTTGACCATTTATAACTTAGCCCAATCTGGATTAGACGTATAAATTTTTTAGTTCAAGCAATTATTTTCTTTTAAGCTAGGTCTAGCTCAAATTTATTCCAACCCCACACATAATGTAAACAATAGGAGTACAAATGGATTGGATGTAGATCAGATCCATCTACATCTACATCCGCCTTTTATTATGAAATCGATAGATTTACATTCACATCCCATTATTATGTCAGATTTTGGATTATATTTGGATTTAATCTGTAACCATCTTATTGTGTTTAAATCTGCATCTAATTCAATTATTAATTGGATGGAAGCGCTAACATTTGAATATAGGATAATTGGATTTGGTGTCAAATCAACTATTGGATTTTCGGGGCCCAATGACAACACTAGTGGACAAACTCAACCTAAAAGCTACATTCATATATACATACATACATACATACAAGTAACAAAATTTATATTAATGTATAGGTATAAATTTATATATATATATATATTATAATAAAGTAAAATTAAATATAAATTTTAATTAACACAGGCAATCATGTTCCTTTCCCAAGCACAAACAAATATTATTATGCCTAAGGTGTGGGCCAAGATGGGCTAGGCAACCTATAAAATTGTTAATATACTATCAAAATCTAGTGCGAGATCTTATATGTTTTTTGGTTCATTAGGCTACATAATGATGGTAGCCCATCCCCCATAACTCCTTCAGAGTCAGCTTAGGTGATTTCCACATTGTTCCTATGAGTGCAACTTAGGGGATTGGGTCAAGTTGATGATCAACCAAAGCTTGAACTCGAGCTTAGATTAATTTAATTATAACTAAAAATTAATGTAGAGATCAATTTAATCATGACTACAATATATATGTATTAATATTTAAGTAACATTTATAAAGAATTATAACTTTTAATAATTAATAAACTAAAATAAATAGATAATATGAAAAACTAATTATTTTATTAAGTAATAGTTGCACTTTATTATTTTTGTTAAAAATTATTAATACAATTAACTAAATTAATAAATTATTTTGTAACAAGTTACTAAAATAATGATTAATGATTTTAAACAATATTACATTCTTTCCTTATAATAATTATTAATTTTCGTTATTTCAATTCTCTTTCATAAATCCCGTATATCACACGGGTCCCGCTAATTAACAGTAAAAACATTTATCGAGGTTAGTTGGTGTGTTCATGTACAAGGCTGTATTTTGGTTTGACAATTCTATCCCCAACCGCAAGTGACGCTMTCATTCATTCTCCTTTGTCCTTTCTTTTGTAGGTGGGAGTAGTGAAGGTTCCTTGTACTGCATGTACCATATAGAAGATCTGGGACGGTCCAGATTAGGTAGGGATAGCATTGTAAATACACTCAATGAGCATTTATAATTTTTTTATACATATCCCTTTTATTTTTTAAAAGCATTGTTTTAAAACGTTGTTGAGGCGAGGCCAAAAGCCTAACCCTCGAGACGAGGCTAAGAGAAAGGCCTCGCCTCAATAGCCACAGGCCCACAGCCACAGACCCACTAATAAGGCCTTTAATTGTTTGAGGCATATGCCTTTGGACTTTAAGATTTATATAGGGGTAAAACAGAAATTTAATAAAAAAATAATGTTTGGTTTTGTATAGATTGATGTATTGAATAAATAAATAAACATGTAAATAACAAAAAAATGCATATAAATGTATAATAAAATAGTTTGCTTTATTATTCATATTTTATATCTGATGATCTATTTTGCATCACATAGGTGGTCATTTTCCACTAATGCATACAAGTGCAAAAAACTAAATGGAAATGCTTTACTCTTAWAACACTGTTGGTTCATATCCCTGGTTTGACTTATGTTCTAGTGTTTAGATGTTAGGAAAAAAAACTACTATGTTAAGTTAGGTTCAAACTATCGTTACGATACGCCATTTTTAAGGTATTTAAAAAACTCTTTTTTAATAATTAACATAAAACGAACCATGCTTTTGATGCAAAATTTAAAAAAATAAAAAAATAAAACAAAGGATGTGCATGGTTCCAAGTTTTGATATTTGATACACCCCTCTTGGGCTATTGGGGTGTATTGATACTAAWTTTGTGTTTAATATATCAAACAAGCTATATAAGATCTTAATTTTATGTTTTTATATCTTTACTGTTTATAAATTATTATATGCTTTCTTTTTGCTTGAGGTATAATCCTTACGCCTCATCCTATGATACCCAACTTACCCTTGAGAAAGATTAAAAGCAACTTTTGGACAATTATCGCTCATGTAGTACTTAAGCCCCACGATACACCACAGAGAGTTCAAATCAGCCCCCACCAGATTGCCCCCACAATAACGTCCCACAGCGCATCCCCGCCGTGTATTGTGAATATCTCTTGATGTTCCTAATAATACACCTCACAACACATCCCGGCCATGTATTGAGAATATCTCGCGATGACAAGTACAGAAGAATCGGGAGAGAACGGCTCCTTTATAGCCAGAGCTATATAAATATAACCGGATATGATCACGGCTTTCACGGTGAATTAGGCAGAACCGCAGAAAAGATGACATTCTTCTTTCCATGTGTTTCATCTGCAGGTTCAGAGTATCAAGTTTTGGTAGCCATTATTGTTTTCTTCTTGTGTTTGAGATGGTTGTTCAGACAAAAGAAGCAGCAAATCCCACCGAGCTGGCCACTCCTAGGCTCACTCCCTGCTCTAGTCTGCAACATGAACAGGGTACTTGATTGGTGGACTGACGTTTTCATCTCGCTTGGAAAGAATACCTTCTACCTGAATTGCCCAATCTTCTCAAACCTCAACTACGTGGTCACCTGTCATCCCAAGAATTTCGAGCACATCCTCAAAACAAAGGCGGACAACTACCCCAAAGGGAGGAGCTTCGACGAGGCATTTGACGTTCTGGGTGACGGTATATTTAACGCAGAGTCCGACTCCTGGCTTGCACAGCGGAAGACTGCAAAATCCATCTTCACTACGATCCAGTTCCGAAGATTCGTCAACGACACGCTCCAGACGGTGGTCGACGAGAAGCTTCTGCCCCTGCTTGCTCGTGCGGCCAGGGAAGGCTCTACCCTTGATTTGCAGGAACTGATCATGCGGTTCACCTTCGACGTCATTAACATTACCATCTCCGGCAAAGATTTGGGGGGTCTTTATGAAGATTTCCCTTCCGACGTGCTTTCACAGGCCATTGATGATGGTCAAGAAGCCATACTTTTCAGGCTTTCGACGCCAAAGCCGCTGTGGAGCCTGCTGCGATTGTTGAGGGTTGGGCCAGAGAAGAAGTTGGCTAAGGCATGGGAAACGGCGGATGGCTGCATTGTGGATCTTATCTTGCGCAAGAAAGAACAGTTGCTTAAGGGTATAGAAAGCGAAGCAAACTCGCTTCTCTCCAACCACATCAGATCTCAGGGAGAAAACAGCGACTGGTCCAAGGCTAGGGTCATGTTCCTCAGGGACATGGTGCTCAACTTTTTTCTGGCCGGACGGAACACTACTGCTGCTGGCGTTATGTGGTTCATCTGGGCGGTTTGCAGAAACCCTCGTGTGGAGGAGAAGATCCTGCAAGAGTTGAGGCTCGCGATCTCCCGTAAGCAGTCGAAGGAAGGCAGCAAAGACAGTAGTGATCAGGAGTATAAGAACAAGCAGCAGCCATGGAGTACGTTCGATTTAGACGACGTAGGAGACCTGGTGTATCTCCATGCAGCAATCTGTGAATCCCTGAGGCTGTATCCAGCACAGCCCATGAACTTGAAGAGTGCAATCAAGGGAGACGTGCTCCCAGATGGCAGTGTTGTGAAGCCAGGGGTGAAGATAATGATCTCCATGTATTCTCTTGGGAGGATACCGTCGATCTGGGGGAACGACTGTCTGGAATTCAAGCCGGAGAGATGGATCCTTCCCGATGGGACTCTGGACAACGACAAGATTTCTAAGCTGTTTTTCGCCTTCAGCACAGGGAAGAGATCTTGCTTAGGCAAGAACACGGCTTTTGCCATAATCAAGTTGGCTGCTGCTGCTGTGATATTCAACTTTCAGGTTCAAGTGCCTGAAGATCAGCCTGTCATTAAACCGGGCATCATGCTTGAGATGAAGGGTGGTCTGAAGATCAAGGTAAAAGAAAGGGCCAGTAGGCCGTTCTAATAAATAAGAAATTTGGATTTTTGTAGGAGTTAATTTAATGCATTGGTTAGGGTTTCTCCCACAAAGAAGATGTATATGCATGCTTAATTATTAGTATGTGCAAGGTCCGTTTGTTTTTGTTTTATTATAACTATGTGGCTAGCTGCTACTCTGGTCGTATTTTAGGTTGTGTTTGGTGGGAGCGAAAGATGTAGAACTACTTTTTAAGCTTTCAGTATTTAACTAATTTAATGTATATATATTAATTATCAGTCTATTAGAACATTGTTTGGTATTAACATATAATTCACTTACAATCAATGGATTTTGGTTCGTCCACAAGGATAATTGGGGTGTCCTACTGTCCTCTTTGGTGGTCTATGTTTCACAGCCTCCGCTATCCACAGGGCCCTGTCCTCGTATGACGTCTCATGTTGGACTAGGGAAAACTTTGGCATATATACTCTCCGTGCCTTCAGCGTGCATGTCTCGATCAAGCAGGCATACTCTGTGAGTAATCTACATGTTTTGCACTTAGACTCGACGCTGAAGTATATTAACCAATCAAAATTCACASAGTCCGGATTTCCTACTAACTTCCCTCTTCTATTCCCTTCTCTACTAATCCAATAAAATGATTCCAGTTGTCCTTAATCATGTTAGAGGAGTCCACTTTAGTGTAACAACTAACCAAGAGTTTAACCCCTCCGTTAAATAATCTTTTTAAAATATATCAATTCTTCAAACATTAATTAACCTTTTCTTAAAAAATAACTATTTCATTTAAGCTCAAATTCTTCTTCCCCATTAAATACTCTTTTTTGTTCTGTGTGCTTCATCGTTAATATACAAAAATCCCTTTCAGATTTCTTCAATGAACCAGTCTAGCATTTATGCTTTTACGTTATAAGTAATTAAGTATGATCTCCCTCCCTACTCCGCTACTCTCTGATACTCCCTCTCTGTATTCTCTCCTTACACTACATTTCTGTATCCAATGGATCGCGGAGGGATGATAAGAGCAAATCCTTGGAAGAAGAGAGTGATAAAATCAGTCTCTGAAATAATCGTCGCGTCGTTGTTGGTGGTAGGTAGTCTTCGATGTCGTAATAGCTACGGCACTTTAGCTACGGTCAAAAAACCGTCGCTACGGTGACATAGTTGGCGCCGACGCGCCGTTGTCAACAGTGCTTTGTTGAAGGAGAGAGTGGTAGCAAGGCCAGTTATTCCAACTATTAGCAGTTTTGATGCTTGGGAGTTGGGACAGAGATCGTTTCTAGGTTGATGTGTTGACGATCAGCGGATCTTATCAAAAGAATGCCCAAGAATGCATCGAAGCAGTGCGTCGAGTGGAAAAAAAAAGCCAAAGAGGTATATGAAATTAACAATAATGGCGACCTGGAATCGGGTGGGATGTATTACAGATGGGACGAGTACACGCCGAGGAAGTTGGCCGAACAGGGCTGTTTCATGCTAGTTACGGCGTTGTCTTACTTGGGTGTTTTGGAACCATGGCCTCTGCATCATGGTTACAGGGCCGCCATTAATGGTAGATCATCCCATCAGCGGACCAACGACGAACAGATCAGAAGACTGTACGTCTTGTCCATGTTTGACCTCAACAACCAGTTCCCCATTGTAATCCTCAAGCAGCTGATGAAAACTGATTTCTTTAGGAAGGAAATGAATCTGAATCTCAAGTCAGTAAAACTTAAGCGACCGAATGATCTAATGGGGATGGTCTTGTTTGACGTGCTAGTGCAGAAAAACAGCTGGGTTTCAAAACTACAACCGCCCACCCTCCTCTACGCTCTTTCTCATGGGATCATGACACAGCGAGTTTATTCAGGACTTTGATTGCTTACGAAGAGAAGCTCTACGGAGACAAGACGCTACAGTGAAGTGCTGGCATACCTCAAGTTCATGTCGGAGCTTATTCGCACTCCGGCCGATGCCAGAGTCCTGGCGTTAAGTGGAATTGTTGTTGCAGAAGCCGGATTAATGGATAACGAATTGCCAAATGCATTAAGTAAATTAGTCGAAGGCAGAGAGGTACACAAGCACAATCTCCACGATGTTCAGAACCAGATTCGCCGTTACGTGAAATAGTTATTTTTTAAGAAAAGGTTAATTAATGTTTGAAGAATTGATATATTTTAAAAAGATTATTTAACGGAGGGGTTAAACTCTTGGTTAGTTGTACACTAAAGTGGACTCCTCTTCCACTTTAAGAATATATTTTAAAAAGAATATTTAAGGTTAATTAATGTTGGAAATCCGGACTGATCATTATCGCCAATGAATGTCGGATGCGCCTCCTCCTCTTCCTCCTTCTTCCCTCCTCTCCAACTTTCATTATTTTCTTTCTTTCTTTTTTTTTTTTTCCTTTTCTCTCCTTCCTTTCTTTCTTTTTTCTTTCTCGTTCTCAGCCGATAACTATCTCCTTTTTTCTAATAAAAGATCACCAAGAGTAATAATATTAATTGCCCTAATATTCTAAATCGCCTAAATCATTTGACCCAAATGGTCGACCGGTTTTTTAAGCCTTAAGCCTTGGTTTTAAACCTGGCAGGTGAGATTGGGTTCGAGTTAGGTCAAGATATTTTTGGGTCATTTCAGTTCAGTCACCTTTGGGGTTGTGTTGACTAGGGCTGTTCATAAGTAGGCCAAATCCGACCAAACCGACCAACCCGGACCGACCCAACCCGAGTCGGCCGGGTTTTCATCAGCACCGTTCGGTTTCGGGTTGTATAAATTCATAAACCGATGGTTCGTGTCGGTTTCGGTTTTTTTGTGTGAAAACCAAAACCGATCCGAACCGAACCGACTTAGTTCCTACTTAATTATTTAAATATATATTTCGATTTTAAATTAAATTGACCTAATCTATTTAAATATATATTTCGATTTTAATTTAAATATATTTTATATTTAAAACTGTTAAATAAAGATATTTCAGTTTTACATAAAAACTGAAATATCTGACAACCCAAACTTGCATCACACAGGCACATGGGCCATGGGGGGCATGGATGAACTTAGAACTGAAACCGACCCAAACCGACTCAAACCGAATAGGTCGGTTTTGCTTAACATTGGGTCGGTTTCGGTTTCCATCTCAGGTAACCTGACCAGGTCGGGTCAGTTGGAAAAACCTCAGTAAACCGACCCAACCCGACCCGTGAACAGCCCTAGTGTTTACAAAAGTCTAAACCCTAATCCTAAATATTCAGGTTAGAATTGACCCATGGGTCAGATGGCCAAAGCTTTAACTACCTGAGTTAGCTAGTATTTGATCAAGTCTATGTTTCATTTTTACAAAACTTAGGGGTGCAAATTGGGCGGGCCTGATCTGAGCCCAAATCAACCCATACCGCAATTTTATATGGGCTAGGCTTAACTTTTCAGTCCTTAGGCTTGGCTTGGATTTTTGGTCCTCAAGTTCGGCCTAGGCCCAAAATCTTGGGCATTTTAATATTTTAGGTTGGGCTAGGCCAACCTAACCTTATCCCAACTTGAGACTAACCCAATTATATACATACATACATACATACATACATACATACATACATACATACATACATACATACATACATATACTCATATAGATACATATTTGCATACATAGATGCATATATGCATAATTCTTTTAATAAACCATACTTAGAGGTGTAAATCGGGTCATGCCGCCTGTGGCCCGGCCTAGCACGACCCATATATATTTTATTAATCTAGTTATATATATTATATATATTTATATATAATATATTATATATTATATAAATTATAGTTATATAATAATATACAATATATAATATATTAATAAAATAAATATTTTCAATTTTATTATACTATTTTATTTAATTATTGTATATACAAACAATTATATACATCAAAATTCATATAAAATAAAAAATTTAAGATTTTTTTTAAATTTTTAAATAAATAGCTTTGACTTGGTCCATGGCCCGACCTGGCCTAAGGCTCAGCCCACAGACCAACCCGACTTGTGGCACAACACGAGCATGCGTGGGCTCGGGCCAGGCCATGCCGTGCCGACCCCCAAAATATCCCAAGGGAGGGAGGCACCTGCACTTTGTGCGGGTCGTGTCATGTTCGTCCAGCATGACCCGTTTTACAACTCTAACCATACTTATATGCATACATGTATGCATATACATATACATGCATATTAATTTTTAGTATGAGATGATTGACCAACTTGATCCTAGCCCATGCCCAACTTGAGTGCATCAAATTTTAATGCGGACAAGGCTTGGGTAGGATCAATTAGGGTTTGACCTTAAGCTCTGGTCGAGCTTGGGCTTTAGGCCCAAATTTTAGGGTTAGGCTTGAGTTGAACTAAAACGTAGACCAACCTACCTAATAGACCTGTTCATGGGTCGGGCCGAGTTCGGGTTGGGCTTTGTATATATATCAACAAAATAAACTCAAGCCTGAGCCCGAACCTGGCCTGACCATCGGGCCTAAGTCTTGGGCCCGAGCCTGTTCATGGTCCGGCCAAGCTTGGGCTTTAGGCCCAAATTTTAGGGTTGGGCTTGAGTTGAACTAAAATCCGGACCAACCTACCTAATAGACATGCTCATGGGCTGGGCTGGGCTTTGTATATGTATCAACAAAATACACTCAAGCCCGAGCCCGAGCCCGGCCTAACCATCGGGCCTAAGTCTTGAGCCTGAGCCTGGCCCTCATATAAAGCTCGAAGCCCAAGCCCGACCTAACCATCGGGCCTAAGTCTTGAGCCCAAGCCTGACCCTCATATAAAGCTCAAAGCCCGAGCCCGAGCCTGAGCCCGACTAAAAATTTGAAAACATATTTTTTTTTCTTTTTTTGTTCAATAAAAAAATTGTTTTATTTATATTAAAAACCTTCAAAACTAAAAAATAATAAACATCTCATTATTACTTGGAAAAAAAGAGAAGAAGAACAAAGAAAAAATATTATATATATATTATTTTATTAAATAAAATATATTTTTATTATTTAATATATATTATCAAGTCAGGTTTGGGCTCGGGCTGGGCTTTTTTAAGAAAGACCAAGCCCAACCCAAAAAAAATCAGGTCCGGTTCTTTAGGCTCGAGCCCGTGCCTGCGGGCCTAAAATTATGACCAAGCCCGACTTAATAATGGGTTGGGCCAGGCTAGCCGTCGGGCTACTCGGTCCATTTACAGGTCTACTACCTAATATGCACCACTACCAAAAATACAAGTTTAACTTTTTAGTTCAAATGGTCTGAATGGTTCAACCATCCAAGTCAACACTAGTTTGAAGATAAGTGACCCATGACCCGACCTTTACCTAACCATTCTTTTCGGATCAGGATGGGTCAGGCCACCTTCTAGCTTGGGTTGCTAGATGCAAGACCCTAACCCACCATTTTTGGGTTCGGTAAGGTCGGGTTCACGGGTTGAGTCTACATTTTGCCAGGTCTAAGTGGTTTGCGGGAATAGAGGTTTGGAATTGGAATCGGAATGGGCTATTCTGATTCCAACTGTTTGGTTAAGTGGAATCAGAATCCCATTCCCATTCCTGTTGGAATGGCCATTCCCCAGCCCCTTTTCTAGGAATGAAATCCTATTCCGGCTTATTCCAATTCTCACTCTCATTGCTGTTTGAACGAAATAGATTATGGGAATAGACGATTCCAATTCCGATTCCAGCTGCGAACCAAACATATCCTTAGATTACTATGCGGTGCACAAAAACATTTTATTGACACCTCTCTCTTAAATACCTCCCATCCCAGTTTAAACACATTTATGAAACAGGTGTCAAGAAAAAGAAAAAGAAAATTGCTTACTCATTGTATCCACCGAGTGCTCCTATCAGATCCAGTTAGGAGTGATTTAGAATCTTAGATAATGATTTACTGATTTTTTGGTTTTTGGTTATGATATAGATTTTTCAAATTAAATGAGATAGAATAGATTACAGATTTTTGAATTATTGGTTTATTCATATAGATATTGGTTATGTTGCAAATTTTTTTGTCYTAATTTCTAAATGATATTGTGAATGTTTATTACTTCTCATTTGTAATAATTTTATTTTATTGCTTCTCATCTGTTACAAATTCACAAGTAAGCATCTCCTCCAACACCCTAAATGTACACACAATACACCTATCCAAAGAAGTGCTAACAAATGGTTTTATTGGCAGGCAGCTGATAGGCGTGCCCAACTGCCCATAACAGTTATAGCGGAGATGGTCTAAATCATCTGAGCAAAGAGGATTATATGTCTGACAGGTGCCCCCCATTTCTGCATTAAAATTTGTAGTGCTTGTTGTTGAAACTTTGATTTGTGTGGTTCTGGCTCTGGCTCTGGCTCGTCTGACCATGCCATCACTATCCATTTGCTTTGTTTATGTGTGGGCCAGCATTACCGAGGCTTCACCTCTGCCTGTTAAACTTTGATATAATGTTACAGGAATATGCATAAATTGAGATGATTATGGCTCTCCTTTTGTTGTGCAACTGATAGAATTTGCTTCTCAACTTGCATTTTGTTTTCCAGTGTCATAATTTCTTTCTACGTATTTGTTTCATGAGGTGAATTTTATTTTTTGAATGATGCTTCTAATACTGTTACTTTTCAATTTTAATAAACTCTTTCTTGATCATTATTTCTGATAAAAAAATCTTTTTTAAGAGCAAAATCTAGGTGATGCTATCATGCTAAATATCACGACATTCCATGAGATTCCTCTTAAACTAGAAACTCTATAACAATGATTATGGAATGTCATGGTGCTTGCTTTAAACCACACTTCAAAATGTATAGTGTCTATTTGATATCTATTTTTAATTGCATTCGAATTCATATTCAAAAAGTCAATCGGTCGAATTTGAATCGAATCGAATATTCGATTTGATCTGAAAATTTTAGCATAGTAAAGGAGCTGAAAAATCTAAATCATTATCTCATTAGAAAAAGAACTGAAAAATCTGAAATTTTTAGCATAAATTACCTTGGGAAAAGAGGCAGGGGACGGCGACAGGCGTGGGTTGCAACACAAGGTGATGTTGGCAATTCACACTGAGACTGAGAAAAGAAGATGATGGGTTCCCGGCGGCAATCATGGGTTGCAGGGCGATGACTGAGAAAAGAAGATGATGATTCACTGTCTCACTGTCACTGAGACTAAGAAAAGAAGGTGAATAGTGATGGGTTCCCAATGGCGATTCACTGTCTCATTGTCATTGAGACAGAGATTGAGAAAAGAGAGATAGAGGTGACGAGATGAGTGACGATGGCGATGAAGGACGACGATCGATGACGGATTGGCAGTGGTTGCTTGGGCAGCGTCTAACAATGGTGAAGGGAGTGACGGAGGTCGGAGGGTTAGGGTTTTACACTTTTAGGGTTTTGAGAAGATGAGAGACTGAGAGAGGCTTTCTCAGGTTCAGGTTTGCTCGAATGAAAGAGTTCGATGAGATTTTCGAACTCATTATTTGTTATTTTTTATTTTATTTTTTTAATCTTTATATTATATAATAATATAATATATATTATGTATATTAATATATATATATATATATATATATATATAATCTTTATATTATGTATATAATTTGTTTGGATATTTATCGGATCGGATCAATGCATATCCGAATCCGATTCGATAATTTAAT
This sequence comes from Nelumbo nucifera, assembly GCF_000365185.1. Next base: position 1,113,454 of record NW_010729132.1, on the reverse strand, counting down.
CGGTAAAAAATGATATTCAAATTCGACCAAATATCTAATTTGAACTATCCGAATTCGATTCAATTATGCCAAATCTTGGATTCGAATTCGGATTTTCAAATACCATTTACAAACCTAGATCCAGTCTCACCTTTAACATTGTTATTTGTTACATAAACTTCATATAGTCTAAATGTCAGGCAGGGACTAGGGAGAACCCTGTTGCTTCTCTTATATATTTGTACATGAATAATTGAATATACATTAATTATACAATACTTCACCAATGTGTATGGATTGTTTTCAAGGTATATGTTTGGCATCGATGCTGCAGATGCAACACTGCTGATGTGTCAATTGGAAGCACCGTTTTTTGAAAAAATGGTGCCTTTTTTTTTGTTTGAAAATATTGCTGTTAGGTTGGACGTTTCCTGAAGCAATAACAACACTTTCTGTTTGATACCAGTGCTCCATGTCTGTTTTCAGCACTGGTACCTATTATAGGAAATCCGCATCATGTCTTCATTGGTAGCAACGAGTTGCAATATGAGAAAACGACAAATTCGACGTTGCTCTAAACCACGCTTTCTCAATTTCGAAAGTATAGCCTGGAACACCATTTTTTATGAAATATGAAAAAATGATTTCAAACAAACAAACGTTTCTTAAAGTACCGTTTTTTCCGACATAGCACTGATGTGTCACCATTTTCTATAACGCTAAATAAAATCACTTTAGTAATTGAAATTTGGTCTAAATAACCTCTTAAGTGGGACCCATACAATAGTTTATTGCAATTCTTATTAGATAGATTAATTCATGGTCAATCCAAACTTTTAGGTCACCAACCAAATGATCATATCAATATAAATAGAAGATTGGAAGATTCTCTGTCAGAAATTTTCCATATATTAAACCAATTAATATACCCTGTTTAGAGATGAATATCTGATTTAAATGATAAATATCCACAAAAATTATATCATAAAGAATACAATATCTGATAGTCTGTAAAAAAAAMAAAAGAGCACATACATCCTTTTTTGTATATAATAAGAACACCATGCCTGATTTTTCTGGGCTCTTATATCTATGTTATATGATCTGATTGTAATATCATTTTTTTATCTAGTACCAGTAATATAACACCTTATTATTCTCTCTCGAAAGAATAAAAAAAAAAGAAAACTTGGAAGATGCAATAATCTATAAAGAAAAAGAACAAATCAACTTAGTTATAGTATTGGATCAAGGCATATGAACAATTAAAATTTAAACCCTAGGAAAACCTAACAATACATTTCTGTCTCGGTCACAGAGTAATGGTAAGTCAAGAGCTATATATAAAAGAAATTTCTGGTAAATTGGCAACAGTTGGTTACGCTCCTTCCAGTTTGTGTATAGATATAGAAAGAATGGCTCTCTCTAATAGCAGAACTAGATCTATTCATGGGCCATGCTTTACTCGTTAATAGAAAATTTCTAGGCCTCAGCCCAAGCCTGGCCCGACTATCAATACCATTCTTGAGTTTGAGCCGCTGAAGCTCGGTGTATGTTTTGCAATATCTTAGTTCGATTTTTTAATTTTATATTTTTATTAATAAAGTTTGCACATTAAAAATATGGAAAATTATAAAAAATTCACCATGAGTTTTCAATATTTCTCTTAAATC
>NW_010729132.1:1006011-1019537 GCF_000365185.1 Nelumbo nucifera | reverse complement strand
CACAAAAATTAATGAAGACAAATCAAAGAAATTTCTTTTTATTGAAATACGTGCAAGATAGGAGAATTTTTTTTTTTTTTTTTTTTGTTGTAGTAATTTGATGAAGCTTTTGATTACAACAACCCAAAGGCTGGAGTCCTTCAGCTGACGTGAACGGAGCTGTAATAGTTTCAAAGCTTTAAAGATTGAGGAGCCAAAATTCTAATTCTTCTTCTCTTATGTTGTGCAGCCCATCTCTTTTTCTCTTGAAACTTTAATAGGAACGTCGGAACTAGACTCTTCTTTTTTTTTTTTTTTAAATTTTCTGTCTCCTCCGTCCTTTCTCTTATCTTTTTTGTCTTTCTCTTTTATATAAAAGAACTTGCTCTCCTTTTTCAAGGGGGTCATTCCTCTCATCTCATCCCCCCTATTATAATGAATTGGTTCAATTTTCAGCCATGATTCCCTCTCGTTGGACAATAATGGAAGTGTGGTTATGGTTGATAATTGCCATTTAATTGGGAGACCCACAAGGTTGGCTTGATAGCTGTTAGTAGGATTCTCTCCACCAATTTTGGTTTATTTCAATCAAAATTGATTGGTGAGGCTTGCTGAAATGGCCAATCGGCAAGAGTTTGACTCCACAAATCCGGTTAAGCTACTACTTTTCATATCCATTAGCCAACTGTATTCCCCTTTTTTGATCCTTATCTAAGTGTGGTTGCCATTTAATTGGGTCCCACTTGAGTAAATCCCTCAAATTGGTTTGAGTGAATCCTCAAATTTGGCGTGATTTGAGAGAAAATCTTTATCATTGCCAACTTTACAATATTTTGTCATTTTCTTCTTATTATGCCAAGGTGAGATAATTGGGTGTCTTCACATAAAAGGTAATTTATTCAGATATGATTAACTTGGGTGTAATTATAGCCGTTTAAATGGCCCACACTAAGCTGATTGAACCTCATGATTTGAAATAATCACTCTAATTCAACGTGATTAGAGACAAAATCTCTCTAATTGACATATAGTGGGCCTTCAATTTAGTGGGATGCTTAAGGATAGCCATGTGGCATGAATGTCCATTTACAATGGACTCCACCCCTACACCATCTTGGGTTGAGCTCAACCATTTCTCCTTTTTTTTTTCTCCGATTCATATTGGGCTTCAAGTTCTTGGCCAATACGTAAGAGGCCCCTATATTGTATCCCACCTCTTTTTTTATTATTCTTTTTTCTTAGTGGGCCCAACAACTTTCTTAGTAGGCCCAATAATTCATTTCCATTCAATTTCATACTTGGCCTTACTGAATGCATTTTTTGGGCATTTTCAGTAAGTTGGAATTTATATACCACCAGCCCTACACTTAATTTAAACAACACTTTTGCAAAAAGTGTATATATTGAATCAATTGTGGATGAGAAATTAAGAACTCCTTCACACACATACCAGCATGGTCGATTCCTCTATCTTCAACCCTTAGAAATTGATATAGATTATGTGATTAATGCTGTTACATGAGCTGAGAAACCCTGAGCACCATGGTAAAATTCTAGAAAGCCAAAAATAGGCTTACAAGAACCACAAAACTGACTTTTAAGTGAAGCTCTGTAAGGTTGTCTCTCTTAAGCTGTTCATCAACACAGGGTAAATTGCTGAAACCTCATGAAGTTAAGAAATTACAATCTAACAAAGATGTTTATTTTCCAAGTTTTCTCTTCATGTGAATCACTACCCTAAACCCTTATGATTCTTTTTTTTTTTTCTGAAATTGATTTGTTTTTCCCATAGAAACCAGCCTAAAAAATAACTGTATGGGTACTTTGGACATTTTCATGCCTCTTTTTAGAAGATTCTATCAAAGAGGGTCTACTTGCAACTGTATTAAAAAATTTAGGGGAAGTGATTGCAATTACTAAACTTCCAACAATGGTCAGAAACTTCAGGGGTGGTTTCAACAAAGATTGTAACCATACATTGAGAACATTTCACCATGACAATATCACCACCAGACTGGTTTGATTTTTTTTTTCCTTTTTTTTGGGGGGGGGGGAGGGGAGGTGTTTAACATTATTTTAGGTTAGATTTTTATTGTTGCTTGTTAATGTGGCTGCTCTCAAACTCAAATCCATGTTTTCATCTTATCCATTACACCAACTAATGGCCCATAATCTTGTCTCTGATATCTTTATGCAATTCTTAAAATTAATAATTACAATCTTAAAATACAAAATTTAAACAAAAAATATAAAATATCAGGTGAATATGTTTTGCTCTAAGTATCCATACTTAACTGTTAAGTTGCCCAAATATGACAGTCATGAAAATTTGCAAAACCTTGGCAACACTGAAAGCCTTTGTAGTCAAATGGAGACGATGACACTATCAAAGGTCTGGTGTGACATTAGCATATGCCTGACCCAAGGCCCAAAGGATATAAGCCCAAGACTCCACCCTATTTAGGTAATAGGGTTGCCACAATGAAAAGTTCAACATCAACTCTTCCCATGTTGAAGTAGGTTAAATACCACAGCACCAGTGCCGTAAAAGCCAGTTGGCCTAATATCCTTATAACTATTAACCTTGATAAAATTTATCTATTATGCTTAATGTCATTATTGATGAACCCAAAAGGTCAAACCAAATTTTTACTTTTTAAACCATAAAAATGGCTGGTAATCATAAAACATCCCATCAAAGCTAACCACCATAACCGCCTGAATTCAGACTTTTTTTTTTTTTTAATTTTGGTAGAAAGAAGAGATCCATTGATAATTATCAATGAATTCAGACTTTGAAGGTTTAGGAAAGATGTCAAATTCACGCTTTTTTTTTTCTTTCTAATTTAGAAATGCATTGTTCTTTTTGTGAACTACCACTATTACGCTAGGCCCACTAGTAGCCCAATATGGGCCGAACATACAGCCCAGTGATTCATTGTAGGTTAACGTTCCTTTTCTCTTGCCCAAGGTCAAGACTCGAGTAATAAAAGCATGATAACACCAATCCAGGATGAAACTATTACGCTAGGCCCACTAGTAGCTTTTATTTCTGTTCTTTGTAATATGATCAGTTCATAGAAAGTGAGGTTGTGATCTTTTTATACCTAAACCCCACCTCCCAAATTTTGTCAATTTGTCAAGTTAATTAATATCGTTATTCATTAAAAGAATAGGAAAAGATAGGGAAACCTATAATTAGTACGTTTCCCTACCTTTTCCTTCCTTATCCTCTCTTTTGTTTCAAACCAAACACAGCCTAAAAGGCTAAAGGGTGATCAATAATGGAGCACAAGAATTTCCCAAGACGTAACCCATCTTAGTTAAAAGAATTACTGAACCCATTTTTGTATGATCAATAATTTCAATCTTAAGAAAACTTTATTACTAAACCCATTATTTTTATTGATATGATATAATTTCATACACAAGGATTACACATACAGATGCAAATTTTGCTAATATTATTTTGCTCTTATCCTCGGATGATACTAATACTAATACTAATACTAATACTAATAATAATAATAATAATAATAATAATAATAATAATAATAATAATAATAATAATAATAAACTAAGGATTTTCAAGAAATTCTCTGGCAATCTTTCCATTTGCACCTTTGGGGTAGAAACCGCCGGGAAGATGCTCGCAGCCGGTTGCATAGAGGACCCTCAAAATCTCCTGGGGTGTTCGTGCATAAGAGATAGAATTGAAATCTGCAGATAAGGCATTGCTACACGTCCGGTTCTCTGCTCCCAGCTCGGGTGGGACAATAATCCCTTCGTCTTTGATCCCACATTTCCCTAGTCGGTTCCTCAACTCTGAGATACGAATAGTGAACTCCGCCACCGTATAGTTGTATGGATGCACTATTTCTCCTGCTCTCTCGTAGAGATAGTGTCGGATATCTGCGTCTTGCCCACCTTCAACCGCAAGAAGCCCTGCCCCCAGCTGCAGATACATGCACATACATGAATTAATGAGACAGAGAGAGAGAGACAGAGAGAGAGAGAGAGAGAGAGAGTTGTGTTCGTAGTTCTTACTCTCTTGGACTTGTAGCCATTGAGAAATGGATTTGCACCCACGTAACCATTGAGTCCCATGTATGGGATCACGTAGGAAGCCAGCATATAACTCAGACTGTCACGGTAAGGGTCGAAGGGAGGGACGAGTGGGTACCCAAAAGATTGGTCGAATATCTTGGCGAAGTTGCTGGGGCTTAGGTCCATCAGAGGCCTTGGGATCCCTCCAACTGTTGTTTTAATAGCCCTGAAAATGAGAACAAACAGAATCTCTTAGATCGACTGACGTTCGTACTCTCTCTCTGGAGCTAGACGAGGAGGAGAGGGAGGGAGAGATTAATTGCAACCTGAGATGACCAACTTCTTGATATGCGAATTCAGTGATAAGCATCTGTGTGAGATTATCGAGGTTGGCTTTCCTGGTGCCGATAGGAGGCGGCCCGCCCATGACCAACTGAGGAGCAATCTTATCGAGCCCATACCCTAAACCTACGCACAAGAAAAATTCTGCTTCCAAGAACTCAATGTTCATGGCGAACTGAAATAGGTCTACATCGTTGGCATAAACTGGAATGGCGTGTGGAGGATAATTCGGTCCACAACTAGGCTGATGAGAGACAGCAGAACTAACCTGCAGGTTGCTGCCTGCAGAGAGACGAGTGAACAAGAACAACAGTAAGAGGGAGAGGCGATATGTGAATTCAGTAGCCATTGATACTACTTGAGCGTTGAGGTTGAAGAGTGGATAAGACCAAGGAGCTGAGACACATGTATTCATATTTATAATGATCAGCGGCCACCAGAGCTGAGACACATGTATTCATATTAAGGGTCCGTTTGGTTTATAGTTGAAATGGAATGATGTATTTTAAATAGGAATCAGAATATGAATTAGAATAAACTGGAATGGATGGAATTTCATTCCCATGAGAGGGGTTAGAATTAAAATGACCCAATACGATTTGATTCCAGACCTCCTGCTCATGCTTAATTTTAATTTGTGATTAATAAAGGATGAGGCATGTCGGTTACCTTCTTGAATTAAATCAGGAAACAACACATTTTTATATTTATATGAGACCCAAATTGTTTAAACTTTTCTTTTTTTTTTTTTGAAAATGAAATGTTGCCACTCATTTGAACACAAGAAGTAAATATCATATCACTCTTGTCTCTGGGCTTTGTTTTAATATCCAAATGGGGTCTGTTGTTTATCTGGCAAGGCAATCAGCAACAATCGAGACACAGAAATCCAATTGACACCCAAAAGTCCGTATTACACAAGAGGATACATATAGTGATATATAACCACATGTGATCCAGAATGGACCACAGAAGTTTTTTTACTTGGTTTTTTGGTAAAGTAAATGGATCCGACTTTTATTTCACCAACAAAAACGAAATTTGGATTTTTTTGAGACAAATTTCTTTTACCAGATTCGGATTTGCTTCAGGAGATCACCTTTTTTTCCCTTTTTCATAAAACCTTCTATTTTCCTGTACGAAAATTTTGTCATCAACTGCTTCCGGTCACAGTCCAGTAAGCAAAGCAATCAATTTTTTCTTAAATACCCGTAGAACTAGTTTGGCATGTGTTCAACATTATCATTTGTCATTTTATTTGGATTTATTTGCTAACGAGGGTAATTTGGTCCTTCAATGATATTATGAATATAGCATTGTAGAAAAGTAGAGTGACATTTTGGCACCACGTAAACGACCCTAGAAGTACTTCGGGCATTTCACAACCACTTCGACAATCTCGACACCATTCTATTAGGCCGAATTGCGAATAGCTAGGCATGGCCTCAAGTCGGTGTAAGAGGCGACTTGCTTCTATCGATCTGACCTGACTCCAGTTTGCGACTTGCCTGACGTGCCGAGCGACCTCCCCCATAAGTGGGCTATCGCCTCCGAATTCCCTGGGATCATGATGCCACATCGGAAGAGCCAATTATCACCTTGCCTGCTTTGGGCGGGGATTGGATAAACGTTACCTACTTACACAGGATCCACCTCCGGGTGTGAAATCACCTCCGAACCAGATAGGCCGGAGATCTTGGATGCGTTTCGTGAGGCTCACAGCAGGTCGCCTATATAAGGGCCTCACCTCCAACTTCACAAGGTTCGCACGATTTAGCTCTTGCAAATCTCTAGCTCTCTTACTTTCTAACAAACAACTACCGGCTTGCTAACTTAAGCATCGAAGTGCCCACCTCGGGTCAAGCTACCCGTACACTTTGATAATCACTTTCTTGCTGTTCAACCAGGCGACTTACTCAGTTTGGCGTCCGAGCTATTTGCTAGTAGGGAGGTGAAGCTAGACTACGCTCTCCGATTCACATTCCGAGATTCAAACAATGAAACTAAGTATGAGGCATTGGTGGGTGTTGAATCCAACCAAAGATAAATGTCCTGGTCAAATTAAATATTTTTGTAGATAGTGATGAACAAGGTCGTCTCCATAGGGATTGGGTGGATTTATTTCCAAGAGAAAAGAAAATAGAGGGGTCGTTATAAAAGCAAGGAAATTAAAATAAAATAAAATAAAACAAGGATTAAATCGATGGAAAATAGTTTCTGGTTGAAGGGACAAGTTCAGCCTTGATTCTTATCATTGATTATCGATGCAAGGATAAATTCATATGTTTATGAATAAATTGGTTATAGCCATTAACAAGCTCTAACAACCAGCCTCTACTCGTATTTCTCGGCAACCAAAACAAGCTCTTTGATTACTTCTCTTATTAATAGACAGTCCTAAACAAGCTCTTAGGATTTAATCTATTAATAACATTAAGAGGGGAGAGACTCAATTCTRGTCAGCGATCTAACAAGCTCGAACTGTTTAAACCAGATCATATATCCTCCTAACATAAATCGAAAACTTGTCCAGAATCAATTTATGTTAGTTGCCACCATAATTAAACCTACCAATCATATATGAAATTGGAGGTTCAATCGGCCATAGATTATTCTCATTGAATGAGCAAGGGATCCTTCTTGCTTAATCAATAAAAATAATCCTCAAAGGAAATCGCAGAAAATATATTGATGTAACCGTTTCCGGTCACGTACCATTTTTTTGTGATGTGTTAATTTTTTGGCTAAGTAATTTGTCATTTGACCTGCTCCCTGGTGACCAGTTACTTAAAGGATGGTGGAGCTCCCTGGTGGCGAACTACCTGGTGGTGAGCTACCTTGATGAGCTACTAGGTGCGCTGCCTTGGTGGCGAGCTCCTTGGTGGAGGGCAACCCGACTGCCCTCTACATGAGATAATCTGCTCCTCTTTGAAGACAGCAGAAGCCAAGGAACCTGCGAGAACTGAATCAGAGGACCCGAGGGTGTTTACCCAGCAAGGCCACTCCGATGCTTAAGTTAGCACTCTAATAGTAGAGAGCTTGAAGATGATATTAGAGAAATGAGAGAGCTGGCGTAACCGCCTCTGATTCTCTGCCGCAGCCATTACTTGCCAAGACTGAGCTGGTGGGCGTAGGTAACCGTTGTAGAGTATGACCCTGCCAGACAAGGGACACCTCTCGGGGCTGGCAGGCACGATGAGAGACGTGGACGCAAGTCTCCAGATTTGGTAGGTACGGTTGTCAGGTAGGAAATCTTCCTGCGATTTGCCGAGCTGCTCTACAACGAGCTACATTGCACCGAGCTACTTTTCATCGAGTTGTCGGTAATGTGCCAAGGTGCTTTTACCCAAGGCAGGTCTTCGTGCCTTAATATAGGAGGTGAGCTACTTGTAAGTGGCCAGCTGCCTCTGTGGCGCGCTACCTGTGGCGAGTTGCCTATGCCGAGCTGCCTCTAAGTGTCGAGCTGCCTGTTAGTGGCGAGCTACCTGTAGGTGACGAATTGCCTACAGCTAGCTTGAGCTGTCTAGTTGTTAGAGGCTGCACTTACTTGGCATGAGGTGCCAGGTGTCATAATTTCACTAGAGGGCCAAATCCTCCCTCATCATTTGCCCCCCACTCCTGAGTTGAGAGTAACTCGTCGAAGGGAGTAGATTTCTCCTTTTGTCCCGTAAGTCGACGAGCTAGTAAGCGCTGATCCAATTTCTTAGCCTCTGGGAGCTGCCTGTAAGGTGAGGAGGTCTCCGCTAGTTTAATACCATAGCCCTTAGGCTCTGGGGGCAACTTATAGTCCATTTTTGCTGATTTTGCCCATGCTGAAGAAGCGGCTGGGTCTTAAGTAGTAATGTGGCCCATAGGGTTTGAGAGCAACTCGTAGTCCACTCTTCTTGACTTTGCCCATGCCGAAGAGGCGACTGGGTCTTAAGTAGTTGTGTTGCCCATGCCATAGAGGCGGCAAGGTCTTTCAGCAGTAATGTGGCCCGTAAGCTTTGGGAGCGACTTATAGTCCACTCTCCTTAACTTTTCCCATGCCGAAGAGGTGACGAGGTCTTATGTGGTGCCGAGGTCTTTGCCTGTGAGGTGTCTGGCTGACTAGATGCCAAGCTACCTGTGAGGTGTCGGGCTGACCGGGTGTCGAGCTGCCTGTGAGGTGTTGGGCTGACTAGGTGCCGAGCTACCTGTGAGGTGCCGAGCTGACCAGGTGGGTGCCTTAGAGCTATGATTGCGCTGCATCAACCTCATAATGCTGGTCACCCACTCCTACATGAAACTACTACGAGCTCGACTTTCGGGGGCAGCACTACTAACTTTAGGTCACCAGCTCACGCGGGAGCCTTGGAAGGCTCGACTAGAAAGGGTGCCCATGTAGTTTGTTGGCCGCCAACTCCCACGGAAGTCGCGAACAACTCATCTTTGTAGGGGGGATCTCACGAAGAGGACTGATGAGGTTTTATCTGAATTGAAAGTAAAGTTGGTAGATCTGCTTAGTCTATTAGCTTCCTGCATAGTCTTTGAGTTCATACAAAATGGAAACTATAAAGTGAGAGCTTCAGTTTCTAAAAACTGAGGACATAGCTTTTTGGGAGGAGAGGACTTAGCTTTTGGTAGGATGAGAACTTAGCCTTTCTAGGATGACAACTTAGCCTTTGTAGGATGAGAACTTAGCTTTTAGTCGCGTGTTCCCACAGACGACGCCAATTGATGTAATTGTTTTTTGTCACGTACCAATTTTTTGTGATGTGTCAATTTTTTGGCTAAGTACTTCGTCATTTGACCTGCTCCCAGGTGACCTGTGACTCAAAGGATGGTGGAGCTCTCTGGTGGCGAACTATCTGGTGGTGAAAACTTGGTAGCGAGCTCCCTAGTGGTGAGCTACCTTGATGAGCTCTGGGTGCGCTGCCTTGGTGGCGAGCTGCCTGTAAGTGGCGAGCTGCCTGTAAATGGTGAGCTACCTGTGGGTGATGAGCTGTCTGGAGCTAGCTCGAGCTATCTAGTTGTCAGAGGCAACACTTAGTTGGCATGAGGTGCAGGTGTCATAATTTCACTGGAGGGACAAATCCACCCTCATCACATATGAATACCCATAAACAATGAACAGAAATAAAAATTAATTAGATCTCACAATGTTTAAGAATCAAAACTTCCCTAACCTTTCAACCAAAAATCAAAAGCTTACACACACTTCATGTAGAAATCRCAGCTTCCAGATGAGGGGGACGTATTCTGCTTCTGTTCTCCCTTCTTGCTGAATTCTTGTTTCCAAGATTTGATGATCCTTGGGTGCTAGTCCGCCCCCCTTTATATAGCCTTAGGAGGGAGCAATTTTCAGCTCGTCTTAGGAGTTCTCTTTCTCAAAAATAGAAAGTCCTATTTCCTAATTCAGATCTAATCTTATCCTTATCTCTAAATAGAAACTCTTAACTAAGTTGGACTCTAACATTTTTCTTTCTTTAAGATTACAAGAAAAATCAGATCTGATTAAGACTCTTAGCCGGGATCATGACGCCACATCGGAATAGCCAATTATCACCTTGCTCGCTTTGGGCGGGGATTGGATAAACATTACTTGCTTACACGGGATCCACCTCCGGGTGTGAAATCACCTCCGAACCAGATAGGCCAGAGATCCTGGATGCGTTTCGTGAGGCTCACGGCAGGTCGCCTATATAAGGGCCTCACCTCCAACTTCACAACGTTCGCACGATTTAGCTCTTGCAAATCTCTAGCTCTCTTACTTTCATACAAACAACTACCGGCTTGCTAACTTAAGCATCGGAGTGCCCACCTCGGGTCAAGCTACTCGTACACTTTGATAATCACTTTCTTGCTGTTCAACCAGGCGACTTACTCAGTTTGGCGTCCGAGCTATTTGCCAATAGGGAGGTGAAGCTAGACTACGCTCTCCGATTCGCATTCCGAGATTCAAACAATGAAACTAAGTATGAGGCGCTGGTGGGTGTCGAATCCAACCAAAGATAAATGTCCTGGTCAAATTAAATATTTTTGTAGATAGTGATGAGCAAGGTCGTGTCCACAGGGATTGGGTGGATTTATTTCCAAGAGAAAAGAAAATAGAGGGGTTGTTATAAAAGCAAGGAAATTAAAATAAAATAAAATAAAACAAGGATTAAATCGATGGAAAATAGTTTCTAGTTGAAGGGACAAGTTCAGCCTTGATTCTTATCATTGATTATCGATGCAAGGATAAATTCATATGTTTATGAATAAATTGGTTATAGCCATTAACAAGCTCTAACAACCAGCCTCTACTCGTATTTCTCGGCAACCAAAACAAGCTCTTTGATTACTTCTCTTATTAATAGACAGTCCTAAACAAGCTCTTAGGATTTAATCTGTTAATAGCATTAAGAGGGGAGAGACCAATTTTGGTCAGCGATCTCACAAGCTCGGACCGTTTAAACCAGATCATATATCCTCCTAACATAAATCGAAAACTTGTCCATAATCAATTTATGTTAGTTGCTACCATAATTAAACCTACCAATCATATACGAAATTGGAGGTTCAATCGGCCATAGATTATTCTCATTAAATGAGCAAGGGATCCTTCTTGCTGAATCAATAAAAATAATCCTCAAAGGAAATCATAGAAAATATATTGATGTAACCATTTCCGGTCACGTACCAATTTTTTTGTGATGTGTCAATTTTTTGGCTAAGTAATTCGTCATTTGACCTGCTCCCGGGTGACCTGTTACTCAAAGGATGGTGGAGCTCCCTGGTGGTGAACTTCCTGGTGGTGAGCTACCTTGATGAGCTGCTGGGTGCGCTGCCTTGGTGGCGAGCTCCCTGGTGGAGTGCAACCCGACTGCCCTCTGCATGAGATAATCTGCTCCTCTTTGTAGACGGCGGGAGCCGAGGAACTTGCGAGAACTGAATCAGAGGACCCGGGGGTGTTTACCCGGTAAGGCCACTCCGATGCTTAAGTTAGCACTCTGATAGTAGAGAGCTTGAAGATGATATTAGAGAAATGAGAGAGCTAGAGAGCAGGGGTTACCTCCCTTTTTCATCCCCCCTCCCCTCTGGGGGGTCGGAGCTCTTATATAGCGGTGTTTTGACAGATCTAGCGTAACCGCCTCTGATTCTCTGCCGCAGCCGTTACTTGCAAGGACTAAGCTGGTGGGTGTAGGTAACCGTTGCAGAGTACGGCCCTACCAGAAATGGGACACCTCTCAGGGCTGGCAAGCACAATGAGAGACGTGGGTGCAGGTCTCCAGATTTGGTAGGTACGGTTGTCAGGTAGGAAATCTTCCTGTGATTCACCGAGCTGCTCTGCAACGAGCTACCTTGCATCGAGCTACTTTTCACCGAGCTACCGGTAATGTGCCGAGGTGCTTCTACCCGAGGCAGGTCTTCGTGCCCTAATAGGAGGCGAGCTACTTGTAAGTGGCCAGCTGTCTCTATGGAGAGCTGCCTGTAAGTGGCGAACTACTTGTAGGTGACGAGCTGCCTGCAGCTAGCTCGAGCTGTCTAGTTGTCAGAGGCCGCACTTACTTGGCATGAGGTGCCAGGTATCATAATTTCACTGGAGGGCCAAATCCTCCCTCATCATTTGCCCCCCACTCCCGAGTTGAGAGTAACTCGGTGAAGGGAGTAGATTTTTCCTTTTGTCCCGTAAGTCGATGAGCTAGTAAGCGCTGATCCAATTTCTTAGGCTCTGGGAGCTGCCTGTAAGGTGAGGAGGTCTCCGCCAGTTCAGTACCGTAGCCCTTAGGCTCTGGGGGCAACTTATAGTCCATTTTTGCTGATTTTGCCCATGCTGAAGAAGCGGTTGGGTCTTAAGTAGTAATGTGGCTCGTAGGGTTTGAGAGCGACTCGTAGTTACTCTTCTTGACTTTGYCCATGCCGAAGAGGCGATTGGGTCTTAAGTAGTTGTGTTGCCCATGTCGTAGAGGCGACTAGGTCTTTCAGCAATAATGTGGCCCGTAAGCTTTGGGAGCAACTTGTAGTCCACTCTCCTTGACTTTTCCCATGCCGAAGAGGCGACTGGGTCTTATGTGGTGCCGAGGTCTCTGCCTATGAGGTGTTGAGCTACCTGTAAGGTGTCGGGTTGACCGGGTGCCGAGCTGCCTATGAGGTGTCGGGCTGACCAGGTGCCGAGCTACCTATGAGGTGCCGAGCTGACCAGGTGGGTGCCTTAGAGCTATGATTGCGCTGCATCAGCCTCGTAATGTCGGTAACCCACTCCTACAAGGGGGCAGCACTACTAACTTTAGGTCACCAGCTCACGCGGGAGCCTTGGAAGGCTCGACTGGCAAGGGCGCCCATGTAGTTTGTTGGCCGCCAACTCCCACGGAAGCCGCGAAGAGCTCATCTTTGTAGGGGGGACCTCACGAAGAGGACTGACGATGTTTTATCTGAATTGAAAGTAAAGTTGGTAGAGTTGCTTAGTTTGTTAGCTCCCTGCATAGTCTTTAGTTCATAGAAAATGGAAACTATAAAGCGAGAGCTTCAGTTTCTAAAAAGTGAGGACTTAGCTTTTTGGGAGGATAGGACTTATCTTTTGGTAGGTTGATAACTTAGCCTTTATAGGATGAGAACTTAGTCTTTGTAGGATGAGAACTTAGCTTTTGTAGGATGAGAACTTAGCTTTTTGTCGCGTGTTCCCACAAACGGCACCAATTGATGTAACTGTTTCTGGTCACGTACCAATTTTTTTGTGATGTGTCAATTTTTTGGCTAACTACTTCGTCATTTGACCTGCTCCCAGGTGACCTGTGACTCAAAGGATGGTGGAGCTCCCTGGTGGCGAACTGCCTGGTGGTGAAAACTTGGTAGTGAGCTCCCTGGTGGTGAGCTACCTTGATAAGCTGCTGGGTGCGCTGCCTTGGTGGCGAGCTACTTGTGGTGAGCTGCCTATGCCGAACTACCTGTAAGTGCCGAGCTGCCTATAAGTGGCGAGCTACCTGTAGGTGACGAGCTGTCTGGAGCTAGCTCGAGCTGTCTAGTTGTTAGAAGCCACACTTAGTTGGCTTGAGGTGCCAGGTGTCATAATTTCACTAGAGGGACAAATCCGCCCTCATCACATATGAATACCCATAAACAATGAATTGAAATAAAAATCAATTAGATCTCACAATGTTTAAGAATCAAAACTATCCTAACCTTTCAACCAAAAATCAAAAGCTTACACACACTTC
>NW_010729132.1:992973-1004831 GCF_000365185.1 Nelumbo nucifera | reverse complement strand
AATTTTCAGCTCGTCTTAGGAGTTCTCTTTCTCAAAAATAGAAAGTCCTATTTCCTAATTCAGATCTAATCTTATCCTTATCTCTAAATAGAAACTCTTAACTAAGTTGGACTCTAACATTTTTCTTTCTTTAAGATTACAAGAAAAATCAGATCTGATTAAGACTCTTAGCCGAATTCTATTAGGAATGATGAGTGGGCCCTACTACTGAATTCTGAATTGGGCTGGTCTTCTCTAGCGAATTAGGGCTTCTATGCGAATTGGGCTTTTTACGAATTTTCCGAGACTTCGGGCCTGATTTTGACCTCGATCCATTCCGAATCTATCAAAACTAAAAACATTAAAGTTGTAGATATTTTCCTTATCCTTCCAATGCAGCTTGAATCATCTCAATCGGAATCCGTATGGGAGTGTTATGCCCAAATTACCACACGCCGCCGAAACTATGCAAAATTACCCGATTAACCTTGTTTTTCACCTAACGCCTCCTTTCATGCCCTAAATCGAAATATAATAATTGTGAGTCCAATTAGGCACTAAATTAGTACAAAAGACTGAATATTAAGGGATAAAGATATGATAATTTTCATTCTCATCAAGCGTTGATGGCCGAGCTATCACTGGCAAATGCGGTCGATGCGAAACATCTTGTGGTGTGCAACGACTCTCAACTAGTGGTAGACCAAGTGAATGGGAAGTATAAGGCTTGGGAGCCCACCATGTTGGCCTACCTGGCCAAGGTTAGAGAGTTCTTGCCCAACTTCCACTCTTGGTACACACACCAGGTTCTGAAGTCTGAGAACATCGAGGCCGATGCACTCTCGAAGCTGGTTGGTGCAACGGACATCATGAAGGAACAGTCTACATTGAAGACCTACCACAATCTAGCATAGAAAGGGTGGCAGAAGTGGCCACTCCAGTTTTGGCTGTTGAACCAAGCTACATTGACTCGCTCATTAACTATTTGGGTCACGAGACCCTACCAGTGGAACACAATGTATCTCGGAGGGTAGAGTGGAAGTCAGCTTGCTATGTTATCATTGGCGAGCAACTGTATCACAAGTCATTCATGCTCCTTTACTTGCACTACTTGCAACCAATAGAAGCGAACCAGATGCTATGCGAGATACATGAAAGTCTTCGCAGAGGACACTTGGGCGGTAGGGCGCTGGCCCAGAAAACTCTAAGACAAGGTTACTATAGGCCTACAATGAAGGCAGACGTAGTGGAGTTAGTTCGGAAGTGCAAAGAGTGTCAACGACACACTAACATACCACATCAGCCCATCGCCAAACTAAGGTTCCTCACTAACCCATGGCCATTTGCATAGTGGGGGATAGATATCTTCGGTTTCTTCCCACATGCAACCTAGCAGATGAGGTTCTTGGTGGTTGTAGTGAACTATTTTACAAAGTGGGTGGAAGCCGAGCACTTGGTATTTGTCACATCTCGCAACGTCCAAAATTTCTTTTGAAGGAACATCATTTGTAGATTAAGAATCCCCTGGGTGCTGATATTAGACAACGGGAAGCAGTTCGAAGACATCACGTTCTAGAACTTGTGTGCGGAGATGGAAATCTAGTAGAACTTCACCTTGGTGGCCCTCCCCTAGGAAAATGGTCAGGCCGAAGTGATGAATAAGGCAAATCTCCATAGACTAAAAGCTCCATTTTTCCGAGATAAGGGTTTGTGGGTGGATGACTTGTTAGTGTTCTTTGGGCCTACCGAACTACCATCAAGTCAGCACTGGCAAGACTCCTTTTAACCTGGCGTATGGGACAGAGGATGTCATCCCTAATGAGATCGAAATGCCGACCTTGCGATTTAGGATGTACGACGAGGAGGTTAATGAAGACGAGTTGCGGGCTAACTTTGATTTAGTGGAGGACATCTGCGACTTAGCCTACATTCAGACTGTGATATACCAACAACAGATAGCTTGGTACTACAATGCCCAAGTTAAGAGACACCAATTTCGAGTTGGTGGCGTCTTAGTGCTCAGGAAGGTTATGGTACATGAGCCCGGTGTAGGAAAGCTTGGTCCGAACTAGGAGAGCCCCTATAGAGTACTCAAGGTTATGGATTGTTGATAACTTAAGGAGATACTACTTATGAGGAGTTTGAAAGTTTCGAGTTGCGCTTGCGAGAACAAAAGTATAGACCTCCCACTATGGCAACCTGGTCAAACGAATAGGGGGAACCCAAACCACTTTTAGCTCTAAGGCTCCTATCAACCTGGCATATGGGACAGAGGATGTCATCCCTAACGAGATCGAAGTGTCGACCTTGCGATCTAAGATGTATGACGAGGAGGCTAATGAAGATGAGTTGCTGGCTAACTTTGATTTAGTGGAGGACGTCTGCGACTTAGCCTACATTCAGACTGTGACATACTAACAACAGATAGCTTGGTACTACAATGCCCAAGTTAAGAGACACCAATTTCGAGTTGGTGGCGTCTTAGTGCTCAGGAAGGTTATGGTACATGAGCCCGGTATAGGAAAGATAGGTCCGAACTAGGAGAGCCCCTATAGAGTACTCAAGGTTATGGATTGTTGATAACTTAAGGAGATACTACTTATGAGGAGTTTGAAAGTTTCGAGTTGCGCCTGCGAGAACAAAAGTATAGACCTCCCACTATGGCAACCTGGTCAAACGAATAGGGGGAACCCAAACCACTTTTAGCTCTAAGGCTCTTATGCCTACCTAAAAGATGTCGTTAGCTCGACACATCAACATCGTTTTGACATAGCCAAAATAAAAAAAAAAGTCAATTTCTTTGAGTAATGTAAATGTACATCGTTCATAGCTCAAAAAAAAAAAAGAAAAGAAGACAAAGAAGCAAATGTTTTTGAGATCGCCCTTAGAGGCTCAACGTGTAACATATATATAGGGGGGTCCAAGAAAAGAGGCAAAGAGTTTAAATGTCCATGGGCTCCTTGATGCCCACATTGTTTAATGGATTGTTGCCAGTACCATCTCCACCGTCTGCGCTGCCCTCAACGTCCCCACCAACCTCGTCTTCCTCGGAGTTAGGCTCCTCATCCACTCGGGTCATCATCTCGTTAGTGCATGCCGAACTCTTCGGCTTGGCTAGGTCAAAGTTGGGGAACACTGAGGCCACCGGTATCCGGCATAGTTTAAAGCCCTAACGGAAGGTGCCTACCCCAAACTCCTCTCTCTCCTTTAGAAAGTTGGGCAAAGTCTTAAAGTCCTCAATAGCTTGGACCTTGGCAGCATAGGCATCATCGAAGAGTTTCCCTCGAAGCTCAACAAGCTCGGCCTYCTTCTCTCATAACTTGTGGCCTTTGGCTTCTAGCTCATCGGTCAACTTCTCAATGGTGCTCGTTAGGTCGACACTATGACTTCTCTCCTGGACAATCTCGGCCTTCAGGTCATGGACAAGATGGCTAGCTTGTTCTAGGCAAGACCGGTTCTCTGTCACCTCCTCCTCAAGAACTTGGGCTCTAGCAACTCCCCTCTCAGCTTGCCCCATCAGTGCATGGGCCATGGTGTTCACTTGGGGAAAAAATGGTGTATCAACAGCAAGATAAAATTTAKCTAAGTATAAAGGAAGAGGTTGGGTACATACCACCAGGAGGTAGTGCATAAGCTTTCCCCCTACTTCGTCAGTACACGACTTATTGAGCTCTGCAACCTCCTCTGGAAAGGTGGCCTCCTTGCTCTTACTAGGGCTGTCCGAATGTCCATGATGGTGCGCTTCTCCTCGAAAGTGGCCTCGGTGTCCAAAGTAGTGGTCGCCTCATCCCTGAGCTATGGAAGAGGCTCCTCAGAAGTCTAGACGGCCTCAGGTTCAAGCAAGGTCCCCTCTAGCCATTCCTCCTCAACGAGGTCAATCACCGATACAGCTTTGGTTGCACCCTGTTCAGTGGGCTCGGAAGTTAAGACCTAAGGAGCTTCCTAGGGAGTCACCTTCCTCTTCTTCCTTCTCATAGCCTGAAATAGTCTGGAAGTTGGCACACCTGACATGTTTCCTACATGAGAAGTTCAAAGATAAGTCAAGACCAAAGAGAGAAAGAAATATGCCAGAACTTGAAATGATGACCTACCCAGGGGACTTAGCTCGGCCTGGATCAGCTTTTTCTTGGCCAAGAATTCACTTAGCTCTGACCTTTTGTCCACTAAGAGTTGCACTTTAATCTGCATCTATTCACTCAATGTATCCTCCCCGAAGTTTCTAGTCCCCATTCTCCAGGCCACTAAGAGTTGCACTTCCTACATTTGCATTTGCGTATTTAAGTATTTCCATCCGTACCTTGTTATCTTTGTATGAGTGTAGAATAGTATTCACAATTAATTTATGTGTTAGGATTTTGCTCCATTTAGCTAGCACTTTTTAGCATTAGTTTAGAACTTGACAATACTTTTTTCAACATTCCTCTTATGATTTAAATAGGGTCATTTGTCAATTAATTTTTTTTAATGATATCAATTGTTCTTAGTTGCATTAGTCCTAGCATTATTATTCATGTATAGTTTATTGCTACCTTATAGATTTTGCATTTAACTTTTCATATCTGGATGGCATGTAGTAGGTTTCGTCCATTAATCACTCATTACTCACAAATTTCGGTTTTTTTTTTGCAAATAATTAGTTTGTTAATTTATTAACCCATTCCATCGTTATCATTCTAATAGTTCAAATGCATCTCTTGTTTAATTGATTAAATGCTTAGAACTTTCYCTTTTCTTTCTTGATTTCAATTGCTTAGTTTAGTGCGTATTTTATTTCTAAGCCCAAAAATTATCAAAGTTTCCTTGGAACATTGGTAAAGTAGAGGCTGATTCAACTGGGCGTGTGTGGGGTGCCTAACACCTTCCCACACCGTATCTTAGTCCCCGGATTCTAAGAATCTCATCTCCATTGGGCAACGAGTCACCAAGAAAACAAAGTGTTTCTTGAAAAATCCTGGGTTTTCCTAAATTCCCATTTCTCAAAAATTTAGGGGGCAACTCCAACACCCAAACTCCATACCCAATTCCGTCCTCCCCTCCAGGTCAGGTTGCCACAAAGAAGGAGATGACTCACTTAGAATAAATAGACCGACCTCGCCAACTACACCGATGACTTCAACAACGCTGAGCTCTGCGACCTGACTATGCACCAGAACTCCAAGGTTAGGGACAAGTGAAATGGGCTGCTCAGGGTCCTATTTATAGATAGTTGAACTGAACTATGGATAGTTGAGATCAGCTGGATCCAATGATTCACAAGGATGTGATAGTTTGTATTCGGAGGCAAATTAGTTTAGCGCATTTTTTATGTCCACGTGACCTAATGGTTGCGTGATGTCTGCACGTCCTCAAAACGCTACCTTGTGCCTAGGCCGGACCAATCAAGGACGGAACTCCAACCAAATCACATCGAGTTAAGACTACTCCTTCATCGGACTAATCACACCAGACTCGGGAGTGGGGGGCAATTGATGAGGTGTAATTTGGTCCTCCAATGATATCATGACACGTGACATTGTAGAATAGTAGAATGACATCTTGACACCATGTAAGCAAACCCCAGGAGCACTTCGAACACTTCACAACTACCTGAACGATCTTGACACCGCTCTGCTAGGCTGAACTGTGAATAGCTAGGCAAGACCTCGGGTTGGTGTAAGAGGTGACTTGCTTCCACCGATCTGACCCAACTCTGGTTAGCAACCTGCCTGACGTGCCAAGTGACCTCCCCCTTAAGTGGGCTATCGCCTTCAAATTCCTCAGGATCACGATGCCATGTCAAAAGAGCCGGTTATCACCCTACCTGTTTTGGGAGAGATTGGATAAATATTACCCGCTTACGCAGAGTCCACCTCCAGGCGTAAAACCACCTATGAACTAAATGGGTCAAAGATCCCGAATGCRTTTCATGAGGCTCACGACAGCTCACCTATATAGGGGCCTTACATCCAACCTAACAAGGTACACAAGATTTACTTCTCGCAAATCTCTAGCTCTCTTATTTTCTTGCAAACAACTAGCAACTCACTAATTTAAACATTAGAGTTCCCACCCTAGGTCAAGCTACCCGAACATTTTGATAATCACTTTCTTGTAGCTCGACTAGGCAACCTACCCGATCTATCTGCCAACAAARATCACCAGATCACGCATCATCATTTACTATTTATCTTTTTAAATGCATCAGCTAAACCCCACATTAATTAGATTGGGACAAGGATTTGTTCTTCATTGTATGATATCATACGGTAACAACTTCAAAATGGTGACTTCAGATGTGATTTTTTTCTACACAATTATTAATTGAAAATGAACAAAGAAAAAATAGGTAAACTGTATTACCAACTTGACCAATTGATACACCAAAAGCCTCAAAGACCATATATATTGGACCACATCAAGCCAAATCTAGACCATAACATATCACCACAATTCTACAGCTGACAACTCGACTCGATGGTCGGCTAAACTCTAGGCATCTCTCACTCTACGTAGGGTAGGTAAATCCTTTTATGAGAGCTCTTATTTTCGAAGTAATAGCCCTTTACGTGACGACTCTTGGTATGCTCTAAGGCTGCATTTGGCATTCTTTGTTTTAACTTTTAATGATTTATCTCCTTTTTCAAATTAAAAACTTAATATGCATAGAGACATTTTAATAGCAAAAATGTAGATATGTCCGTAAAATAAGGAATGCCAGCCCCAGTATCATTCCTTTCTCAGGCCAAGTATCATTCCTTTTTCCCAAATAGCTCACTTTGTGATTTGAACGTTAAGATGCCATGGTAGACTCTGATATCATTTGTTACGACTTAACCATATGCCTGATAGACTTAACTATTGGAATACATCAAGCCAAGCTGTTTAATCTTTAAAACTGTAACATAGACCAATAGACTAGCTAGTTTTGGCTATGTACATCATATAGCAAATGAAAACCAAACCAAAAGACAAAGACAGATATAAGGGAGAAATAAAGGTTCCATTTGGTGCATTTTTTCCTACAAATTATCGGCGTTTTATAAGTTATGCAGCTCATATTTTGGTCTTTTCTTGTTTAGTTGGGAAAAGATCTAGTCCTTAAAAGCCATATTTTYGAAAAGACGTGGGAAACTCATTTTGGGCTATTTTTAGAAAACTCCAAATGAGGATTTTTGCTTTTTTTTTTTCAACTCGTCTTTATGCGAAAAGACACGTGGACAGAAGTGCCTTAACCAAACAGTCTTCAAGGCACTAAGATCTTCATACAAAAGTTCATATCATCTTGACTGTCAAAGCTTTCACACAAGATCTTTCAAAAAAGACTTGCCAAACCACGCCAAAATTTAGAAAGRATTTTTAAACTACAATCCCCTTTAAAAATCTGAATTGCAGCCCCCTCCGAGTCTACTAGTAACCCCCCATAAACCACATCTTGCCCTGAATTCGGCATCAATCCATAGACTATCGCCACATATATAGGATTGGACTGAACCGTAAAAACCCCAATTTAAAAGCCCAGAGCGTCGGGCACCAACCTCACCTAGGAGCTAGGACTAGAATCAAGGTATCATCTAATCTAATACAGTTATACCTAATTAAAGTTTTAGGCACGATATCTACTATTAGGCACCACTCTTGCATCCCTCTCTTCTTTGTCTTATCAATAAACTATTCCTTCACTTCACGTATGTCTGAGGCTTGAACCATCCATACAAGGAACATCTTTTTGGGAATTACCTCATTTCCTTCCCAATCCTTGTGCAATCTTCTTAATCCACTTATAGTATTAGGGTCTATTTGGTTTGCAGTTTGGATCTGAATCAAAATTTATCAGAGTAGGAATCAAAATGGTCATTCCTTCTGCCTATTTAGTTCAGAGGGTGTTGGGGTCATGGCTGAGCTGGCCCAAAGAGACACGTGGCCGCTCAACCACAGCTCAGCCATGTCAGCTCAGCTCAGCCACATCGACCTAGCCCGACCATGTCGGCATAACCCAGCCAAGCTATGTTACTGTCATGGTCCCCCGCCTTATCTCGCCAGCCACGTCAGCTACACACCATGCGGATAAGCCTGCCTAACGGATGAGGGTGGAAAGACAACTTTGCTGAGGAGTAGGACTCTACCCCGGTGACCTCGGCGGAGAGCTCTATCCCGATTATCCTGGAACCCTAATCCAACCAGGAAATGGACCCCCGACTATAAAAAGGTACTCCATGCTCGAGGTAAGGGACCCAACTTCTAACACCCACACTGCTACTTTACTCGGACCAGCACCCTCATTGCTTGGCCCGATCATCCACCGCCCTCTCACTAACTTGAGCGTCAGAGTGTCTACCTGGGGACATCTCCTCGGGCCTCTAACTTCTCTTGATCGCAGGATACGTAGCATGACACCGTCCTTGTAAGCTCAACACCGACTAGTCAGCAAGGATCATCTGGTTGCTCTCAGTTCATGCACCACCTCGGATTGAGTAGCATTAGATTGGCGTCGTCTATGAGAACGCACAAAAAGCCTTCCTGAAAAATTTTGCTGTGCAGCCTCAAAACCGACCAAGATGCCTAAAAACCAGTCTAAACGATCAGTAGGCCATTCCCCGTCTCRGGAGAACCGACATCCCAGCTCCTCGCATCAGGAAGCCCCGCAGCCCTTGGCCACAGTGGACCCAGCGTAGTTCCGGGATATGCAAGAGAAGGTCGACAAGATCTTTGAGTTCATGCAAGTGCTGGGGTCTACTGCGCCACCCAACCGGGCCATCCCCCCCATGCTCCGACGCGCATGAAGGACGATCCTCGGACTGAGGACCCCAAATTACGTTGATCGGATGAGAGGGGAGCGCGGTCCGAGCGAGAGAGGCAAAACACGATCCGAAGGCCCACCTCTACCGCCCACTCCCGCGAGTAGTATCATCACAGCCAGATACGCTAGTCAACTCGGATCCCCGCCAAAGAGAGGCTCGGCAAGGGGATGCCGCCCTTCGTGGTCTCCATCACTGAGTCAAGCTCAGTGAAGTACCGCCCTACGCAACCTAAAAAGGAGAAGGCCACCCACACTGTGGCCCAGGACAACAGAGACGCCGAGATTAGAGAGCTCCAGCAACGTTTGGATTAACTGGAACACACTCAGACCCATAAGAGCATGACGCCCGCCGTGGACCAGCCTACGCGGGCTACTACGCATACCACCAAGGAGCCGCCCTTCGTCCAGGACATCATGGACAAGATACTCCCTGCTCGATGGCGAGCCCCCCAGTTCGACAAATACGACGAGAACATCGACCCTTTCGACCATGTCACGACACTCAAAGCTCATATGATGTTGCACGGTGCGTCGGAAGGATTGATGTGTAAATCCCTTGTATCCACTCTGCACGGTCCTGCTTTGGCATGGTACTCGTCTCTGCCGCCATGCTCCATAATGTCATGGGACCAGCTAGAGACCCAGTTTCTAACATAGTTTACCACTAGCCAGAAGCATTGGAAAACTTCGGCCAGCCTCATGCAGATCCGATAGAAGAAGGCGGAGTCCCTTAGAGATTACCTAGCGAGGTTCAACAAGGAAGCACTCCAGGTCAGAGACTTGAACCAATCAGTTGTAGTGACGATACAGCATGGGCTCCAACATTCCCCGTTTAACTTCTCCATCTCCAAGAATCCCCCTCTGACGCTAGCCGCGCTAATGAGCCACGCGCAGAAGTATATTAACGCTGGAGAGGCTCAGGCACAACTTAGAGACGAAGAGAAGAAGTCTGACAAAAGGAGGAGAGATACTAACGAGTGGAAGTTCAAGAGGTCGGACAGAGATTACAAGAGACAGGATTGCCAGCCAAACCATAGACCTTGGACCCCTCCACCGACCTACCGGAATTTCACGTTGCTCAACATTTCGCGGTCTGAAATTCTGATGCAAATCCGTGACCGCAACTATGTCAGGTGGCCCGAGAAGATGAAGATGCAAAATAATAAGAGGAACCGAGACAAATACTATGAATTCCATAAGGACCACGACCATGACATGGAGAACTGTTTCGACCTACGCAACCATATTGAAGATCTGATTAGGTGTGGTTACCTCAGCGGCTTCATAGATAGAAGTGAGAAGCCAACCCAAGAGGAACAGAGAGTGGATGAAGATCGACAACCGTCGCCCCGAGGCCCCCCAGTCRGCATCATCCATGTCATATCAGGAGGAACCGCCACCAGAGGGGAGAGCATCTTGGGTCGGAAAAGATATGCTCGGTTGTACGAGATCGACGACCGAGAGCACAAGAAGAAGCGCAACACATCTATCACCTTCACTGACGACCTCCGAGGGGTCCAGACACCGCATGACAACGCCTTGGTCATCACAGCCAAAGTGGCTAACTTCGAGTTATGATGGATCCTAGTCGACATAGGGAGCTCTGCCGATGTACTATTTGAAGATGCGTTCGAAAAGCTCAGCATCGGCAGAGAGCGGCTCACGCCGGTTAGCACACCCTTAATGGGATTCTCGGGAGAGTCCCTCCTGCCCACTAAGAGAATAAATCTTCCCCTCTTGATCGGGGATGATGACATCACTACGACAGCCATGGTAGATTTCATCATGGTGCGTTGTCCCTCCTCCTACAACATAATCTTCGGCATGCCGCAGTCTCGACATACCACCTCGCCATGAAATTTCCAACTAAGTACGACATAGGGGTGGCACGCAGAGACCAGAGAGTAAAACGACATTGCTATAAGCTCTCCTATCGAGGGCCACGTCCAACCGCTGAGACACTGATGGTAGAGGCCTATGAACTACGTGACGAGGTAAGGGCAACCCGTGGAAGATCTCATCCAGGTCCCCCTCTCTAAAGAAGATCCTGAGAAGATAGTCCATGTCAGCTCCCTACTAGACGACCATCTCTGAGAAGAACTTGTGCAACTACTGAGGAACAACGCCAACATATTCGCTTGGTCGTCGGCAGACATGCCCGGCATCAACCCCAAAGTGATCACACATCGGCTGAACGTCGACCGCCATTACCGACCCGTGAAGTAGAAAAGAGGAACTTCGCCACAGAGCGGTGGCAAGAGATCATTGATGAAGTACAGAAACTACTCGAAGCTGGCTTCGTTCAGGAAGTCAAGTACCCCGATTGGCTGGCCAACGTGGTAATGGTGAAAGAGGCCAACGGAAAGTGGAGAACCTACATCGACTTCATCGACTTAAATAAGGCCCGCCCCAAGATCGACCAACTCGTCGATGTAATGACAGGACATGAGCTGTTAAGCTTCATGGATGCATTCTCAGGTTACAACCAAATCCGGATGCACCCGGATGACCAGGAATGGACAGCTTTTGTCACCGACCACGACCTGTACTACTACAAAGTAATGCCTTTCGGCCGCAAAAACACTGGCGCCACTTATCGGTGGCTGGTGAATGAGGTGTTCAAAGAACAGATCGGCCGGAGCCGACCTTCATGAAATCTTCGACACCCTTAGAAAATATAAGATGAAGCTGAACCCAACCAAGTGCGCTTTCGGGGTCGACTCTGGAAAGTTCCTCGGGTTCATGGTAACATAGAGAGGGACCGAAGCAAATCTAGAAAAGAGAAAAGCCATCCTTGACTTGTCATCCCCTTGGACCCATAAAGAAGTGCAACGGCTCACCGGGAGAATAGCTGCCCTTTGCAGATTTATGTCCAAATCTACGGATCAGTGCCTCCCTTTCTTCGAAACCCTTAAGCAGCCAAAAGATTTCCAGTGGACCGAAGAATGTGAGCAGTTTTTCCAAGAACTAAAGCAGTACCTGAGCTCATTACCCTTCCCGACTAAGCTGAACCCAGGGGACGAGCTATTGCTCTACCTCTTGGCCGGAGATGAGGTCGTCAGCTCGGTTCTGGTTAAGGAGGAAGACCGGGTATAGAGGCCAA
>NW_010729132.1:945907-991750 GCF_000365185.1 Nelumbo nucifera | reverse complement strand
TGGCCGCTTAGTTAAATGGAGCATGGAACTAAGTGAATTCAACATTGAGTATGCACACTAGCCGGCGATCAAAGCTCATTCCTTGGCAGATTTCATCGTAGAATGTACATTCACCATTGAGGAACCGGCACCACCGAGGAACTGATTCCACGGCCCAGACGACGCGGTATTGGAATATGCCCTCAGGTACGAGTTCAAGGTGTCCAACAACGAGGCCRAGTACGAGGCCCTTATTGCTAGGCTCCGCCTTGCCTTGGACCTCAGGGCCTAAAGAATCGAGGCCTTCAGTGATTCCCAACTAGTGGTCAACCAAATCCACGACCAGTTCGAGGCTCAGATCCCCTCCATGGCATGTTATCTACAAAAGGTGCAGGAGCTCACTCAGCACCTTGAGCATTTCGGTATTCAACAGATCCCACGAGCCGAGAACACCCGAGCTAATGCCCTTTTGAAGTTAGCCAGCTCGYCGCAGACCAACCTTGACTCGATTGTCCGACTAAAGACACTAGCCCAATTGAGCATCATGCCAACAACCCTCCTCATTCTCCTAGTATAGCACGGCCCATCTTGGATGGACCCCATAACTGAGTATCTTCGAGAAGGTGCTCCCCTAGAAGATCGAGCAGAAGCGAAGAAGCTCCAACATAGAGCAACCTGGTACTACCTGATACAAGGCCAACTCTATCGCCGTTCCCACAAACTCCCATACCTGAAGTGTCTCCCCCCAACCAAAGCAGACTATGTCCCCAAGGAGATACATGAGGGCATTTGTGGAGATCATCCTGACRTGTGCACATTAGCCCATAAGGCACTCTGGCAAGGTTACTTTTGGCCGATGATGAAGTAGGATGCCGCCCAATTAGTTCGAAAGTGCGACAGTTTCCAGCCGCACTCCAATCTCTGTAACCAGCCCACGGTCCCTTTGAAGCCGATCACCAGCTTGTGGTCGTTCGCCCAATGGGGAATGGACATCCTTGGCCCTTTCCCCACTRCGGTTGCTTAGAAGAAATTCCTTCTCGTGGCAGTAGACTACTTCACGAAGTGGGTGGAAGTCAAAGCTTTAGCACGCATCACCGCCCATAATGCCCGGAACTTCTTCTGGCAAGGTATTATCTRCCACTTCGGTGTTCCTCGCGTGCTTATCACAGATAATTTGACGTAGTTTACCGACAAGAAATTCGAAACCCTCTGTGTCGACCTAAGAATCTATCATCAGACCACCGCAGTGCACTGACCCCAATGTAACGGGCAAACTAAGGTAACCATCTGCACTGTGCTACATGGCTTGAAAACGTGCTTGGATCAAGCCAAGGGAAGGTGGGTTGAGGAGTTGTCGAGCATTCTCTAGGCATACAGGATGATCATGATGACTGCCACCGGAGAGACCCCTTTTAGCCTGACTTCGGGGTCGAAGTTGTAGTCCCCATGGAGATAGGTTCCCCAACTATCCGAACCGAGCTATTCAATGAAGAATAGAATAACGAAGATCTATCCACAGAGTTGGACCTGGTAGAAGAAGCCCGGGACCGAGCACATGTAAAAATGGCTGCACAGTAGCAAAGAATGGCAAAGCACTACGGTTCCAAAGTCAGAAGATGCGAATTCAAGACAAGCGACTTCGTCCTAAGTAGAGTCATAGTCCCCGCGCCCAGAGAAGGTAAGCTCG
The DNA here is from genome assembly GCF_000365185.1 of Nelumbo nucifera. Next base: position 990,084 of record NW_010729132.1, on the reverse strand, counting down.
GACCAAACTGGGAAGGGCCGTACAAAATCACCAGGGTCCTCGGATCGAGTACTTATAGACTCGAAGACCTCAAAAGCTTACCGATACCGAGGAATTGGAACTTGGGAAATCTCAGGATGTACTACCAGTAGGCCTACAAGCAATGAAAGTTTCCTTTCTTTTAAGCTACATCTTCGACCCCCAGGCACACACACGCTCACCGCACACACTACACATGCACATGCCAAGTCGCACTACTGACCAAGTTGACTCAACCGATCCCTGAATGGCTGAACACATCACGCCTAACTCGGCAGCATATCACCGTCCAAGCTACCCGACTCAGATAACCACGGCTGAGCCTAAACATGGAGGAAGAACGCCCCCACCCACCAAGGCCTGAGGGTGGTCGTGGAACTCCACACAACCGCCAGCTTAACGACAAAGCTAGTTGGGAAATGGCTAGCCCTAGAAGGGCCCCAAAGGCTCCCTAGACCAGAAACTAAGCATTTCATGGCTGAGAGCTCGGGAATCGAAAGATATCGGACAACTACACCTCGATCGACACAWGACTATGGACGCCGAGGCATAGCTCGGCCGACCATACCTCAGCCAACGAACTAAAATCGCATAAGTATGAAGAGGATGCCCAAGGCACAACCTGCCTCGGCCCACACAATAGCCCGGCCGGCCACGCCCCGACCAATGGAAGAAAATTGTACAAGTAACAAGATGTCGAGGCATAGCCCAACCCGGCACACACAATAGCCCAGCCAGACATGCTTCGCCTGGAAAAAGAAAAAGGCACAAGTAAGGATATCAACATACATATGGTCAAAAAAGAAGCACTAATATTCAACTCAAAATGGTCCACTACATCGTTTAAGGCTTGGCATACCGATCCCATAAAAAAAGAGAAAAGAAGTGAAAAAGAGAAGAACACGACAAAAAGCAGAAAAAAGAATGGAAGAAACAACCGCTCAATCCTCGGCGGCGGAGTCAGCAGCACCATCAACAGCTTCGACCTCATCCCTAGCCTCTTCATTAGCTCCCTCGACAGATCCTTGCGGAGTATCCGGATCGAAAGCACCCCAACCTTGCAACCCCTCGGCCAACTCTGGATGGCAGCRAAGGATCCTTCGTGGGAAGACATTGAATCCAACCGCAAAGGAAGCCTCAGCGTACTCATCCATCTGTAGCTATATCTCCTCCAACGCCTTGTACTGATTGACTGCCTCCTTGGTAGCCTCTGCCTTAACTTGTCTCGCTCCGCCTTAAGCCCGACGATCTCTTGCTTCAGCCCCCGGACAAGGCTGGCCTGCTTAGCCAGCTGCTCCTTTAGCTTGACCACCTCCCTTTCTAATGTGGTTGACCGCGTCCCGATAGCCTGAAGCTTGGTCAATTGGGCCTTCTGCCGCAGATACTCAAAGTATTCAAACTCGTACGTTGATCATAGGTCTTGGAGACAGTCAACCAACGCGACCTCCGCACAAGCATTATGCAGAAGAAGATGATAAGTGTACAAAAAAAAGCAAAAACACAAGGAATAAGAAAGAAAGGATATCACCTGGCAGTAGACCGTAGAAGCACACACTCTAAGGCTCTGCTACCGACCCCGACCGACTCCCAAGCTATCGACATGGTCATGATCCCCCGAAGCAACTGCTTGGGAACCCCAGGYGTCTCCAAGTTATCGTCGATGCGAACCGACCACCGCGGCATGTGCAAACCCAATCTATTGCCACCCGTTTCAGTTCCCGACACACCTGTAGGACGACAAACCCATTCAGGGTCAACCACGACAACATCGTCCTCCTCGGCCTCCCACTGCCAAACTCTCCTTTGCAGATGAGCCACCCTATCGGTGGATCGTGGCCGCTCCTCTGTCTTGGGCCAAGCCTCCAGCTACATACCAGTTCGCCCTTGCCTCTGCCGAAGTGGCTTCATCCGACAAATAATCTCTTCTTTGCTAGCCATCCTTATACCTGCAACATAGAATACCCAAGATAAGTAGAAAGCAAGCAAAGGAACAGTGACTCGGAAAACAAACAGTAAAAGAAATAGACCAGCCACCCTCTCCATCAACCCGATAAGCATTAGCACATCCGATCATGTGTACGCGATAACATCAATTTCGTAGGTCATACTCAGGGCTGACCACTCCTCCCAAGTAAGCGCCATCCACTAGGGTTGCTACACAGTTGTCCTCGGCTCCCGCAGCTCGGCAAGAATAGGGAGACCCTCGGGAATGCGCACAAAGAAGAACGACTCCTTCTAGTGCTTCATAGAACAATGAGCCCCGACCAACGACTGAATATTCTGCCTAGTGGAGAAATAGTAGTACCCTTGCTGGTGGTGTTTCAACTAGAGCATAAAGCTCACCATCCCTAGGTAATTTGATATCACAGACAGCGCAATAGGACATGAGGCCGAGCAAGAACCTAAAAGAGTTCAGCATCAGCTACATCGGCAACACCCTGTACCAGCCTAGCACCTTGGCGACCCCCTCGCTCAATGGGAACCTCAGCCCAACCTCCAAGCTATGTTCATAAATGCATAGCTCATTGGGCTGAGCATCAGTGGCCATCTCGCCGGGCAGCGGACACCTCATTTGGTATTCTGCAGGGATGATGTACATAGCTCAGATCCGAGCCATATCCCTGGGCGCCAAGATGTAGGGCTTGGTGCCAAACCAGCAACCTGCCCGTAGAGGAAGCTCTGCCTCCGTCCCAGAGGGACCAGCCTTAGCCTCCTCAACTTCAGCAGCCGCAAAATCTCTCAGCTCAGGCTCATAGTTTGAGTCATGAGAAGAGCTGCAATTGGAACTACTGGAGGACCCGGAAGAGGAAGAGGACCGATGAGATAAAAAAGACATACCAGACAATCTACAGAGCTGAGGAGTGAAAACCACTGAGCAACTTGCTGAGCTATCGGCCGAGCAACTTGCCGAGCTATCTACCGAACAACTTGCCGAGCTAATTGCTGGGCAACCCACCGATCAATTTCTCGAGCAGCCTCTTGAGCAATGACCGCCGAACAATGCCAACCACCTTCTTGCAAATAATACAGAGGAGAGGGCCCCCCCCTCCTTTTCTTTTATAGCCACCATGAGCACGGATTGAGGAGAGATCAATGGTGTAGATGAAGCACCTCTAACAATGCCTCAGAAGGCCAATCGACGCAACCAATAATGCATGTGCAAAGCCTCAAAAACCAAAGCGGTGCCCCCGGTGGGCAGCGGTTATGACCATTGATTACACCGGTTCGACCCTCAATACTGGTCCAACCACTGACGTAGATCCTCCGCTGGGCCGCTCAAGGACGCCTGCCCAACCAGAATGCCCAGTTCCAACTTTAACCAACGCCGAAGAAGGCTACAAGGCCGCGCAATAGTCTGATCGAGCATTTCCCCTCCTCGACAGTAGAATTGGGGGAGTGGTTTGGGAACCAAAATTTCAGTTCTTATTTAAGTTCTGCAGCCGACGATCGGAGGACTCCTCGGCAACAACCAACACGACGCTGATAGGAAAGTAGCTCGGAAGTCCCTCGACAACAACCGACAGTACGCGGGCAATACGCATGCCCAGAAGTTCCTCAGACAAGCAACAAACCAAGAGAACCTCGTCCCTTGACTTCAGAACTGGGGGAGTGGTGTTGGGGTCATGGCTGAGTTGGCCTAGAGAGACACGTGGCCGCCCAGCCACAGCTCGGCCACGTCAGCTCAACTCAGCCACGTTGGCATAACCCAACCAAGCTATGTTACTGTCATGTCCCCCGCCTTATCCCGCCAGCCACGTCAGCTACACGCCACGCGGATATGCCTGCCTAACAGATGAGGGTGGAAAGACAACTCCACTGAGGAGTAGGACTCTACCCCGGTGACCTAGGTAGAGAGCTCTATCCTGATTATCCTGGAACCCTAATCCGACCAGGAAACGGACCCCCGACTATAAAAAGGTACTCCATACTCGAGGTAAGGGACCCAACTTCTGGCACCCACACCGCTACTTTGCTCAGACCAACACCCTCATTGCTCGGCCTGATCATCCACCACCCTCTCACTAACTTGAGCGTCGGAATGTCTACCCGGGGACATCTCCTCGGGCCTCTGACTTCTCTTGATCACAGGATACTTAGCGCAGCACCATCCTTGTAAACTCGACACCGACCAGTCAGCAAGGATCATCTGGTTGCTCTCCTCAGTTCGTACACCACCTCGGATTGAGTAGCATCAGAGGGGAATTGAAATCAGAATCTAAATCAACTGGAATAGATTTTTCATTCCCAAGGGGGGAATAAATGACCATCACCTCAAATGGGGGATGTCATTCTACCAAGAATAGAAATGAGATTGTTGCCCAACCAAACAGTTAGAATCGAAATGAACCATTCTGATTTGGATTCCAGATCCATTCCCGTAAACCAAACAGGGGAATTTCAATTTAAAAAGACAATGGGTAAGGCTAATTATTGAATTGGAACATATGGGCCTCTGGCCAATAATGTTGCTGTCTTGCCGCATGTTTGTTTTCTGGCCAAAAACCTGTTGTAATGGTGGAAACTCTCATGAAATCCCTATTCGTGGTGAAAATGGAACCAGCACTTGTCTATTATTGTTCTTGTTGTTTAAGAGAAAATCTTTTCTCAGGCTATATTTACGTTCCGATGATTGGTGATTGTATAAGCCAACTATAATTAGGTTCTCAAGCTATATATTCGAGCAAATGGGTGATAGATAAGGTATGTAGGATGCTCCAAACGCTTACTTTCATGATGTCCATGATAAATTTCTTTTTGCCTTTTGGGCTGTAGCGAGGGTGTTATAGTTAGGGATGACAATGGGGCGGGTTTGGAGAGGGTTTTGTAAATTCTGAATTCTATCTGTAATATGTTTCTCTAAATCTCCCAACCCGAATTTACCCCAAAACCATAAAGGGTTGGATTTTGAAAATCCAAACCCTTTCCCGTATATGAAAATGAAAAACTCTTTCCCGTATCAGTGCAAATAAAATTGTACTGCAACCAAATACAGCCTTAGAAACATTGATAACATGCGTTAACATCTCTAACTGGATCACCACAAGTGACTGGCATGGCCTGGCCAACTACAAAGTTACCTTTAACATCTCTAATAACCAGTCCAATGGATGCATAATTATTCTTCCAAGTTCCATCAGTATTCATTTTCAGGTATTGTGGGAGTGGCTTGTAAGGGTGTCAATGGACCGATTTTGGACTGAACCCCATCCAGTCCAAAACCAGCAATTTGGATGGATTGGATGGACCAACAAGACATATTGGATTGGACCAATCCAGTCCAAAATATTTATTAGATTGGATTGGACCTAGTCCATCCATAACCAATTTATATTGGATTGAGTTGGATTAAGGCAATATCTAGTCCATTGATATAAGATAAGARTATATGTGTCAATGAACCAGGTTTAGATTGAAACCAATATTCTAAATCAAAATGAATTTRAACAAATTGGACGGATCCAAATTGATCCAAAACATTCATTAGATTGGATTGGACCAAATCCAATCGAATTGGCTTGGACCATTTCTGAATCTGCCTAGCTAGTTAGGAGTTCAAATTTTCCATGGAATGGGGCTTGTTGTGTAAAAGGTCATTAACATGAATCATATAATTAATTTGCCTGGAATTATTGAAAGTTTTATGCTCCAACTTTCAAGTATATATTATATACTTTGCATCTAAATTTCCAAATATATACCACATCGTCAAACTTATTTCATCGAGTCCAAAAGTAGTCATTCTTACCCACTCCTCTAACCAAAAATAGAGTCCTCGGTTGTCATTGTACTCCATTCTGATTTCCATTTTCACTAGCCAGATTGGGAGAACTTGAGGGGATCTAAAGAACAAGTGATCCACAGCCTCGTTACCATTCGAACATAATAGACAAACACTCAGGCTCAAGTACCCAATTCAGAGCATGTGGGTAGGTTTATTCAAATTTTGGCAAAACCAAAACCCGACTCCGGGCTTTAGGTAATTTCCCCAACTTACTCTACCAACTCTAAATATAAAATCTCATATATTTTCAAAGGCACCCAGGGATGAAGCCATTTAATTTTTTCAGATTTGGGATTTGGCTATTTGTGTAGATGTCCAGCATATGGAAAATTGGAAAGTATATGCATTTTTTGTTCAATTTTGAAATTTCAGAGGAGGAAGAAAATCATCTTTGGAGCTGTTGGTTAATGTGAATGGTACTTGATGCCCACATTCTGATATCCTATCAAACTGGTTGTTGTCCTGGTTCATCATTGTTACGTAGAAATTACAATCTTTTCTACCTAACAGTTGGAGTCGGTGAAAACCATTTATGCTATTAAATCATTGTCAATGAATAATGAAGCAAAATTTCAGAGTAATATATTTAGCAAATAGCAGAGTTGTTGGTAAATAAAACTCAAAAATTTAATAAATGAACTCTAAATTTCTGTTTTTTTATATCTGTATAAAATTCAAAAACCCTTGAGACTTATTTGGGCACATCCCATTTTATATGTGAAAAACCAAAAAACCCAACTTGACCAATTTTTTTTCTACACGATTATTAATTGAAAATGAACGAAAGAAGAAATAGGTAAACTGTATTACCAACTTGACCAATTGATACCCCAAAAGCCTCAAAGACTGTAGATTATTGAACCACATCAAGACCATAGCATATCACCGCAATTCTGCAGCAGATAACTCGACTAGACGGTCGGTTTCACTCTGGGCATCTCTCACTCTAGGTGGGGTAGGTATCTCTTTTTATGAGAGCTCTTTTTTTCGAAGTAGTAGCCTTTTTCGTGACAGCTCTTGCTATGTTCTAAGGTTGCATTTGGCATTCTTTGTTTTAATGATTTATCTCTTTTTTGAAATTAAAAACTTAGTGTTTATATAAGTATTTTAATAGTAAAAAGGAGATAGTCAATGCCAGCTCAAGTATCCTCCTTTTCTCCTAAACAACTCTATTTGTGAAGACTTAACTATTGGAATACATCAAGCCAAGCTGTTTAATCTTTAAAACTGTAACATGGACCAATAGACTAGCTAGTTTTGGCTATGTATATCATATAGCAAATGAAAACCAAACCAAAAGACAGACAGATATGAGGGAGAAATAAAGGTCCCATTCGGCATGTCTTTTTGTCCGAGCTGTATAGGCAGTCCACATTTTGGTCTTTTTTTATTTGGTTTGGAAAAAGATTTAATTGCCAAAAGCCATAGCCCCAAAAAGATGTGAAAAACCCATTTCGAACTATTTTCAAAAAGCTCCAAACTCTCAAAATTCCTATTCGTGATTAAAACGGAACCAACACTTGTCTATTAATGTTCTTGTTATTTTAAGAGAAAATCTTTTCTCAAGCTATATATACTTTATGATGATTGGTGGTTGTATAAGCCAATTATAACTAAGTTATGGTTTTWTAATATTTGAGCAAATGAGTGATAGATAAGGTACGTAGGATGCTCCTGACGCTTACTTTCATGTCGAGCATGATAAATTTCTTTTTGCCTTATGGGCTGTTGGGAGGGTGTTATAGCTAGGGATGGCAATGGGACAGGTTTTAGGAGGGTTTTGTAAATTCTGAATTCTATTTGTCTCTCTAAACCTCCCAACCCGTACTTACCCCAAAACCCATAAAGGGTTGGATTTTGAAAATCCAAACTTTTTCCTGCACATGAAAATGAAAAGCCTTCACCGACCCTATCCTCCCCACATTCAAGGGAAGGRGTGGGTTGGATTTAGAACCCGTATCTAATTTCCTATTATTTCTTATTATATATAAGCAATAAATAAGTAAAATAACACAAACAGACAACAAAATTTTCAATTATTTGATCAAGACATTAACATAATATAAACTATCAATTATCCTTCACATAAAATTCAAACTATTATTAAATTCAACTCCTAATATATAAAGTTTATTGATTTTCAACAATATGCGGGTTGGGGAGGGTCAAGTTTAGCCTAATACCATACCCTACCCGTATCCATATGGGTTGTAAAATCTCAAAATCCATCCCCAACCCAAAACCCATCCTTCAAGCGAAAAACCCATCAGAGCGGGTACCCACTGGGTAGGGTAGAAATTGCAATCCCTAGTTATAGGTAAGTGCCCAAAAGGAAGAGCTTCATATATGGTTAAATATACATTAGTTGCACAAAATTTAAATGTTTTCTTATTAGTTTGCAATTTTCTTKGATGCAAATTTCACTAGTTTAAATGCATGAGTACAAATGGGCTGAGTGTAAATTCCGGTTTAATTTTGCTTCAGGTGAAGATTGTTTCCTTGGGAGTGCGGTAGGAAGCAATATATGTTGTCCCTACTTTATATGAGAGAATTGAGGTATGAAGAAGATAATACAAAATTTGCATCAGTTTTTGAGATACAAATTTTACACCGCTAATGAGTGCAATTGAGACAAAAGTATAAATTTTATAACAGATAGGGATGTAAATCATAGTTATTATAAACAAACAGAAATACAAAACTGAACTGGATGCAATATTTGCATCTGGTTCAGATTTGCACTGCAACCCAAGGCAACCTTACTCTTGTGAAGTTCTTTAAACTTTTCAAACTAATTTGCTTCTAAACCGTATCGGTTTTACATAAGGTTTGCATGTATGGTGGAATCACTCTGTCTCAATGCTATTTCTTGGCTCGTATTGTTAGATATCAGATTATTTCAGCTGATGGTGTCAATGAGTGCTAGTCCACACAAATTGATACTCACCAATACAAATAAAAGCCCATATTTAACCTAAGCTTGGTGCAGAGAGTCCACAACTGCAAAGTGACCTAGGATCTATCAACATCCTTTTAGGTTGTGTTTGGTTTGAAAGAAACTGTAGGGAAAGAAAGGAAAAGATAGAGAAACAATTTATACAAGGTTGAAGGGAGAGGTAGGGAAAAGTTAATTATGCATGTATGAAGGTTTAACAGATTTACATGTATGACGAAAGTTTGGAATGCATGAATATGAAAGTATGATGTTTTTTCCTTATAAGTAGAATTACCGGTTTTTCCAATCAATTGGATAAAACTAAAAATAAAAAGTATTTTATTTTTTCTCTTATATTTTGCACGATTTTAATTAATGGTAGAAAAGAACCATGTGATGGATCTATTGGTGCTCCATCAAATCCTTTGATCCATCAAAAATTATAAATTTTAATAAGTTTTGGAAATTTAGTAAATTAAAAATAAATATAATATAGACTAGTTATGCCAATAACTAAATTTGGTTGAAGCGAGTGATTTATTGTTTTTATCTTTTAATTAGTGGCTAAGTTAACATGGAACTTGTTAGCTCCTTTTTTGTTTAATTAATTTATAATAATGTCTAAGCATACTTAATGTGTTTTACTAAATTTTAAATTTTAGTTGATTGAGAGTTGAGGCATTAATTAATGCTTCATATGTGTTGATTATATTGCAATGTGTTTCTTCATAGAAACTATTTAAATATGTATGATTAATGTTTCTAATACTTATTTATAGTTATTTGGGGTTTAGATTTAGGTGGCGTTTGATAATACCTTTCAGGCTTTTGAAGCTTGAAAATGTTGTTTTTCAGACATCAGAGACGTTTGGAAGTGTATCTGAATTTGAGTCTGAAAATTGTTTTCAAATCAGAAATAATAAGACATGGGACAGGCGTTGAACGCGTTTAAATGCATTTCAGACCTGGTCAAAAGTCCAAAATACCCTTAAACTTTTCCTCTCTCCTTCTCTCTCTCCTCTCTCTCATTTCTTCTTCTTCTTCTTCTTCTTCTCTCGTCACTGCAACTCCTCCGACGAATTAGCGGCGGTGAGTTCCAGCCCTCTCTCTCTCTCTCTCCTTTCTTCTTCTTCTTCTTCTTCTTCTCTCGTCACTGCAACTCCTCCGACGAATTAGCGGCGGTGAGTTCCAGCCCTCTCTCTCTCTCTCTCTCCTTTCTTCTTCTTCTTCTTCTTCTTCTTCTTCTTCTTCTTCTTCTTCTTCTTCTCTCATCGCTACAATCGAATAGTCTAATTTAGTAAAATTAGTGAATTTCAGATGCTGAAGGTTTGATCCAACACAAACAACCTTCTTTATTCAGAGCCTCTAAAAAGTCAAAAAACAAAATGTTTTTTTTTCATATTTCAGACCCTTTTAATATATTTTTAACTTTTCAGATTTCAGATTTATCAAATGCCACCTTAGTGTTGTTTATGTATAGTCGGCTCATTAGACCATATACAAAACGTTAGGCTGTGTTTGGTCGCAATGCAAATAAATTTGCACTGATGCAAAACTATGACAGTGTAAATGATTTGAATATAAATTTTGACCTATTTTTGTTTCAAATTTTAACTTATTTTGTTTGGTTGCAGTACAAATAAAGTAAAACCCAAAATAAAATTAAACAAGAATTTACATTTTTTTCATTTGCACTCCCATGCCTTTGTACTAGTACAGATAAAATTATACTGCAACCAAACACAGCCTTAAAAACATTGATAACATGCTTTAACATCTATCACCTCAAGTGACTGGCATGGCCTGGCCAACTACAAAGTTACCTGACAGTCTTAGAAACATTGATGCATAATTATCCTTCCAAGTTCCATCAATATTCATTTTCAGGTATTGTGGGGGTGGGTGGGACCATTTCTGAATCTGCCTAGCTAGCTACTAGCCCGGGGTTCTGCCATGTTCAAATTTTCCATGGAATGGGGCTTATTGTGTAAAAGGTCATTAACATGAATCATATAATTAATTTGTCTGGGATTATTGAGAGTTTTATGCTCCAACTTTCAAGTATATATTATATACTTTGCATCTAAATTTCCAAATATATGTACCACATCGTCAAGATGCCCCTAGTTAGCTAACTTATTTCGTCGAGTCCAAGAGTACTCTTTCTTACCCACTCCTCTAACCAAAAATAGAGTCTTCGGTTGTCATTATACTCCATTCTGATTCCCATTTTCACTAGCCAGATTGGGAGAACTTGAGGGGATCTAAAGATCAAGCGATCCACAGTCTTGTTATCATTCGTACATAATAGACAGACACTCAGTCTCAATTAGGGGTGGCAATTTTCTCCGTTCCTGACGGGTACTCAGGCTCCCTGACCCCATCAGGTCGAGGATGGGGGTACCTTAACGGGGTCGGGGTTGGGGATGGGGCTACCCATGAATTCCCAATCGGGGATGGGGAATGCAATCCCCGCTCCGACCCGTCCCTGATTAATATTATATATAATATTATATAAGTATGATAATTATTAATTTATTCATAAAACAGTAAAAACTAAAACATAATTGGAAAAAATCAAGAAAAATTAGAAAACCCTTAACCCTCGACTAAACCAGTTTTCGTTCTTCGACAGACTCAAGACTCAAGAGAGGTGATTGAACCGTAGAACCAGTAAACCCTAGCTTCGTCTTCGTTGCTGATTTGCCAACCGCTGTCGCTGACTGTCACCACTGCCCACTCACTTGTCGGACATCGAACAAAGGAGAGGAAGAGATACTCAAGTCTCGAGTCTCAACAGAGGCCAGAGAATTGAGGAAGAGACTTTGTCTCCATCACCGAAAGCTTATGTTGTGTTCTTTCACAAAGCTTATGTTTTCCTTCCCCCATGGACCAGCTTTATACAAGGGATGCAACCGGGAGTTGGAAGCAAACTGGGTCAGATGGAAATAGCCGATTAACCATTAAGGAACCCTCAGCAAACATAGTTTTGTTGGATTATATCTTGTCTGAGAAGTGGAAGGGCATTGTAGATTTTGATGATCACCTTGATAACATTGGCATTTGGCAAGTAAGAACCACCTCTTTCTCTCTATTCGTTGCTCTTTCCATAAGTTGGTACCATTGTCTCAATTGCATTTATGCTTTTCATTGCTTCAGAGTTTGATTATTACCATCTCGTTTGTGTGTGCAGGGATTGGTTGAATCCAGATCTTTTCAAGTAAATTTTCAGATAGTTTCGAGCTATTTTTGGTGCCTGTTACTGTTTCTTATTATCTGCCCTTGGAATTATTGTTTGTTACCTGGACTTGCTTGTGCTGGGTTGGGAAGACATGGTGACTGCTCACAAAGCAAGAATGGAGTTTTTACAGGCTGAAAAAAACCTTTTAGCCTGTGTGACTAGCTGAATTGACCTAACCTCCAAGTTGCTGGTATTTTGCTTCCTTGTTCTCATTCTTTTCARTATCACAATAATGTCTTGCTTCTTCAATGATCTTAATTGTACATTGGTCATTGCTGCATTTATCCTGTTATCATTCTTAGATCTACATGCCCATTAAAATATATGTATCCCAACCAAATTGTATTATGACATTGTAGATTAAGGAAATTTGTTTTTGTTAATGGCAGCAAGTATTGGTGTAAGGCTGTCAATACTAATAAGAGAGGAATTTGAATTGAAATTGCAGTTCAGGAATTTGAATTCCCCATCTTCTCTTTAAGAAAATAAAAAGAGACAAGATGGAGAATTCGGGGATTCAGGTCTCCAACGGAGAATTCATCCGTCGGAGTTGGGGATGGAGGGGGCATTTTCTCGTCGGGGATCGGAGAATGTACTCCCTAACCTGAACCCGCCACGTTGCCATTCCTAGGCTCAATATGAATGGTCCTTCTACCCAATTCAGAGCACGTGGATAGGTTTATTCAAATTTTGGCAAAACCAAAACCCGACTCCGGCTCATAAACAGATCTACTTGCAATCAGTCAGTCATAAGAGGTCTTATGCAACAAGTAGGTAATTCCCCCAACTTACTCTTCCAACTCTAAGTATAAAATCTCATATATTTTCAAAGGCACCCAGGGATGTAGTCATTTAATTTTTTCAGATTTGGGATTTAGCTATTTGTGTAGATGTCCAGCATATGGAAAATTGGAAAGTATAGCAATCTTAAGGCTGCCAAGTCAGCATTTTTTGTTCAAATTTGAAATTTAAGAGAAGGAAGAAAATCATCTTTGGAGCTGTTGGTTAATGTGAATGGTACTTGATGCCGACATTCTGATATCCTATCAAACTGGTTGTTGTCCTGGTTCATCATTGTTACGTAGAAATTACAATCTTTTCTACCTAACAGTTGGAGTCGGTGAAAACCGATTATGCTATTTGATCATTGTCAATGAATAATGAAGCAAAATTTCAGAGTAATATATTTAGCAAATAGCCGAGTTGTTAGTAAATAAAACTCAAAAATCTAATAAAAAATCCTTGAGGTGGACTGAATTATAAATTTCCGTTTTTTTATTGCTGTATAAAATTCAAGAAACTTTGAGACTTATTTGGGCACATCCTATTTTAAATGCATATTGCTCGTGAAAAAACAAAAAAACATTGTAAATAATAACAATCATAATATTTTTTTTTCTTTGTAACTAAGAATTGTTTTTTACAAAACCAACTTATTTTTGCTTTTTAAAACAAAAACACAATTTAAGAACATGTTTTCTGCTGACATGGCAATTTTAACACCCCTTAATTTCTGAAAACAGTATGTTTAAAAGGGTTTCATGACCTGTTTTACACATCTTGCTTGCTGCAGACAGAGTCTCCCAAATCACTTCCTTGATCTTTTATCATAAATTAGATTTTAAAATTTTCAAATCATTTATGGAACAGCTATACATACCTATTTTATTTGGGGACCCATTATCCACTATCCATGTGGCAAGTCTTGAAATTTCTAGACTCCGTTTTTTATATGATTTAGGACACTATATTAAAGTTTGATTTATGATTAGACTTTATCYGAAAAAAATGAGATCCACATCAATTGTTTGAGTTTAAACTCCCTCCTTCCAAAGGTTCAAAATTTCGGCCCGTATCGGCCGATATGTATCATTCCAGCAAGCTTTTGGCACGGTACATGGTACCAAATTGAATGTACCGTATCTATTCGTTGTATTGATGCCGTATCGTGGCCGTATCATGCCCGTATCGTTGAGTATCGGTGCGTTTTGACACCATATTGGTCAATAYGACTGATACAGTACAATTTTACTGTGGCGAAATCGCAAATAAAACTCCCTTTAAAAGAGGACTTCTAAACCCATTTCAGAAGCCCTCTTTCTTTCTCAAACCCTTCAAAAAGCTTTTTAACATTTCTAAAGACTCAAATCTTGTAAAAATTTGCCAAAACATTTATAAATTTACAAGATTCAATAAATTTTTCAAGGTTGTGAAAAAATGAGCGAAAATAAATATGTTTTTTCAAATTTCTTTTACATTTTCAGCCAATGTTAGAAAAGACAAGGGGGAAGAAAGTAGTTTGCCCCTTGCCCCTTCAGCTAGGGGGCTTCGCTCGCTCGCCTCCACTTCGGCAAGACCCCCCCCCCCCCCTTTTAACAACTGTTATGCATTTTTATTGTTCTTATTATAAAAGATTTTTATTAAAGATAAAGAAAAAAAGATGAAATCCCCCCTTCCTCCTTCCTCTTAAGGAAGCTTTCACCTCATTGTGTTCGAGAGGCTTACACCTCTTGCATTCTAAATTATGCTTCACACCTCTAGGTATTGGAACGCCTCTATGTTTTAAAACATTGATATTTATTTATTTATTTWTTTTTAATTTTTAGAATAAATTATGCAAAATAATTATTTCATCTATTATGTTCATAAATCCATTCAATTTTTTGTTACATATTTATTTTTCTTAATTTTWATTTAWTTTTTAGAATAAAACATGCAAAATAATTATTTGAATAAAAATAAATAATTATTTAGTTTTTAAAAAATTAGAATAAAACATGTAAAATAATTACTTGGTCTATAATGTCCATAATTAGATAGTATATTTCTATTCTCAACTTCCCGTTTATTGATTATAATATGTTTTTTTCATAAAACCCACTAAAACATGTTATTTTTTTGCATAAATAGCTCATTTATGTCTTATATTTAGTGATATTAATGTATATTTATGATTTATTAGAGTATTTATAGCATTTCCATGTGTATCTTAATTTTTCATCCGTATCCATGTGCATCCAAGGTGTATCCCGATACGTCTCTTAAATTTGCCTTTCTGATACGCATAGCATTTCCGATACTTTGAACCTTACTTCCAACTAAAAAAGTGATGAAAATAGCACCTTTTCATATAAATCCAAATGAAAACATGAACCAATTATGCCCTTTTCATATCCAGCAAATGATCATTTTAGGATGTGTTAATAGGACAGCATATTGAACCAATTATGCCCTAMAATAAAATAATGTAAATTTTAAAAGAATAGGAAATTCTTCACTCTAGTGATAGTTGAAAAAGATTATCAAAATAAATAAGATATCTTACTATAAAAAGAAGAGTTTAACTGCACTCATCAATATTGGCTGTTTACGTTTAATTGGTCCCCCTTCTACAAAATGTAGGTGTATTTACTATAACRTTCAATCAATTACGTCTTTTGTTGTATAATATATTGAATATATCACAAAATTTTCTTAAAAAGAATTGCAAAATTACAATATTTTTCTTATATATTTTTGAAAAAAATCTATAGAAGTATGTAATGAGAAAAATAATAAAAGACTAAACAGAATCTCAATAATCATGTTGAAAGCTTTGACACTGTGGTTGCAAAGAAGATGAGAATTTGTGTCAGATCAATGAATTAAAGATTTCATAAAATAGTAGAAAGAATATTTATTAATTAGGCAGAGCTCTGGATGGAATTTGTCTCAGATCAATGACTTGAATACTCACATTTGTTCATAAAATGGAAAAATTAAAAGTCGGGGTTTACCTGAATCACTAAATCAAGCAATCATGGGGAAAGATTTTTTTTTTTTTTTTTTCATATTGAGAACCCTTTCATGTGCATCCCCATTTAATTTAGTAGAAAGATATCCCTTCTTCTATTTGGAGCACTCTGAGGAGATAAGACTGACACTATCAGTCGCTATCAAAAGAGAATATCTACTGTGCCCAAAATAACACAATCATACAGATCATCTTCCAAAGAGACTTGATCTCCATCCCCAACTTTGGGAAAATTAAGCAATACTTCATTTCTCTTATTATCGATCTCTTGGATTTTCTTCTACAAGTTTCTTAAAATAGATGATAAATATMGGTCATGATAAAGGTATATCACCCTTTCTCATTGTGCATGTATAGATTCCTTTATCGTTTAGGGAAGGAAGCTCAATTGACAACCCCAACTAGCCAACCTGCTATATAAAGTTCGCGATTTGGGTCAAGTGCAGAGCTTCTTTACACAAGCCCATCCATTTCTACCAAAAARAGGATCTTGTAATTCATCCAGACTATATAGGGGACCAATTCTATGTCCCACCTTTACTTAATCCTCTCCCAAAGATGATCTTGTAGTTCATCGAGATAGATAGGGACCAATTGGACTTTTCACATGTTCAATCCCATTGCCTATATCAGCCATATGCCCCACCTTTACCTTAAATCTCTCTCTCTCTCTATATATCTTTCTCTATGAACCCATAAATGAACAAGGGTTTAGTTATCTCCTAATAGATTTTCTGTACCCAATTGCCACCGTTGTATTGAACCCATTGTGGAAATCACTTTTCACAAAAAGCTTGCAAGTTAGAGGCTTAGTTCAAGTGATAACAAATAGAGCCCGACCTGAATGTAAGTATTGCATGTTCAGTGGATCAAGGCCTACTTGTGACCAGCCATCACTTACCGGATTAATCATGGTTTTCAAAACCGGACCGGATCAGACGGTCGGACTGGAAAAACTGGAAGCCGGTTAAGTGACCTGTTTTATTTTACCCTAGAATCATTATTTTACCAAAAAAACCATTGATTTGGTCAATAAATCGTCGACCCAGGCAATCGAATCATTCAAACCATTTGAACCATTGAATAGTTTTGGCTGTTTATTATTATTATTTTTTTTTTAATTTTTTGTCAGAATGGACCATCCATTCGGTTTGAACAGTTAGACCGTTTAACCCAAAAATTGGACCCCTGACCGGTTCGTTATCCAGTTCGATTTTAAAAACTTTGGGATTAACAATGTTAAATGTTAACAAGCAACCGAAATGGCTCTAACTTTTTTTTTGTTTCTCAAACCTAGAAGAAGAGGCAGAAACTTGTCATTATTGATGTAGTCACTCACCTAAGCTGATGTGATCAACTCGTATCCAATCCAATCTATATTTCCTAACTCAACCAAATCGAAAAGAGGTCCCTACCATTCAAAGCCATCAACATGACAAAATCATACACATTATTGATGCACATGTGAATTTGTAATTCATCAGAATATAACGGTTGGGTCGAGTTAGCCCAATTCACATGTAAGTTTAATTGGACTTTTTGGGTTCGTTTTGGGCTAACCCAGCCCAAGTTGAATGAAGGGTTCTCCATCAATTGTACAATGACGACAACTAGGTCAATCGGACATCTCCAATTCTGCCAGGCATGACCATTGCAAGTAGAGAGAGAGACCCACACCTTCCCTCGCAAATTATTTAGGCTGAAAGTCGGTGACTTCTCCCAAGACGAAGGGAGTTGATCTAACTCTATATATTATTGAAAAGTATATTTTATTGAGAATATAAGATGGGTTTTTACATCAATAGTTCCTTCTCAATCAATACCTTGATATTGATAGTATGGATTCATTACACAGACAAACCCAGACAACTGAAACAAAGCTATTAACATCATGGTGAAGATTGGTGCCAAATCTTCACCATAATAGGCAGAACACAGATAGCAGAAGCCGCCGGCCGGCGGGACCTATATGTGAGTCCAGGAGGCCAAGAATACAAGGGTTCTAATGGGGTCTTCAGTGGCAGAAGTCTGCCGTCTCTGGTTTTCATTTGAAACCAGGCGACTACATCTACATCCCTTCTGAATCACATTCTTCTCCACCGAAAACATGGCAACTTCACAAGCCTTCTTCAGTTTCTCTCTAATCATGCTCTTGGCCTCCTGAATCAGGGAACCGTCATTGGAGAAGTTGTGTGGTTTCATCCTTGCACCTTTCTTAATTGCTTAATGATTCCCTCCAGATAGTGGAGGGAACAAAGTGGAGTCTTGTGAATTTATAGACAAGGCCACCCAGCATCACTGCATCATGTGGACTGACATGGCAAAACGTCACCGGGAAGGAAGGTCCCTAGCTCGTGCCATGTCCAATATCTCCACTAACTTTCTAGTCTTTCTTTTCTAAATTAATTGTCATTAAAATCCTAATTAATCATCTATTTTATGTTGGATTTGTGTTAAGGAACGGATTGAACCTAAAAGGTTAAGTTATTAAGTGGGGTTCCTGAATAGTTTTTTTATTCTCTAACACGCCACCTCATATAAATGTCTATTTGATGTGAAGAGTAGACAAGCTTAGGCCCACTCATACCTTAAGCTGAAATTTTATTAATTATAATAGGGTGATGATAATCAAACACTAAACCATTTGATCAAACAGTCTCAAATACCACTTAAAAGAACTGTTCAACATAAAAACTTAATGGATTTCTTTCCTTTTTTTTTGTTTTTAATTCTCTGACAATCTGCAAGCTGGATTATTATTATCTTTCCATGCAGAGAAGATGATTGACAAAACCCATAAAAAAAAAAAAAAAAAAAACTTAACAAGAAACGAGTTAAGCTCAGTTTAGAAGGAATATAAATATAAATATGTACAATACAAATAGATATAAAATAATAGAAAATATAGTATTTTGCACTTTCAAATTTGTATTTGTACTCCTTCCAAACTGAGCTTTAAGGGTTCAACACTAAATAGAACAAACATAATTGAATGATTAAACAGAATTCATGTAACCAACCCCACCCCGTATAGTTAAAGTTTAGATTGATAACAATTATTAATACATTATAGAACTGTATATGGTTTATACACAAAATTTGGTATTGTTAAGGGTCTCTAGCTTCATTTTGATTTCAAAGTTGATATCAACAGAAGATTAAGTAATCAGAAATTGTGGAATATGTTGAGATGCCTCCCTTTTAATTCGAATTTGCTTTTGAGAGAAGATGCGATTCCAGGCACATATATGAACAACATGTCTAGTAGGAAGTTCCAAGAAGGAAAGAATAAGTGGGCAAACAAAAGATGACGTCTGTGGATAGCGATCGGATCTGTTTCCATCGAGATATTCTTGATGTGCGATTGGATGTTGTGTTGTCAATGTGTTAACATGTTTTTGACTGGCAGCAGACATTCGGGCACCTATGTATATTCTTAATATATATGCCATATTCACTTGAACTGTATCAGTAGATTAATTGTAGAAAAGTTGAAACTGGATTGCTCTTATCTTTTAAACATAACAGACCCTTCCAGAGGTACCCAAAACTCATACAAGTTCATAACTTATAACTATCCTCTTCAGCCCTTATTATAGTTGAAGACTATTAAGAACTTATAATGTCCTGATTCTTATTTCAGTGGATCAAGGTTAATTTGCCTAGTTGTTATCATTGTTGAAAGGCTATCAACTGTAGAACAAAGAATTGATGATCTCAGAACCCACAACCAAATGCTTAAAAATGAAGTAATCAAATTAAATTCCTCAACAACTTTTCCACATTTTCTTTTCCTACTTGGAGAGAAAATGTAATTTTCTAAAAAATATTATAGAAAAGAGAAAAAGGAATCGGATTCTGATGAATGAAATTCAGAAAAAAAAAAACATACCTTTTCTCGTAGCGAGGGAAAAATCTATGATGCAAAAAAGATATGGTATGAAAAGAAATTTGACCAATCAAAACCCACCCATGAATTTTGATAAATAACACCATATTACCTATCACATTTATGATTCTGATTTATTAATCAGTTGTTTTCRAATATCATATCTTTTCCATATCATAATTGAACCCCATGAAGTACTGAATCTACAAAAAATGGAGTTAAAAAGGACATTTAGGTTAATGATAACATCTCATGAAATGTTGACATATGGTGTTATTCCATTAAGTTGTCCAAAGATTGGGGTTATCATATACCAGAATTGAATCACGTCAATACAAAGATTAAATATGGGGATGCTAAATGAATTAGAACCCACTATTGAAAAGAAAATTCCTAGTGGCTTAAAAAAATAATCTTAGGTAGGATAGCTTTTAGGTAAGAAAAACTTTYCCAAGTGTTAGCTGAGGAAAGAAAGAAAAATCTTTTCCTATGACCACAGTATTCCCTTGTGACCCAATGAGCATACCAAACTACTAGTCTATTGGGGGTTGCAAAGATATGCTGTTAATAATGTGCTCTAACCCCACGTGTCCACAATAAACCATTCTTTATGGAAAAAATGTGGCTGTCAGACTGTTAAACATGGACAACCAAAGTTTTCCCTTTTTTCTATAATACTAGCAAGCAATTCATTGCAATGCATGGGTTGAATAGAGGTTCTAGAAAAAAAAAATGATTTTATGTGAATACCAACAAATGAAAAAGTATTTGAGATTTTTGGTATACAACTTTGGTCTGAAATACAATCCCTCGAAGATAAATTTTTTTATGGGTTTGACTATAATACCAGAAAAAACTTATAACCAATCAACCAATATCATAAAAGTGATAACCAATTTAGTGGTATTTAAATTGTGGAGAGTTCAGCGTAGGTGGGATTTTTGACCTTGGTATGTGGCAGGGCCCAAGGTTTGGGTCCACGCCTTGGGATTGTCTTGGGTTGGTAACTTGGTCCTCAATTCGACCAACTCATCTAATTTACACTCTTATTTTATTACTTGGATTCTACATGTTCAAGTCACATTATTGTTAGGGTAAATTGCTAAACTCTCCCCTATTATTTTGGCAATTGCTTAAACCTCCCCTACATTTTGAATGTGACAAAAAAACTCCCAAAGACTCAAACCATCGTGGCATCTAAGTTTCTTTGGTTAGCTTGACATTACTAGTTTCCCAAAGTTTTAAAATTACTAGTTTGCCCATAGATGATAAGGTTGGAGTAAAAGAAACCTAATGCAAAATATCAATGATCATTATCCTCTCCTATCTATATATATAATAAAGTAGAAACATGCCATGTCATGGCCTGACCTTTCTCCCTCACCCCAATGGAGAACTCTCACACCCTCTTCATTTTAGCCTTCCTTGCTCCCTCATGAAGCCCCCTCATCACTCCCTTCTCCTTCTCTCATTTTGACATCTCAGCATGCTTGGTCCATCCCTCTTTCTTCTACGTTTATCCCTTTGGATATCCCTTCCTAAAATCTCCCTCATTACTAATTATCTCCTAAATTATCTCTAATTTAGTAGAGAATTTCTCCCTTAAATTATCTCTACTTCCTATTTATCCTATCTCCCACTTTTGATCCGTCAAAAGAAAGTTTGAATTAAAAAATTTAAGAATTATTTAAATATTATAATGAAATTATATAGTAACAAAAATATTTTTTAGAAGCACAAAAAATTATCATATATTTAATAATATTCATATTATTACTAATTTTCTACTTTTATGAAATTCATAAGGAAATTGTGTACTAATAATATAAATTATAATTTTAAATTTATTCAATTTAAATATTATTCAAAAAAACAAGAATTTAAAATTAAAAAAGTATTATTTAAAATTTTCAATAACTAAATATGACAAATAACAAAGTATTTAATATTATGATAAATAAAATTTAAATATTGAAATTTTTTAAATATTTTATGTTATATTTAAATATTTAASATAACTAAATTTTAAATAGTTAAAATAATGAAATTATGTAATAAACTTAAAAATTTTACTAAAAGTAGAAAATCATAATAATGTATTTCATAATATTTGAATTAATAATAATTTTATATTTTATAAAATTAATAACGAAATTATATAATAATTTTAGGCATTATGAAATTCAATAAATAAGTAATATTGAAATAACTAAATAATGATATTATTTAAGTAGATTAAATAAAGAAATTATGTAAAAACCTTAAAAATTTTTATCAAAAACACAAAAATAACTATAATAGATTTAATATAAAATATTTTATAATAAGAATATAAAACATAAATGATTTAAAAAATAACTAAGCAATATTATAAATAAATAACTTTTAAATGTTTTCAAATAAAAAAATTTAATACCGAATTATATTTTAAACATTATTTTAAAACAAAAGAAATTAAATAATGAAATTATGTAATAACTTTAAAAATTTATCAAAGACACAAAATTAATTATAATAGATTTAATAATCTTCCACAATAAGAATATAAAATATAAATAAATGAAAAAAATTTAAATATTATTCAAATAGTTAATATAGATTAAATAATTTAGAGGTATTGAAGCTCTATTAATTATTTATTGTATTCTCATTATAACTTTCAATAATTATCAGAGATTGAACTATTGTTATTTGTTAGAGATTAGATTATCAATTTAGCTGAAATTAGGAGTGTTCAATAGGCAGTTTAATTTTATTACAGATTGTTTGGCCAGTCAAACTAATATGGATGGGTTGGGAACTTGGTCACTCGAAGCTAACCAACCATTAGTGAAAATCGGTTCAACCATCCTGGTCAAACAAGTTAGATCGTTCCATGTCATCACTCTATATTTAAATAAATATATATATTTATATACATATATGTATATATGTGTGAAAATACATATTTTTTCAATAAATAATGTATAATTATATTTTACATATAATATATGTATTATTTTATATTTTCAATTCAATTTTTTTTGTTTATTAAAAATGTTAAAATTGCGATTTGAGGACAAAAAAGGGTTTTTTTCGCAAAAAAAAATAGCAGGGTAAGGCACCCACGACACCTTAGGACACATGGATCTTGAAAACTTACCAAAAAAAAAAAAAAAAGATCGCCTCAATCGGACATCGGAGTGCAAAAGTAATGGCCTCTGAAAGTTTGCACATGCATTAACTATGCAAGTAATGCAACCTGTAACCCAGTGACCGAGTTGAATGGATCAACAGTTTAACCCTCCAAGTCGGATGGTTTTTTATCAAGTCAACGGTTTTTTACTAAAGGGTGGGTTTCAAAAGAACTAGACCCGGAATCAAGGTCAGGTGGCGATTTAACCGGTTGGGTCAAATGGTGGGTTGAAAACAATGGTATCGGTTTGGGCTGGTTTCAGTTTGGTTGGTCGGTTCAAAATATTTAAACTTAAAAAATTAAATTACTTTTAAAAAAACAATGATATTATTAAAAGAATAAATTTAAAATTTAAGTTTACAATATAAAATATTTTAGACTAAGAAATATAAGAATTTTCCCACTTTCATGTATTAAAAATTATATTTGAAATATAAAATATTAGTATATTTATAATCAGGTCGGTTTAATTTTGATTGATTTACAAATGGCCAAACTAAAAGAAACTTGAATTGGTCGAGTTGGGAAATTTCTGAACTGAAGTCAACCAGAAATACTAGAAAGTGCAACTCGGGGCGAGTTGGGTGATCAGTTTGGTCGGTTTCATCAGTTTGATGAACATCCCTAGATGAAATTAATTATTGTTATTTTTGTATTGCAAAAAATATTAAAAATAGTATATGAAATATAAATAATTATTAATTATTTAAAAATTAAACTATAAAATAATTACGTACCTTATGTATTTCTATTATTTAACTTTCGCTTAACAAAGTCCATGCACCGCACGGATCCCACTAGTTCTCACTATTTAAATTTTGTTCTAAAAATTTATGCTCTTAATGATGGTATGATTTGAGGTTTCTTTGCATTATTTATGACATTGTTACCGCCATACTAATACCACAATAAACAAAATCGTTGCTCCAAAATAATTTCCCTTTTTTATTATTATTACTGCAAATTGGGCCAGGTTACCAAACCCATTCTACAAGAAGTTGGGTTGGATTAGGGTTGATGCCTTGACCAATCTGATCCCACTTCATGTTTTTATGTATAAAATTATATAAGCATATGTTTATCTATGTAAGTACGAAGTTAACTAATAGAGTGCTAATGTTAGGGGCGAAGTGTTGGAATTTAGAAGTTCAGGAGGGTATAGAGCGTGTCCCACATGTGCCTCACATGCATACCTCAGCATGCATTGAGAATATTTCGCGTACTTGTCATGGGAGATGGTTCCCAATACACGTTTGGAATGTGCCGTGGGGCGCACTCTGTAGGGCGCCCCTGCAAATTCGTTTGTGGTAAAAGAAAATTTAGGGGCTAAGTGTCACAAACTCATACAAGTGGCTATCTGTATTTTATAGTTGAAACTTTGAGCTGCTAATATACAAAAAAACCTGGCCCATTTTTTATCGGGTTTCAACAAAATTTTAGGCCTGTGGACTTGATATAATATTAAATGTAACAAAAATATATAACAAAGCGGCAAAGCTGTGAACAGGTATAGACAATTTATGTACAACAAAAAAAAATGTGAATGATGTGTAAAATGAAATCCTGTCTCCTTGCTGTCTGAGAAGATGAAGACAAGGTTACGTTCGACGGAGAAGATGAAGACAATATCCTATCTCCTTGTCATCTGAGATCTAAGATCGAAGTTGGAGGAAGAAAAGGGTATTTTCGGTGGAAAAAAAAATACCAAATAGCGTGAAAGGGGATGTGAGTACTTACCACATACYCTCGATAAGATTTTCTCACACTTGCCGCGCAACTTTCATTTCTCACCAGGGTCACACCTATTTGGTTTGTATTGTAGGAGATAGAGGGTCCCTAGTCGATTGTTATTTTATTGGTGTCAATGGTGAACATCTTTAATATATTCAGCATATTAGTGGTCTCCCAACCGACAGGGGGTTTGATGATGGTCACTAACTAGGGTTCATTGGCATAGAGACTAAAACACCCCAATATAAAGGGTATTTCGGTCAAAAAAGAAAAGGTCATGGATCATGGGAAATTTGAGTATTTTAAAAAATTTAGAGCAATAGACTTATATTTCCGTTAAGCTTCTATGCTTGGGAGTTGGGGCTACAGGATTTAGAACGTAGTTGGAGCCATGTCATGCTCACCATAAAGAATTAGGAGTCACAATTTGATTGTTTTGGGTGTTTCCCCTTTGTTACATAAAATCACTTGGAAGTTAAGTGCTTGCAAGCTAACTATTAAATTAATTAATTCAGATTTCTTTTGGAATTTCTTAGCCATAATGGCATACTTGGAGAATGTAGATCCAGAATGGAATGGCTTCCTTTATTTAAAAAGCATATAGCTTAAAAGCTAAGGATCCACTTGGTTTGCAGGAATAGGGGGTTTGGAATTGGAATCAGAATGGTCCACTCTGATTCAACCTGATTGGTAGGGTGGAATCGGAATCCCATTTCCATTCCTGGTGGAATAGCATTTCCCAATATGAAGAAATGATCATTTCCCAATACTTGGAGATTTTCTTAGCTTCTAGTTAACAACTTTTTGTGTGGACGATACACTAGCTAGAGGCTTTTTGTTTGTAGTCCTCACCATTTTCAGATGCCTTGAAGCTTGTCTTAATTGAAGGATTGGGCTTCCAATCCTGATAAGGTAAGGGTTTTTATTTTTTTTATTTTTAATTTTTTGGTAGAAAGGAGGATTCATTAAGCAAAGGTACAAGGCCAAGCCAAACAAACACCAATACAAGAAAACACCAAAGGAAAAAGAACAGAAAAACGGGAAAAAAACTGATCTAGATTCATGACAAGAAAGGTGTTTTCACTATTAAATCAGCATATATGTAGCAAAAAAGCTCAAATGCCTGTGCAGGTTTCTCAAGTGTAAGGTGAGAGACAGTTGGGGTCATCTATTTGGTCCCTCCAAGTACCCTAGAAGGTTAGATATTTTCTTTGGAGAAGTTGTTTAGATGCAGTGGCTGTCAACTCCAACCTATTTAGAAGAAAAGTCGTACCAAATCTTGCTGCCATGTTTGCCAAAAGGAAGTAGAAATTGTTATGCACTCTCTGTGCTTGTGTGAATTTGCCAAGCATTGATGATTTGGTGGTTCTCTAGGTCAGAGTTTTAATCATCTGTCTCCTATTACCTAGTTTAAGAATTGGCTCCAAGACCGATTTGTGTTTTGTAATTCTCAAAAAGGAAAGAAAAGAAGAGTTGAAATGTCATACTATTTTAATGCTGTGGAATATTTGGCTGCACCAAAATGACTTTAGTTTTAGTGGAACTATGCCTAACCCAACATCTGTTATTGGCAGGGTTCAATTCCAGCTTCAAGAGACTCAGGACTAGCTATATCATCACCAATACAGCCTCATTCTGAGAATGGGATTAGATCTTCTTCTTTTTGGATTCCCCTGCAGGATGACTGTTTAAAGGTGAATGTGAACATGGATTTTTTTGGATTGTGTTGAGGCAGCTTTTGGTATTGTTATTAGAGATAATTCAAGTTTTGTTGTTGCAACTAAGTGTGGATAGATTTCAGCTTGTTCCCCTCTTCTAGCAAAAGCTAACACAGCATTCACTACTAGAATTCCCATTTTTAGAGGCACCTAGCTGGAGACGGTCAGAAAAAATTGCCTCTATAATGTTGGATTGTAATCTCATTAGAGATTAAATCCAATGGGGTTTGATTGGTTAATTACATGAGAAAAAAAAAATACCTGCACATACATCTTGGAAAATAGTTTTCTTATACTAATACCAGTTTTCAACTTGTCCCACATTAGAAAATTACTAAACATGTTTTGAGATTTTAAATAGGAACTTGTTTACATTTCTTATAATTATAAGAGGAGATTATGGAGGCTTGCTACCACACAATGTGCGCGCATGTGTGCGACACAATGAGGCTTTTTAGAGGTGCACTTTGCTCACACTCGTGTGGTTTGCAAAAAGTGGCTTTGACTTTTGATGTGAGGTTGATCATTGACGTTTCAATGGTCACGATTCGATCGGGTTCGGATGTGATCAAAATGAACTATTCAAAGTTAACAATCATTAATTGTTAACTACCTTTTAACAATCACAATGTTTGAAATTGTGATTGTTCAAAGAGCCTTTTTCTGAACCAGCACCTTCCTCTTCTCCATGACTTTTCAAAAATTATATGTGTGAATCAAGCAAATAAACACAAGTTTTCAAAAATCACTCTTGTCTCTCTCAGTTTAACCTACTACTTTCTCACAGAAGGTTTCTTCAGAGATTCTTCAACTTTGTTGGTTGTTGCAGATTCTCACCCAAGGCTTTGTTGTATCCTGGGAACGAATTTGCATGCAACCCAACAGCAAACTCAATAAAACTGAGTAGGGACAATATATGTTCTAAATATAATGTCTTTAGACATGGCTCGGAGCTTCTCTTCCAAGTTTCTGTGACCCCAATTTTCCAACATATAACATAGTAAATAAGGCAAATTTATTGGGCTACTTTAGAGATACCTTTTAATGCATCTAAAGTTATAATTTCACCCTTACCTTTTTGGCGAACAAAGAAAATAGTCACTGATTTAGTTTGGCACCCACACTATCCATGTATAATAGTTGCTAGCCAAATCTCCTTACAAATAACTCTTCACTTTCCACCTCTTTTTCTTTCTATTCTTTTCCCATTTCTTCTCTTTTTCCCCTTTCCTCTCCTTTTTTCCTCCTCCCATGCCCTAGTTGAACTCAACTCTAAGGAAAAAGCCATTTAAGTTTAGAAGCATCAGGTTGTCGATAGAATCTTGTTAGAGACCTATGTTAATTTACCTACACCGAAACCCAAATGGGAGTAGATGGTAACAACATCTATTCATCATCTTGATGGGTCGTCCATATAGATTAAATCTTCTCTACCTGTTTGTGGGATACGGTACCATTGACAAGGTGAGAATGCTTCAACGCCCTTTAGGATTATTTACATTTTTCTGTAGCTAGTTGGTTATTTGTGCTTATGGTGTTCGGTGATCCATTAAGCACTTTTTTCCTTGGAATTTGTTGCTCCTCCTCCCTGCTAACAACTATTATCCACTTTAATTTATAACTTTTGGTTTTGGATAATGTAATGTGATTTGGTGCGTTCCATCTTGGAAAAAATATCATTATGTAATGCTTATTCCTTTTTTTGAACTAATTTTCCAAAGTAATCCAAAATGAATTGTATAACCTAGCACATGCTCTTCACATCCATGTGCAATTACTTTTAAAAATTTGAAGTTCTACATTTTTTTAATTTCTTCTATGAACATGTTTGGGCTTTCAGCTAGTTGGGAACCCTATGAACATAATAGGGTTCCTGTATTAGACTTTGTTCTCTTTGTAAGGAGGTTTGTTTTAATAGGTTCTTACTAAGTATTGCTTTAGACTTTCCTTTTCAACTTTGTTGTACTACCTATTTTAACAAAATTTCTTCTAATTACCTATATCAAAAGGAAAATGAATGTGTTTGGAAAGGGGTTGTATTCTTATGTCCTTCAAATTTTCCTGGTCATGTATTCTTATGCCCTTCAGAAAAATCATGTTTTAGATGAACAAACAGGGGAATATGTTTGGAAAGGGGCTGCTTCAAATTCAGATCGTTCCGTAACCATATGCTTTCTCATGACAAGTTCTTCATTCCACGATTTGAGATATTAGGATATTTCAAACTTATTTTGAAATTGAAATTTGATGTGGCTAGAAGGTATTGAAAGATTTTGAAAATGGATAAGCTTTTGGATTTGGGCTTTGGGATGTGAAAATAAAAAAAAAATGAGCCAATAAGTGTTTTGGTAGTATGTTTTTCAAATCATAACAATTTGAACCCAAAACTTTCAAAGTCTGAGAGTTTATTTGAGAGGGATGAAACTTTGGTAGAATTGCTTTTGTTTAGCTACTTTCTAAAAGAAGCTTTATGGAAAAAACATTTTTCTTTTGCTGAAATATAGTTAAATTAGGCTTCTGATGATTTTCAACAAAGTATATTATGTAGCATCTCTTTAAGTCCTAAAACAATAGAGTTTATTTTAGTCATATAAATGTTGAATGGCTTTGATTAGCATCACCATCTTGTGTACAGGACCTACATTATGATAGGCCTAAAACATAACAATAAGCTTATCAGCTATAAGACAAACCTAGATATTCACACCACACAGTGAAATTTTCTGCATATGTGGTTATGATTTTTTTTCCATCTTTTTTTTTGTGTAAAAGTTTATTTTGTAAAAGATTTCCTCTTGGAGTGAGCTATCAAAATTTGTTTGTTTGTCTTTTTTTGGTATTATGGAGTTGTTCTACTTTATAAATGTTTTTTTTATTGTTTTCTAGATCTCCCCCTAGATGAGCACATAGTTCCCCTTTGAAGGTCACCTATCAATCATAGGCATAGTTCTCTTGTTTGTAAGCCTGCTTGTTTACGCTCAAGTTTGGTCTCTTCACACAGGTAGTTTTGTTTAATTAATTCTAGCTATAGATATTCCTTAGTATAGAATTGAACTTGATATTAGTGATCTTATTTGCATTCCACATGGATGAGAGTGTGCATGTACTTGTCTCCTTGCTCCCAAAAGAAAGTTAACATAGTTTATGTTATGAAGAAAAGATGTTGGAAATTTCAAAACTTTGTATAATTTATATATGTTATGCAGAAGTAATCACATAATATTAGAGTATGTATAAGTTCTATATGATTGATCTTGTGATTGTCAATTCAGCAACTCATAGAACTAAAAATTTAAAGGATGTGTATAGTTAAATAAGTGACATAGTTCATTACACAAAGTATTAGACAAAAGCAACAACAAGATGGTTGAAAATAGTCAAATTGGTATTGTTTAAGTCTTGTAGAATATTGCAAGTATGTCAATCCCTTGTTACATGGACTCCTTCCATGTTGAAGAAATACATCCATATAGTTGCATGTGGATACCATTTCAAAGGAGGGGTACCCAATAAAACTTGCTCCTTCCAACTCCCCTAAGCAAGATATCTTCCAATCAACTAGATGATCTTGGGTGGAATGGTATGGTGCCACTGAAGACATAAAGCAATGGCTAAAAGTCCACAAATTATTAAAAATAAATTTATATGTTATGAATGATTTTCATTGTAGGCATAAACCCATAGGCATGGATGAGGCAATGGTTAAGGTTCTCTAAAGGTTTGAAGAGATATGACTAAACCTAACTAGAGAGAAAAGGAGGTGGCCAGAACTCTAGAGGGGTTGTACTACATACCCTCCAAATAGGTATCAAGCTGCCATAGTTCCTATCAAATGTCAGTAGTCTAGGAGAAAGGAGAGAGAGAGAGAGAGAGAGAGAGAGAGAGAGTTCAGGTCCTACCTCTAGCTAGTAATGAGAAGATTGCTTAGTTTTAGTTTTCTCCTTTTTTAATTACTCTTTTACAATTTTACCATAAACCCCCATGAGAAGACTATTTAAGTGTACTCCTATCAATTTATCAAATGGAAAATGAAAATATAACACTTTGTCTTTTCTTCTTCTTGAGGGTGGAGATGAAAATCCAGTTCCAAACCCTTAAAATAATCCATGTAAATTAATTAACTTTAATAGGCTTTTAAACTCGATGATCTTCAATAGTGATTTTTTTTTATCAAGCTTGATGATTCACCATCCTCAGTAAGAGAATTTGTAACATGATTCACTTTTCCATTCATTTAAGTTAATAAATCCACACTATTCCAGCAGCCTCATCTGGCCATATTTACCTTACATAGGCATGCATTCGAAAATAAGCACATCAAAATTAGTAGGGGTGATCTTTGGTTGGGATGGGCTGGGTTTCAGGCCTATTACTTTAAATATAGAATGTAATATGTATGTGCCGACAAAACCTGGCCAGCCTAGGCCTAGCCCATTAATATCTGTATCGGGCCAAGTCAGGCTTATAAATGATCAACCCTATTGTTTAGGCTGGTTGTTCAGTCTAAACTTGGATAAGATGCTAACCACCAATAATCTTATCTCTTGGGAAAATGGTTTTCAAAATTTTTTCTTCCTATGCAGCTCATATATCCTCCCTTCCCTTGTGATATCTGGTGGTATTGGCACTCCATTTATCTATAGGCTATTTAGAAGCAATGATTCATACCTGCTTACCTATAAGCTTAAATTCCCCTTGTTAACATATGGCCCACATGAGAAAGGAAATATCTTCTGGGAACCCTTTTCCTTTTGTCTTCTCACATGAAATAGAAAACATTTGATGGAGAGGGGTTTATGCTTTTATCTTTCATGGGTAGAGTAGGGGGGTTTGTTAGAGAATAAAAACCTATTCAGTGACCTAACTTAACAATTTAAGCTTTTAGGTTGAGTAGTTCTTTTAGATGGTATCAAAGCTTATTTGACGAAGTAGTCTAGTATTTGATCCTTCTTTATAATTAATTAAATTTCAGGACAAGCTATGGGTGGGCCTATTCTTGTTGGCACTCCAAGTTCAATGGGCTTTTATGTGAGGGGGCATGCTATAGAATAAAAACCTATTCAATGACCTTACCTAACAACTTAATCTTTTAGGTTGAATGGTTCCTCTAGAGGTTGATCTATACTTTTGCCCTTCTATTTGGAAGAGCTCTGGATATTTCGACCAACTTTGAGTTCACCAGAACAACATTATCTTTGAGCCTTCTTAATAATGTCTAGATGTAAATATCCCTCTCTCTCTCTCTCTTTTTCTTTTGAGGGGGGGATGAGGGTACTAAAAATAACAATTTTGACTGTAATTTTGGTGTCAAAAGAAAAGCTAGATGGTTCATTTTAGTCAATTAATCAACAGTTTAAAAGGGTATTCAATAGCATGGTTTGTTTTTACATTATTGCTACTTTCAGAAAACCAGTCAACAGGTATGAAAAATTCCATGGGAAAAATTAGGATGTAGATCTTACTCAAATTAGCATATAGATGTCCTACAAGCATCAACAGATACATGTAGAAAGACATTATATAAAATGTAAAATTTAGAGAGTACTTTGCGGAGAGAGGTTTCCTTCTTCTACCTCTCCTTCTAGAACATTGTCTTGAGAAGTCTAATTTGAAATGTTTGGAGGTATCTGTGAACCATCAAAATTTGGTAAATATCCATTAATTCTAATTTCCATTATACTTTAGTCATGGATCTTGTGGTCTATAAGAGGTCTTTCTAGTCAAAGTATTTTGCCATGGTGACCAATATGTTCTAAAAGGAATTTCCTAAACCTATTTTTGCTAAAATATTTGTATGCTCATAAATGAAGGAAATTAAGAATATAAAGAGTGTGGAAGCCGAAGAAACACCTATAATGAGAAAGAGGCCCCAAAATCTATTGAGTCTAAGACTATTTGAAGAGACTATTGTACCTTGGTCTTCACAGGTAGTTTGATTTTCATACCACTTTCAATCATATTCGTTTTGTCTCGCTCTGTTAGATTTAAGATTGCTTTAGACACATGGGAGACTAAAGAGGAGCCCATTGGGAAAGCCTCGGAGGTGAGGACAAGGTCTTAAGATAAGAAACAAACAAAACACTAAGAAAATGTTAGAATCTAATGTCCAACACAAACACATCATCCATTTAGGAAACTCCTTGCAATACTAAGAAAAGGTTAGAATCAAATTCTTATTGAAATAATGTTGTAAGATGAGGTTTTTATGCATTTTCTTGCTTGCATCCCAACCAACTGGTTGAAAATAGTATGAGAAAATTTCTTGAATTCCATTTGCATGAGGATTGGACTGCTCTTTCTCATTGGTTAAAAGGAGAGATTCCCTTAAAAGTTGTATAGAACCACAACATTCAATTTGCAAGTGTGTTACTTATACTGAGGCCAAGTGTGTTAATATGGATGATGGGTGTAGTGTAAAGGGAAATGATCAATTTGCAAGATGATGATGATGAGGGGGTCATTAGTTGTTGATAGGATCAGGGGGTCATTAGCTGAATCATATGCAAGACTCCCTTAGTACTGTACAACCTTTCTTGCAAGCAACCTTGGGTCTGTTGGAAAGGTACATGCCCCAATTGCCTCAGAAGAAGAAACATTTGGGATTTTCAAGAGAGTCTTCATATGCCTTGTAGGTCCAAAGAATGGGTTTTTAGATGGCTATAGAAAGATTGTTGGCTTGGATGATTGTCATACCAAGACTGGTGCAATAGGGGGTGTAATACTAACTGTTGTAGGGCTTGATGGTAATAATGGAATCTGTCCTATTGCATATTCTGTGGTGGAGGTTGAAAACAAGGACAACTGGATATGGTTTCTGGTAGAGTTAAAAGATGCTTTGGGTATTGACCCGCACAGGTGGACATTTATGTCGGACAGACAGAAAGTATGTGCACTGCTTATAATTGCTTGTTGTTTGTATTGAATGCCTACTTTAATTTTTTTTTTTTTTTTTTGTGTACAACTAGTACTAACAACTATATTGAATGCCTACTTTAATTTGTTTTGTGAAAACCACAGGTTTTGTCTACGACATTCTTATACCAACTTCAAAAGCATCTTCAAGGGCAAGGCATTAAAGGATGTTGTCTGGTCTGCTGGGAAATCATACACCTAACTTGACTATGTTCATTACATGGGAGTTGTC
The DNA here is from genome assembly GCF_000365185.1 of Nelumbo nucifera. The sequence continues at coordinate 956,658 of NW_010729132.1, read as the reverse complement.
AACAACCTATCCAGAGATGCACATCAATGGCTTAGCGGGGTCCCCCTGACACAAGGTCCAAGCATGGGTTTGACCCATCAGTTAAGTCTAATAACGTAACAAATAACTAGACAAAGTCATTCAATTCATGGATTGGGGAGGCCAAGACAAAGACTATTGTTGAGATGCTGGAGGATATAAGAAAAAAAAATTGATGCATAAGATATATGAGACATGAGGCATCCATTGCACTTGGGTTTGATCTATTGCCAAAGGTGCAAGCAATCATTGACAGGAGAAGAAGGGAAGCTAGGTAATGTTTAATACTTATGTACCTTAGATCCTTTCTATTCTTTGTTGTTCATTGCATATGTACTTATTTGTTATATACTGCAATTGTAGGTCTATCAAGGTTTTCCGGTCAAGACAATATGAGTATCAAACGTTGGGGGATGGCTTGGTTGACAATGTCACCAAGATGGATGCAAAGACTTACACTTGTAAGGTTTAGGATATAAGTGGCATACCTTGTGATCATGCACTTGTAGTGCTTAATTATATAAGAGGTAGGGTGGAAGACCTGTGTGACAAAGCCTTCCAAAAGGCCACTTATGCAGTGGTGTATAGTCACTTTATTCATGGTTTCCTAGGGTAGAAATACTGGAAACAAATGCAACACCACCCAATTAAACCTTCCACAGTAAGGAGGAGGCTAGGTCGACCCCCAATCAGTAGAAGAAGAGAGGATGATGAGGCAAGCCCATCTTATTGTGTCCCACTAGAACATAGAATGGGTGCTTTATTTGTGGTTTATTTGGTCACAACAAAAGGAATTGTAGAGCCCTTCCTCCAAATTCCAATAGAGAGACTCCAAAGGTAATATCATACAAGCAACAACCCATTTTACCATTCATTTATTTGTGTACTAAGGTTTTTGAATTGTAGGCACAGAGGCCTGTTGCTGATCAACATGATCCCACCCGTACAATGAGAATGAAAGTCTTGCCACCTAGGAGAGGTGCTATGTCTACACAGGTTGTTGGTTACTCACCCATGACCACTCAAACCCATTCAACATATGTAGTTAGTTGGGTCTTCATCAGGATCATCAGTTGATAATACAAGGGGAAGGTCTGGTAGGGGTGGTTGTACAAGGGGAGGTCTAGTACGGGTGGTAGAGGTTCCATGGGGAACCTACAATGTCCAATCATTGACTCATCAAGAAGATAGGTGAGGGAACTTATTTGATTTGTGAAAACACTTTCTTAAACATCTGATTTTTGTACTGACATTCATTCCAATTGGTGTGTGTAGGTAGAGGAACAGAGTAATCAAGTTTTGAGATACTCCTAGCCTTGAGAACTCTGTTTTTTTTTTTTTTTTGGTACATGCACAAGAACTAGTTTTTTGTATATTTTGACACAGGAACTATTTTGATACACTGATATCATTTTATTTTGACACAGACATAGATACATCGATATCATTTTTTGTGAGTTATTATTGATTAACTCTTATGATTAAACCAGTAAGGGTACACTTATGATTATGTTGACAAGTGTATGATATGTTCACATATGTATTTTGTGGGTTATTATGATGTGTGTTGATAGGTGTATGCTTATTTGTGAGTTATTAGCAGTTGAGAGATGTATTTTTTGGGTTATTAGGTTGGAAAAACTTTGGCTGTTTATAAAAAAATAAAAAAATAAAAAAAAAATAAAAAAAAATAGCATGGGCTATTTTGGGAGTCTACTGTGAATGACAAATGAAGACTTTGGCTGTTTTTAGAGGCTTCCAAGACAGCCTGTTCCAAACAACCAAGGTGATCTCTATTAGGTTAGTGGCACCCTCTCGTCTTACATCAGTATAGGTTAGTGAACACATCACAACCTAAACTTACCATGTCCAATGTCTTGAAGCAAGTAGCTAGTGAGTCTACATTATAATTTTAGTTTATCAAAACCTCCTGGCTGAAAACCTCTTGGCTAAAAACTTAGGGCATACCTTCAAAGTATTTCATGATGGATCCATTAAGAGTATCCCCTACAATACTTAGCAGAAAAGGCTCTTGCCAAATACTGCCTTGTGAAAGGAATAATTGGTTTTTAAACCCCCATAATACTTGGCAGAAAAGGGTCTTGCCAAATACTACCTTTTGAAAGGAATAATTGGTTTTTAATTGCCAGAAATTGCCCAATAATGCATTGTTTCTATAAACAAGAAATGAGTCTTTAATTGGTTTTTGGTATTTTTCCTTCAAGAGTTGGAGTGATGAATGGAAAAGATAGACTATTGTTGACATTCGTCTAGAACTAAAAGAACTGRCACCCAACAATGTTTACTCGGTACACGTTCCTAATTTTACATTAACTGTTTGATAGACTATTATTGAATTTCTAAATTATTATTCTTAGCTTGATCAGTACACGTTCCTAATTTTACATTGACCATTTGATCAATACACATACAAAAGTAGGAAACCACATCATGCATCTTTGATGCGTAGGTCCTTGATACGCTTCAATAATTTATTACAAAAATCTGACATTCTATCTAGGCTATCCTTCTGAGACTAGACAACTTCTACAACTTCATCCAATGTGTCCCAAGGTGATTGTTCATTACTACTAGAAGGTCCTTATCCATCTACTTTCATTGTAACACCCGTACACTATGCTCAACATTCTACATCTGAGTTATCCATGAAAAAAAAAATTACAACAACCTGCATTCTACAAAAAAACAATTGAGGTTTAAGAAGTCAATGAACAAAACAATTTTGGATTAACAAAATTTTTCTTACCTGAGGCTTTGTGTATACCCAGAACCATTTTCCTTGGCTGCCAAGCCTTTTGGATGTGAATACTCAACATAGCCCAATGCCATAGGGACACATCCTTACTTCATCTTTCCATAAGAAGAAGTTGCATCGTTTATCGGGTACGAATTACAATGAATGAATGTAGGTTATTAAACATACATCATGTATGTAAAATAACTTACATAACTTCCAACTGACATAGTAGTGGCACCCATAGAACTCTTGGCCAATGTTCTTAGTCTTTCCATGCCTTGCCATGATAGTGATGAGCTCTCCATCTCATGGACAACATATTCATGGTGACGGAACACAATCACACTTGACATAAAAAATCATTACACATATTTCGTGAGCAAGGGTGGATGAGCATAGGGGGGGTTGAGTGTGCGGGGTGGGTGGGGCTAAGTGTACGAGGGCGTGGACGTGGGTGGGCGTGGGCGTGGGCGTGCAGGGTAATGCAGGAGAGTGCATTGAACCAAATGAACAACCCACACTGCAAGCCCCCTACGACCACCTTCACAAAGATACGAAGAGATGAGATTGAGCTCTCCTTTCTCCTTCTTCACTGACAAAGTTAATAACTAAATCTCGTTCTTGACTGAGCTCTCCTTTCTCCTTCATGACTGACAAACTCAAGAATGAGACTGATCTCCCCTTTCTCCTTCCCCAAACCATAGTGCCAAAACTCACCACCAATTCCAAATGTTAACAAAACGGGACACCTCCTACAGTGCCGATGCTGAAAAACAATGGTCGGGTACATGTAACAGGCTGCCAGTGACCAAGCCCTAATGCAAGAAATAGTCCATGTCTGATCGATCCCCAAAATGACATGAACTTAAATGAAAAGGGCATTTTTGACTGAAATTGGGCATTTTAGGAATTCTAGACAAAATTATTAGTCACGTGGTTTCACATGCAAACGGACTATGACGGTGGACCAACAGCAAGGAGGTGTGTGGTAATTGTTAGAAAACTTAAGGGTAGTTTAAGACAATATGTAAGCAGTGAGGGTATAGTTAGTCAATTTCACAACCAGTAGGAATCGTTTAAGAAAATTGCCCTAAATCAATTTCAGAAAAGAGATTGGAAGGGTTTGAGCTAGTGATTCATACGAGGAGAAAATTTAAAAAACAAGCATTTTGATCAAAAGTAACTACATGGGTATTTTAGATATTTTCATATCTATTTTTAGAAGATTCTAACAAAGGGGATTTACATGCAACCATGCCATAAAGGTAAGGGGAGGTGATCGCAATTACCAAACTTCAATGAAGGTTTCTGCAACAACCAAAAACTTCAGGGGAGATTTTAGCAAAACATGAAGGATTATTATCTAAGACTCACCTTCAATTCTTCAGATTGTCTTAAACTCACCCTGACTTTTTGAAACCTTCAGAGACCCCGTGTTAGAGATCTACGTTAGTATAGATGGTTTTTGCAAAGTTACCATTTTAATCCAAAAGACCCTTTTCATTTCCTCGAGCACTCGACCCGAGGGACTTTCCAGAAACACTCTTCCACTCTGAAACAAGCACAGTGGGTGCTAGTGGTTAGTCGTTTATTTCTCAAAAATCTTCTCATAAGCGTCATCTCAAAACGGGGCACCATCCATGTTGAATCCTTGGATAGCCCAGCCTGACCCAACCAAAAACCACTTGAAGAAATACATATACATACATTTTCTTTATATAAAAATATATTTTTTCTAATTATATATACATGTACATATGTACAAAATATGTTTTTTTTTTTTGGTTGTACAAAAATATGTATATGAACATCTTAAAGGAGATAATTTATACTCCTAAGTTGGGCCATAAAGCCCAATAAAAGATGACTATGCAAAATACATTCATAAATTCTTTCAAATCCAACTAACCCCTTGAGCTCCACTAAGCTTGGCCTGAGTTGTGTTGAATTAAGCTTGGATTGGGCCTGGGTTGATAAATTCAGATTTGACCTTAGACTGAAACACATCCAAACACAAGATTTGCACCTTTGGCTCATTTCGGAGTAAAAATACAAATATGTAGAGCGTAAAACCTTATATTTTGTATTTTTTTTAAGACAATCAAGCCTGTCATCAGAGTGATGAGAACTTACTTTCATTGACAAACCTAATCTGAATGCAGAGTATCAATAAGAAAGTCAGGAGGCAAAGACCAAATAAAAAGAGAAGAAACAGAAAGCACGTGCTTGGCCAATTTGTGCGCTGTATGGTTAGCTCATGAGAGCTGGCCTGAGGATCCAACAAACCAAGCAGTGAGGGATCCTCGACATGAGAAGTTTGCAATCTTCAATAAGATGTCCGATCCKCCTTGGAGACGGAGAGTCAGGGTGCAACAAACTCTCAACCATGCTTTTTAAAAACGAATCGGTGACTGAATCGGTCAGGGGTCCGGTTATCGGTCTGAAACATCTAACCCGTATTAACAAAAAAACATTTAAAAATTTAAAAATGATCAAAACCGTTCGAACGATTCAAACAATTAACCAGTCGGTTCAGCGATTTGCTAATCAAAATCAACGCTTTTGGAGAAAAACAAAACCGATCTTGGTTTTTCCGGTCCGATCCAATTTTAAAAACAATGCTCTCGACAACAGATGTGGGTATCGAAGAGGCAAGTTCACTGAACAAGTAAAACAAAAGATTCCAGGAAAGTCCCGTAAAATGAAACCAGCTCCACCCACCAATTGATTAGAAGCCCCATCAAAGTTAAAGCTTGATATAGTTTGGGGGAGGAGCTTCCCAACATCTTGATTGAACTGGAGAGAGTCAAAGAGATGCAGTACCCAAGGTGAAAAGGAGATTGGATGAGATCAGATTTATTTGAGATCGAGAGGCCAAAACCACTGAATGATGGTTAAATGTCTCACATTTCAACAGTTGTGCAGCTGATAACCCCAGATGTCATATCACCCAAAAGAAATAAATAAAAAGAAGAAGACAAAAACAAAAGTGGAGATTGGGAAATCAAGAAACTGATATACGACCCACTCTATTAAAATTTAAGAAAAATTACAAAGGTTCCATGAATTTATGACTTCAACACTTTGCCCCTACCATTAGCATTCCGTCATTAATTGAATATTTCTAAAACCACAAACTATCATTTTGTTTATATGAAATGCCCTTCTACCGTTTTGTTTAAAGAAAGAATTGTGTTTTTGAATGGTTAGAAGTGTTAGTGTGTTACCTTCACAAGGTAGTTATCTGTAATTTATATATCCTAAAATTTAAATTAAAAATTAAAAAATATATGTTCAGAAACATGGTCTTTTGTTGACTTGTTATTTTAATCAGTAGTGTCCAATGTTGTTAAACTCATCCTCAACTTAACACTTAAAACTTAAAACTTAAACCCTTCCAAATGGACAGACCTTTGGCTAGTTCCAAATTCAAATTAAATTCCAGTAATGGGGATCCAAATTCAATCCGTTTATAATTGGATAAAATATGAATCCACCATTATCCGGTCAAATATATAATCTGATCCAATTGTATCTATTAGTAAAACTTCCATAGGTGGCGGCCTGGTCTCAAAGTTTGAACAACATGGTCTCTTTTGTTGACTTGTTATTGTAGTCCCCCAACCTTGGAGTAGAATAACCCACGAGAGTTTGTTATATGGTTCCCACGAGCTTTATTGTGTAACCCTCCCTCAATAATTAAACAGCCATCACCACTGGTGACTAAGTTTTGCCTATATATATGTGTCTCTTGAGAGTGTCTTTTTATCAGTCTCCTCTTCAAATCCCTGTATTTTGTTTTCTACATCTCTGATCAAAGGTTGAATATGGCTTCTTACGCCTCTTTTGTTTTTGGGGCCTTGTTGTTTATCTTCTCAACTTCTGCCATGCAGACCATTGCCACTAAACACTTTGATTTCTACTATCTTGTCCTCATGGTTCTCTCTCTCTCTCTCTCTCTCTTAATTTCGCAATTCTTTAGCCAAGTTGTTTTGTCCTTGGTTTGATCTCTAACATGGGTTACATGCTAAAAATTTGCAGTGGCCAGGTTCATATTGTAAACAAACCAGTGCAGGCTGTTGCCTTCCCAAGACAGGCGAACCAGAACTAGACTTCTTTGTGAAAGGCCTCTTTCCTTCCTCTAATGATGGCAAGGCTCTTACACAATGTGGGATGAGCCCATTCTACCTTGATGAGGTTCTTATCACTTCAATTTCTTTAGTCTTACATTTCTATGTGAAAAGGGTTCATCTCATTAGTTGAATTGAACCCAAAAAAACAAGAACCACTAGAGAATTTCTAACTACAAATCTGCCATCTTAAGTGATGATTTTCTGCTTGATTCTGCCCAGATTTTGGACTTAAAGGATGACTTATATGCTTATTGGCCTACCATCAAATGTCCAAGCACTGATAGTCGCTACTCATGGATGAACACATGGAAAACATATGGTGTTTGCTCTGGCCTCACTGAGCATGACTACTTTGAGAAGGCGTTGGATCTTCGAGCAAAGATCAACATGCTCTCAATCTTTAAGAGAAACGGTGAGTTCTTCTTTTAAAGTGACCAATTGGATCAGTGATCATCCAATTTGGCAGATTTTTTGTCACCCCAATTCTGTTGCAGGAGCTTTCTAAGCTTATCAATGTGGCCCTATATGTCCAGGTATTATTTCCACAGACTATGCAGACTACAGTTTGGCCAAAATCAAGGAAGTCATCCACAGAGAAATTGGAGCCACTGCTGCAATTAGTTGTAACAAGAACATGTGGGATGAATSTCAGGTTTCTGAGATATATTTGTGTGTTGACAAGGATGCCATGACAATCATACCTTGCCCTGTTCTACCAGACTTCACATGCGCTTCTCGCGTTGTATTTGGGTCCTTCACCTATGACATGCTCAAAAATGGCACTTCTCTTTCTGACAATTAGAATGCGAACCGGTCGACAAAAGGGATCGGTAAAGAAACCAATTGGTTTCAGGCCATGTCAAGGAAATGTGTCTTGGTCTATTGAGGTAATGTGTATGGATGTAGTTTTGTTGTCCCTGTCTTGTGTGTGATTGTTGTGATGAAGCTTGTAAGTTTCTGATGTTTGTAATATTAGAAATAAAGAAAGAGTGATGATGAGGCTTCCTCTCAGCAAGGTGCCAACTGGTTAGTTGGTAAGGTCTCTGGCTGGTTGTAGAAAAAAAAAGAAGAAAAAAAGTATGAGATATGAAAGATTAATGTTCAAGAGCATGGTAAGAATTATCAATGAACTATGTTTATCATATCATAAGGGGAGACTTCTAAACCTCCTCAAGATAGAGGCAGTTACCAATTGAGGGGTGRGTCAGTTGGTATGTTAGCTAGTTTGCTCCAGCATAGATGCCAATTGGGTTCCTGCAACCACCAACTTTGGGAAGGGGTGTGGTGGATATCACCAAATACCAAAAAAATAATAAAAAAAAATTAGAGGCAGTTACGATGATAATTTTTATTTAGTTTTCAAAACATAAATGGAAAAGAAACAGGATATCTCCTATCAAAAAATACAAAAATCAGAATGACAAAAGCATCATTCTTTTATTTGTAAGCCTCTTTCTTTTGATTAGGCTTCATTCCTTTTATGCACCCATCATTTTTTCAAATGACAAAAGCATCTAAGTGCTCAGAAAACGTTGTTCCTCTCTTTCAGCTCATACTTGTTAGCTGATATTGTTAAACAGCTCAACTTAAAACTTAAACCATCACAAATGGGCAGACCCTCAGCTCTAAGCTGAAACACTACGGTATCAGATAGACTAAATTCAAATTCAAGACTATTAAGGGTGATCCGATTTTCTTTTCTTTTTTTTTTTTGGTAGGTAAAACAAACAGCAGATAGAGAAAGAAAAAAATACAACAGACAAATAACAACAAGAAAAAGAAGTAAACGGAAAAGCAAAACAACTAACTACTTTAAACCAACTAAGAAGGCTCTAAAACTTCAGACACTAAGCAGCCAACTTCACCTGAAATGAGGGAATCAGCCATGAGGGGGGGACACCTCCAAGTAGAACACCAACCCAACCTTCCTTTAGAGGCCAATTTGTGAGCTGCACCATTAATTGACCTACTAATAAACCTGAAGGTTACAGAGATATCAGAGGGAGTAGGCCAAACTACAGGAGAGCAAGCAGAAGAATTCTGATTTAACACAGTAACCAAATCAAGAGGATCACTGTAAAAGCAGAGCTTTTCTGGTTTATTCTCTTCTTATCTTTATTCATTGAAGATTTAGATATATATACACAGCCATGGAACATCAAATCCTAAATTTACAGGAACTCAAACTCAAACTCAGCGGAGTCTCCTAACCCCGGAGACTCCTAATTCAATCCTAACACCCCCCCTCAAGTTGGAGCATGCAGATTGTGAATGCCCAACTTGCAGAGAAAATACTCAAATTCTCTACGACCCAGTGCCTTTGTAAAAATGTCTACCAGCTGAACGGTAGTCAACACATAAGTCGGACGAATGCAACCATTTTGAATCTCATCACGAACAAAATGGCAATCAACTTCAATATGTTTTGTATGCTCATGAAACACTGGGTTTGCTGCAATATGCAAGGCTGCCTAACTATCACAATATAATCGCATTGGGTTCGAATGCGTCACTCCAAGGGCCAATAACAATCCCTTCAGCCATTTTAATTCACACGTGGCCGTGGCCATAGACAGATACTCTACTTCCGCTGAAGAACGAGCCACAGTGTGTTGTTTCTTAGTTTTTCAAGAAATCGGCAATTTTCCAAGTAGAATAAACCACCCAGACAGGGAACGTCGGGACAAAGGACAGCTCGCCCAGTCTGAATCACACCATGCATATAACTGCAAGTCACAATCTGAACGCAAGAGAATTCCTTGACTAGAATTTCCTTTCAAGTAGCGCACCACTCGCAATGCAGCCTCCCAATGTTTTTCTTGCAGTTGCTGCATGAATTGGGACAGAACGTGCACACAATAAGACAACTCAGGACGAGTTGCTGAGAGATAAATCAGCCTGCCCACCAAGCGTCTGTATCGCTCAGGATCAGATAAGAGAGGCCCATCTGTCAAGGCCAGATTGTGATTCTGCTCCATAGGAAAAGGAGTAGGTTTTGCACCAAGTAATCCAACTTCAGCGATAATATCTAGAGCATACTTTCGTTGAGACAGAAAGATTCCTGTTGAATTTCGGGCAACTTCAATGCCCAGAAAATATTTCAATTGTCCCAAGTCTTTCATATGGAAGCAAGCACTCAAATATTTCTTGAAGACTTGAATTGTCATATGATCATTACCTGACACAATAATGTCGTCCACATACACGAGGACAAGCATATGTACCCTGTCTCGACGAAAGGTGAATAGGGAGTAATATGAACCTGATTGTTGAAACCCATATGTCTTCAAGGCTGCGGTTAATTTAGCAAACCAACATCTCGGCGCTTGTTTCAAGCCATATAGGGATTTTCGCAACCGACACACCATACCTGGTTTATCTGACTGAAAGCCAGGAGGCATTCGCATGTAGACTTCCTCATGAAGGTCACCGTGCAAGAATGCATTATGTACGTCCATTTGATGAAGCTCCCAATTTCTAGCTGCTGCGACTGCAAGAAAGGTGTGGACAATAACCATTTTTGCAACTGGGGCAAAAGTTTCATTATAATCAATTCCCTCAACCTGCTTGTTCCCAAAGATCATAAGACGAGCTTTGTATCTTTCCACTGTCCCATCAGCGTTGTACTTAATTCGATATACCCATTTGCATCCTATGGCTCGTTTTCCGGATAGCAAAGGCTCTACGGTCCATGTCTGATTATTCTCAAGTGCTTGTATTTCTTTCTGCATTGCATCCCTCCATTTTTCATCCTTTACGGCCTCAGCAAAAGAAGTAGGTTCAACTCCTGCAGTAATAGCTGCCAAGAAAACACGATGTCGACAAGAAAAATTGTTACAATT
>NW_010729132.1:932140-945497 GCF_000365185.1 Nelumbo nucifera | reverse complement strand
CCTTGTGCTTTGTTTGGTTGTTCATCCTCCTTGCGTGCATAAGGGAATTCATCCTCTAAAAAAATAACATCTCTTGATGCAAAGAACGTGCCGGACTCTAAGTCATACAAGTTCCATCATTTCTTTCTAAAAGGATACCCAACAAAAACACACCGTCTGCTTCGACAGACAAATTTATCCCCTCTGTGTCCATGATTGTGCGCATATGCCAAGCAATAAAAAACTCGCACATTATCATAAGGAGGTCACCCAAATAAAACTTCATAGGGAGTCTTTCCCTTCAACAGAATGGACCGTGTCTGATTGATCAAATAACATGTGGTCAATACACATTCCCCCCAAAAATCAATAGGCATGCTAGCTTGAAAACACAATGCTCGGGCAACATTGAGTATGTGCCGGTGTTTGCGTTCAACCTTCCCGTTTGTTGAGAGGTCCCGACACAAGTGGTCTGATGAATAATACCATGCTGAGCAAAATAACTAGCCAAACAGACAAACTCAGTCCCATTATCAGTACGAACCACTTTGACAGGTTTGTTAAATTGCCTTTGAACCATAGCAAAAAAATTTCGAAGAACTTGTCTCACTTCTGTCTTATCAATCAGAAGATAAATCCAAACATCTCTAGAAAAATCATCTACTATTGTCAAGAAATAATGAGCACCACAAGAAGCTGCAGTTCTATAAGGACCCCATAAATCACAATGAATTAACTCAAAAATATCGGATGCTTTGTTATTACTAGAAACAAACTCTTCTCGACACTGTTTAGCTCGGAAGCATACATCACAACCCTTAATACTGTCATCCTTATTATTTTTAGTACTAACAAAAGGCAGCAACTTAACAATTTTATGAGAATGATGCCCTAACCTTTGATGTCAAATATCACACGTCTTACTCTCTATAGTCTTCATTGCTCTCGCTGATGCAATGCTCCAGAAATAATAGAGTCCCTCTCGCTACTCACCCGCTCCAATTAGCTTCCTCGTAGTTCGGTCCTGTATCACACAGAATTTATTAGTGAACTGAACAACACAATTCGACTCCTCAATCAATTGCGACATAGAAATTAGATTGCAGTTCAAACTAGGCACATATAAAACATTAGTCAGTTTTAGATGATCGTCCAGCGCAACTGTACATTCTTTCTCTGCTATTGTCGCTTTCTCATCTGACAGCCCGACTGAGCATGGAATGATGTTCTTTATGTCTCTCATCAACTCGAGACTTCCTGTCATATGATGAGAAGCCCCTGTGTCTATTATCCACTCTGATAGTTTTCGCTTACCACTTTATTGACTCCCCTCTTTTTGTGTATTCAAAAGGTTGAGTAGCATGTTCCACTGCTCACTACTTAGTCCATTTAACCCAGTCTTGACTGCATCGATTTATTTTCCTTGAGACGCATTGCCTTGTGCAGAGACTTTGGCTGTATGGGCCTTGACTTGGTCGCCACGACCTTTTCCTCCTGCCCCTGTTCCTTGTTTCCGTCCACCACGCCCACCATGTTCTTTTTCTTTGTTTTCAGCCATATCGACCGCTGTGTCTAAAAACCCTCAATCGGCGGCAGAATCATCACAGAAAACCGGATCTCCCTAAAACCTGTCGCAGAACTTCGACTCGCCAGAAACCCGTTAAAGATCGGACGTTTGTGAGTCTTATTCGGAACTCTCTGAAGGCACCGATTTCGAAGCCGTGGAATCTGAGACCGATCTTCTATTCACGATCGGTGATGCTTCTATTCACGAATAAGAGATCGCCGCCACCGGAACGCAACACGATCGCCGCTGCCACAGCGTTTCTAAGAGATCTGGTACCGCCACCAGAACGCAACACGATCGCCGCTGCCACAGCGTTTCTAAGAGATCGCCGCTGCCGCTGGTAAGAGATCGCCGCCACCGATCTCCAGAGGTCGTGGAACGTCTTATCTCCGTTCCACCTCCAAACCCACTTCCAAGAAAACGTTTTTTTCGACGGCGCTGCTGCCGAACTCTCGTCCAAGCGTGCTGTCCTCCGCCTCCGCTTCTACAACAGCGACAGCCATTGCGTCATTTCTCTTAAAGCTAAAGCCGTTATTGTCGACGGCATCAGCCGCGTCGAAGAGGATGAAGAAGAGAAAAAAGGGGGATGAGCGCCCCGCAACAGTAACTGTAACAGTCGATAAAATAATGAAGCCCCTCCTCCAAGAAGAGATTGACCCCTCACTGTTCTATGAGAGGAGACGTTGAAAGTAGAAAAACGACTTCCGCCGTTGTATTGTCGATTCGTCGGTCAATTTTGGAGCGGCAGGGGGTCAGAAGCAAACAAATCACCGATTTCCTGAAAATAATCGTCCTCTTGCCACGTAGTCGACGACGACCCGAAATCACCACAAGAACCTAGGAAGATATCACCGAAATCATCCCTGAAGAAACTATCCACGAAACTCGTTTCATCAAACAGTTCCGTAACAACCGGCAAAAGAAGTTCAGTACGAATCGAGTTTACCGAATGGTTTCGGCGAGTTTTGAGTGAAAGACGAGAAGAAAACCGAGCACGATAGAAGTCAAGGTCGAAGACAAGGAAGAACTAGAAGAAGCCCGCAAGCGTGCCAGACCTCTCGCTCCTGTTTCGTGGCTCTGATACCATTTACTCTCTTCTTATCTTTATTCATTGGAGATTTAGATATATATACACAACCATCGAACATCGAATCCTAAATTTACAAGAACTCAAACTCAAAACGAAATCAAACTCAAACTCAGCGGAGTCTCTAACCCCGGAGACTCCTAATTCAATCCTAACAATCACTCTCTATACTAAACCCAGATCTTTAGCAGTAGAGCAACATTCCAAAATAGCTACTAATTCAGCATATTCAGCAGAAACACCTCTACAACCTTCACATTTAGCAGCCAAAAAAGACTCAGACACATCAACAATCCAAAATCCTAATCCACTGGATTCAGCGGAACAAAAACTCCCATCTGTTCTAGCTTTACAACACAGTGGGTTTAAACTAGAAACCAAAAAGTTTTTACAGCTGGGGCATCACCGGAGAAAGAATCGATTGATTCTTGATGAAAAGCTTTCCACACTTCCCTCATTGTCCTATTCACCTGAAACAAAGAGACATACGGATCAGGCTGGATATCTTCAAACATGAATCCATTTCTTGCCTTCTAAATATAATAATAGATAATTCAAAACCATTATTATGACAATCAATAAGCAAACCCTTCTGACTCAACCACCAAGACCACCATTCTGCAAAAGAACCAAAAGACTCGAAATTTGAACAAACAACATTCAGGGAGCTTCTAAACCATGTTGCCCTCGCATGGTCACACAGGGAGAGAGTATGCAGTATGCTTTTCTTCTTTGCTTTGCAACTATACTTTTATGGGCGATCCGAATTTGATCTGTTTATAATTGGAATCGATATAAATCTACCCTATCAAATCTATTATATATATATATATATATATATATATATTGTATCAATTAGTAAAGTTGATTTGAATGCTATGTGTTTTAGTAAACCTCAACTTCTCAACTTTCATACAAGTAATATTAGAGTCATCTCTACTTCATTTTATTAATATTATATAATACTTTAATCATTTTTAGTTTTAATTAATTTATGCAATTCAATCTATATATATATATATCTAAAATTTATTACCATTACTAATATAACCAAAATTAATTATAGAAATTTCTCATAATGTTTAATAATATTTTATTTTCATTATTTTAATAATTACCATTATTAATATTATCACACAGAGGTGTAAAGCGGGTGGTCCATGCTGTGCCAGCCCGCGGGCTGAGCCATGCTATGCTTCCCGCCCCTTGAATACTTCGGGGATCAGCCCAGCATGGCCCAGGGGCCGAGCTTTAGGGCAGGCCAACCTGCGGACCGAACCAAGCCATAAGAGGTATATTTTCTTAAAATTTTGAAAAAGAATAATAAAAAAATAAAGTAAACTAATAAAATAGGCAAAAAAATTAAAAAAAGAAAACGTCTTAAATTTTTATTTTATATGAATTTTAATATATACAGTTGCTTATATATATGCAATAATAATACAAAATAATATAATAAAAATTTTATATATATTAATATATTATATAATTATTATATATATAAATATATATCGGCCGTGGACAGCATAGCCCGATTTACATTTCTTTTACCACAATTAATTATTGATGTTAATTAACTAATACAATATTTGCAATTTTTCAAAAACTAGCCACACAAAAAAGTCTAAGAATTTTCTCTTTTTTTTTATTTTTGATTTTTTGAAAGCAAGTAATGTGAAATTCATGCTAATCGTGTTGGAAACCAGATATATCACGTCTCATGGCCTTTCCTAATCGTGTTCAACAAGGAAAACAGGTTCGTTTCGAATCAGAACCCAGCTTTTGAACTCTTTCTTTCTCGCTATTCTAACGATCAAAAACCAGCAGTGTTGAAGGTTTCTCCCATTGGTTGGACGAAAACGGCACCCAATTTTAATCGGTCAGTTTTTCTCTGTTCTAAACTCTGTTTTAATTTTTGTTTTGGACGAAAAGGCATTGCTTTGGGCAGGGACGGAAAGACATTGTTTTAGACAGAAAACAGGGTCAAAAGGATATCAATTTTCATTGTGATACTCGTATTGATTGGGTGGAAAATTAGAATAGACTGAAAGGTTCTAAGCTGAAAGGTATGTATCTCGACCATCTCTTTTCTTTTTATATCAATTTAGGAAAATAATTGTTTGAAAACATTTAGAACGAAACAGGGGAATTTGAAATGAAATAAAGAGTTTACCGGTCGAATCTAGCCTTTTCATAGTTGGTTTTCATGCAAAGAGATGGGTATCACTTTCCTAGGTAAATAATACACCCAAGAAAATAAACTTTCCTAGTCTCTACATAACGCTGAAAAAAGAACATGGGGTTCTTGGTCAAATGGAAACCAAAATCCCATTGACCAACTTTCCCCCTTGCTGTATGAAGCGACCACTGTAGCTAGATGCCTTGACCCGGGTCAAGAAGACAAGTTTTGCAGATCGGTTTTTTCATACCCATCTATGATCCGATTCGAATTTGTACTGGCAATAGGCCGGTTTGGACCGTCATCTTGATCAGGTCGAGCCCAACCCAATGCTTTAATCAATAGTACGATTTCAGTACTTAAATTATATTTAAACTAGAATTGACAGTAATTATGATTAAATTTTCATTATATTTAAATTATATTTGAAACTGTAATTAATTGTAATCAAAATTTAAACTGTAATTAATTGTAATCAAATTTTAAACTGTAATTAACAGTAATTATAATTCAATTATATTGAAATGCATTATTTAAATATAATTGAAGTTATAATTTAAATTATATTTGAGTTATATTTAAATTATATTTATAAAAATTATATTAAATTACAACTAATAATAATTAAATTTAAATTGTAATTAACATTTTAAATTTAAAATTATGTCTAAAATATTTTAAATATAAGTTAAGTTATAATTTAAAATTTAATTATATCTAAAATATAATCAACAAAATTAAACTGTGTTGAATTTTATTTAAACTATATTTAAGTTATGGATTAAACTGTAGTTAACAGTAATTATATTTAAATTATATTTTAAATTGAAATATTATCAACTATTCAACTATAAGTTTAGTTATCAATGAATTATAATTCAAAAATAAAATATAAAATGACAAAATAATATAGTTTTATCATTTAAAATCATATTATTTAACATAAATTCCCTTTCAAACTGTAATTACATTTAAATTATATTTAAATTTTGTTTTAATTTCGAAATATATTTGAATTATATATTTAAATATAATTTATGTTTTAAATTAAATTATATTTTAAACCGTAACCACTAGCAATTATATTTAAATGTAATTAACAGTAATTATGATTAAATTTGAATTACATTTAAATTATGTTTTAAATTCTATTTAAATTCTATTTGAAACTGTAGTTGATTGTAATTAAATTTTAAATTGTAATTAACAGTAATTGTATTTTAAATTTAAAATTATGTCTAAAGTATATTTAAATATAAGTTAAGTTATAATTTAAAATATAATCGACAAAATTAAACTATGTTGAATTATATTTAAACTCTATATAAGTTATGTTTTAACTGTAGTTAAAAGTAATTATATTTAAAGTATAATTAACAGAAAATATATTTTAAATTTAAATATTATCAACTATTCAACTATAAGTTTAGTTATCAATGAATTATAATTTAAAAATAAATTATAAAATGACAAAAATCATAGTAATTAACAAAAAATTAACAATGATCCAATAAATTACCAATATTTCCATAAAAAGTATAGTAATTAACAAAAATTTATAAAAAATTACCATAAATTGTCATAACTTAGTAGAGATGAACAGAAATTAACCAAGAATATAACCTGAAATAAATTACCAATATTTCCAACAAAAATTATAGTAATTAGCAGAAATTAATATACATGGAAAAAACTTATCAAAAATTACCAATATTTTATAGAAATTAATAAATACACTATAAAATTACCAATTTTTAAGAAAATTTGTTACAATTACCAAGAATTATCCAAAAAAATAACAATGACCCAATAAATTACCAATATTTCTAACAAAAAGTATAGTAAATAGTAGAAACCAATATACATAACAAAAACTTATCAAAAATTACCTTAAATTGTCATAACTTAGTAGAGATGAACAGAAATTAATCAAGAATATAACCTGAAATAAATTACCAATATTTCCAACAAAAAAATATAGTAATTAGAAGAAATTAATATACATAGCAAAAAAATTACCATGAATTATCATAAATTTCCAATGTTTAAGAAAATGGTCATAATTACCAAAAATTCTCCAAAACCTTACCAAAAATGAATTAACATTATTTCCAATAAATATGATAAATTACCAATAATCAACATAAATAATTATCATTAATCTTCAAAAAATAATAGTAATTAATAGAATTAATTAAAAAAGCAAATATATATATATTACCAATCTTACATTAGTTACATTGTTTTTTTCGTATAGATTATAAATCATATAATTGAAACTTTACAATCCTTACCTATGATGGTATTAGTCTATAGTGTTACAATGGAAAACATAAAAAATATGTTTACTATTATATGTTTCTATTGTTTCACTTCCATTTAACAAAGGGTCCCTCCTAGTATCCAATTATAATCCGAGGGTCGGTTTGGTTTGTGAGAATAGGTGTCTGGATTCGGAACCAGAATGGTGTATTTCAATTCCAACTGTTTAATTGGGCAGAATCAAAATCCCATTCCCATTCCTGATGAAATGACATTTCCCCCTTTGAAGGAATGGCCATTCTATCCCCCTCCCCTGTGAATGAGAATCCATACCAGCCAAATTAGATCATAATTCTAATTTCAGTCTAAACCAAACAAGTGAGAGGAATAGACCATTCCGATTCCAATCCCAATTAAACTGTAAGCTAAACGGACCCTGAATTCAATTCGAATCTAAAACAAATCCTATGATAAGATCCGAATTCTAATTTGAATATAACCAATTCGATCTATTTGCAAGACCCATCAAAAAGTTTTTGGTAGGCTTGGGATGGGCGCTCAAGACAAGATTTATGATATCATTATATAAAACTTGGAGTTCACATCTGCTCTCCAGAGCACATCCCCATCTTGTATTAGGAACATCTCTCGATAAAAAGTAGGGGAGATGATAAAACATCACTGGAAAATATTCCCAATACAAGATAGGGATGTGCTGTGAGGCATTGTGGGGCGCAGACGTAAACTCCAAAACTTGCGGCCTAGAGAAATGATTTGGGGTTGAACATTGGCCCATGTATATATCTCAGTGGGTCAGTGACTGCTAGTGCTGACTATCACCATCTACAAGCCGCAGCCAGATACTCTCTTGAATGGTAGATACATGACCACATAGTATGAATCGGTCCATAAAAATTTTTTCTGCGTGGGCCCTAGTCATCTCGAACTCGGAGCCTCTCACCACTCAAACACAGTGTGGTGATAGGTAATGGGCCTTAACTAACTGAGATGGATATGAATCTGGTCCACACAGATAGTAGTGGACCTAGTGGTTCAAGTGTTACTCTCTTGTTCACATATATATAATATAATTCAATAAAATAGTAATAATAAATAAATTTACACCGTGAAAAGGGAAGAAATAATGTGGGCCTTCCATCTCTCTGTATCACACTGTATGTAATATGTCCAGACCAACTTTATTTCCGGGTGAACGAAGAATTCCCAAATATGGATTCAGGAGAGAGAGTAGAGGAATTTACTGAATTGTCCCTATTTCTTCCCCAAAGTAACCGGAAATGCCCAACTTTGTTCTCTGTGATATAAAGAAAATCTACACCTATCTGAAGACACGTTTCCTCGGGCCGAAGGCCATGTCCTGATCCTCACAGAGCGTATCTTATATCAATTTCACAGATACATCTCATCGTGCATTGGGAACATCTCCCATAAATAAAACACAAAAGTAGGAGAGATGATATTCCCAATGCATGATAAGATGTGCCTGTGATGTCAGTGTGAGGTTATGCTCTCTGTGAGGAGCAGATCCAAACTCGGTTGATGCGTTGATGGCCGACCTAGGTGCCAATACTGAAAAGTGAAGTGAAAACCATCCAATAATATCGAATTGGGTTAGATTGGATTGGACCATAGGACTCAAACATGATCCTTAATAACCCCTTTTAGACTTGGTTTGGGAGGAGTACAAATGTAAATATGTACAATGTAAATACACATCAAATAGTTTAAAACACAAGGCTCAGTTTTGCAGTATACATATTTGTATTTATAGTCTTTCTAAACTGATCCTTAGGCACAGTATCGAAAGAATACAAATATATACAATATGAATACAAACGAAACAATACAAAAGGTAAGGTTTTGCACTTTACATATTTGTACTGTACATATTTGAGGTAATATAATATAGTCTTCTATCAAAGGGTATTTGAACTAAACCCTAACTCAACTTTTAAAGGCTAAATTTTAAATGAAATGCTGGTCGGACACAATTCCTCCGACCAGATAGCAGCTAATAATTCCTCCTTTAAGCCCATTTGGGCCGTATTTCTCTTTTGTATTTTAAAACAGCCACACAAAGGCCATAATCTGACGGAGGGCATTTCGTTATTAAAGGAAACGATTAGTCCAATTTGTAGCCTACTGTCATTCTTAGTTTCTTACTCGACAATGCCCGAAATTACAGTCACACACATCGAAGTTTAAATGCGCAATCCCTAGAGATTCTGTTACATTTAGCAAAGGAATCTTGGAAGCATTCCAATCGTCCATTGAAATAAAAAAAGCGGCCAAAACAAAAAACAGATGAAACCTCGTCAAGTTCGGCTTGTCTCCAGATATTCCATTCTTGTCTTTGGGTCGACATTGCTTCTTCACTGTGTGAAACTACACACTTTCAAATCGCCAACGTTGCTCATAAACTAATCCAGTAAATCTGCCAGATTGTCTTCAGATTCTGCAGTTCTTCGTTCCTGTGTTCCAGACAGTAGTAGTGAGCCGTTGTTGGAGAAGCAGAAGGTGAATTGGTGTTCTCTCTCTCTCTCTCCGGTTGATTAACTAGTTTGTTCTATCTTTACGATTTCTTTATATCAATCTGATTCATTTTCGAACTTCTTTATGGGTATGCCCGCCAGATATAGTTGATGATAATTGATACTATACCATGTTAACTAATGAAAAATTGAGCTAAGAAGTTACCCTGGAGTGTACTTCCAACTCATCAGGGTTGGTTGTTCTCCTTGTGAGAAGCTTTTTATGTTTCTGAAGAATAATAGGTAATAAAAGATTCCCTTGTTATTCGGGAACGTAGAGATGTGGTTCCATTTTTTTTTTTTTTTTTTTTTTTTTGTATGGCACTTTCACTTGTTGGGATTCTTTCTTTCTTTCTTTTTATTTCTTTAATATTTATTCAGTCTAAGGGGATGACATTGAGCAGAGTGGAATGGTGGAGCATTCCCCATATTGTTGGAATAAGGCCTAGTTGAATTGAGAGATTAAGGGGATAAGTTTAGCTCTCRTTTTGAAAATGGATTAGGAACTTTTGACATCCATTAATCTGTATTTGTTACCTGTTAATTGTTGTCTTAGGCCTGCATTTTTGCAGCTAACACCTAGCTGATTACTTCCTATTTTGGTAATTTACTTGATTTCTTCATCATCAATCATCACCATCCAAGCCTTATTCCAACTATATGGGATCAGTTACATGAATCCTGTTTTACCATTCCATTCCATTTGGTAATTTACTTGTTCTTTCTTACTTGATTTCTTCCTTTGTGAACTAAGTGGTAGTTTTTGTTCTAATTGATAATTGAATAGTCTTTTTAGTACTTAAGAATCTCAAGTTAGCTAACTGAATGTAGTATCTATTTCAAGCACCATACAGCATTTAGGAAAGGCACAAGATAATAACATATCAAGTTTCAATTTTTTTCAGTCTTGTCAATTGCACCTGGAAAGGCACAAGATAATATCCCTTCATTGTGTGTATCCACAATGAATYTGATCTCTGCTCAGRCATGTCAACGATCTCTAGTATGGTACCACATACTCATTCCCACATGCTCACTAATCATTCCATATGCCAGAGCAGCTGGAATTGCAGCTAGCTTTCCTATCCAGCCCTTGCATTCCCTGTTCGGCTTTTAGGAGTAACAATTACAGATGCACTATTTGGACATCTCATACAATATATTGTTTTAATTTATGGTTGGAAAATTGATTTGATATATTACAAAGCAGCATTCTGTTCTGCACCCATCCAATAGCCTAATGCTGGCTTTTGGAACAAGGGTCAATGTGTTACTAGTTCATATTGTGGCTTATCCTTGGTTGGTGTATAAACTCTTTATCTTGAAACAAATTTTATTAAACAGAGGAGTAGAAACTGTACTTGTGTTTATTGGCTCTTTTTATTCACTTATTAAAGAATGCATTTTTTTCTCTTTCAGCTAAAAAATCATGTCAGGGAAATCCATTATTAGGCCAGAGGGAGAACTCAAAGTTAGCTTTGGCTACCAATGCAATAGAAAAGAAAGGAAACCTGTTGAAGTTTACAATGGATATGAAATCCCATCTGAATCCAAACTCCGAAGGCGCAGTAGCTCTTTCTCTTGCTTATCTGGTGCTGCCCTAAGTGCTAATGCCACATTGGCAAACACAAATATTTGCAATGGTCTCATTGGAGAAGAAATACTTCCAAGTTTGGACTCTCCCAAATCATTCAGGAGCTTTCCCTCTTCACCATCCCTTTCCAGRTTAGATATTTTATCAACTTCTCTTCAGAGTAGTGGATCAACCTTGAGTTGCAGCATTTCTACTCAAAGCGAAGCTTCTGAATGGGATTCAAGTACATTGAAATCCATGAGTGCTCCTTCAAGAAGTGAAGGTTTCTTCAATGCTATGGAAGTTCAAGTGGCAGGTGGAGCTGCTGGTGAAGATAGAGTTCAAGCTGTTTGCTCTGAAGAAAATGGGTGGCTCTTCTGTGCTATATATGATGGGTTCAATGGTCGGGATGCAGCTGACTTTCTGGCTGGAACATTTTATGAGACCATTGGTTTATACTTAAATCAATTGGAATGGAAACCAAAGCAGGAAGGTGTTACATCTTCAGATGGTTACCTTCAATATTTTCTAGAGGATGGTTATAATAGCCCTGAGGAAAAAACTGCTTCAAGAATTCTTGCAATGGATCCAAGAGTTAACATTGTCACTGAGGAAGCTCCATTTGTCAGCACAGGAGTCTCATATGATTCATTTAAGCAGGGGATTCTCAATGGTCTCCAATGTGCTCTAAGCCAGGCTGAGAATGATTTTTTATACATGGTTGAGCAGGAAATGGAGGACCGACCTGATTTAGTATGTGTTGGATCCTCCGTTTTGGTTCTTCTTCTTCATGAGAAAGATCTATATACACTCAATTTAGGTGACAGCAGGGCTGTATTGGCAACATATGGACAGGGCAGCGAAATGAATGGAACTAAAAGTTTGGTGGCTGTCCAGCTTACTGATATTCATACTGTTGATAATGAGGTAGAACGAAAGCAGATTCTTAATGATCATACAGATGACCCCACAACAATTGTAGCTGGAAAAGTGAAAGGAAAATTGAAGCTAACTCGTGCATTTGGAGTTGGTTATTTGAAAAGGGTAACCAGTTTTGTTCTTATAAATTGTATCAAAAATGTTTGTGTTTTATGAGAAAATACAATATTAGGGAAGAAACAAACTAGGTGTAGTATAGACCGTTGGAAGATAGACAATTGTGTCAATCTTTAGAATTATAAAATATAGATAACCACAATTGGGGGAACTCCCTTGTGTTTGATATGTCCCTTTGCGTTTTTCTATGTTATCCCTAGAATTGCCAAATTAGTTTTCCTTATACAATTCCCAGTATTAACATATTGATTTCTGCAGAAAAAACTAAATGATGCTTTAATGGGCATTCTGCAAGTCCGAGACCTACTCAGTCCACCATATATCTCCACACAACCATCACTGAACATTCATAGAATCTCAAAGGATGATCACTTTGTAATTGTTGGAAGCGATGGTTTGTTCGACTTTTTCAGCAATGATGAGGCTGTAGAGCTTGTAGATGCCTATATTTTTAGAAATCCGTCTGGTGATCCAGCAAAATTCTTGCTAGAGCAGCTTATACTAAGAGCAGCTAGTAATGCAGGTAGAATCACAATGATATATTTCTTTGATTTAGGGGTGTGTATGTGTATTGTAAAGAGAGAGAGATCCAATTCTATTTAGTATCAATCAGCCTCTCAACTGACTAAAAAATTGAAGGCATATAGCACTCTGTGCCAAAAGCTAGGGATCGAAACATCCCTATTAAGTCTAAGTGACTGCTTCTCTCTTCAATCTACTTGTTTTAAAATGTTATTGTATAAACAAGTCATCTCTAATCCAATACTTATCTTATCTCTTGCAGGTTTCAGCACAGAAGAGCTAATGAGAATTCCTGCTGGCAGGAGACGGAAATATCATGATGATGTGACTGTAATTGTAATCATCCTTGGGAGCAACCAGCGCACATCAACAGCATCAACTTATGTGTAAGATCGCATGTTAGAGAGAAAGTCATGTAGTTTTAACTTTAGATTTCAATTGTCTAGCATTTCTTTGCATGTACAGTTTTTTTTTTCTTGCTGAAAACTCACATATTGTTCCTTGTCTATGTGCCAGTCAACTTACAAGGTTATGTCAATTTGTAAGTGAAACGGCAATTATTAGCTCTTGAAAAGTTTCA